>JAODKF010006804.1:0-11774 GCA_026779585.1 Mormyrus proboscirostris
CCCAAACCCTGGGACCGCCCGGTGGCCCGCAATTTCCCGGCCAGGGAGAGGGGCCTCCAGGGCCACAGCAGGGGATACCCCTGCCTTCCTTTTGCTTTCCTCAAGGTCAGAAAGGCTGAATGATCTGACGATGGGCTCACTTCCAAAAAAGGAGAAAGAAAGAAAAGAGAAAGAGTAAAAAAAAAAAAAACAAAAAGGACTCAGCAAAGGACTTGTCCTGTGCTTCTTTTAAATCCCATAGAGGATGGGAAAATGGTCAGTCCACACTTGACTACACATCTATAGAGTGGGATTTGCGTGTAATAGCTGCCTCGTTGTGGCTTAGGCCAAAACAAGGTCAGAGGCTACCGTCGTTTGCCAAGGACAGGATAGGGCAAGTCCTATATTCATTATCAGTTTCCTTAATCAAAGAGCAGAGGGTAGCAAAACGCTACAAATAACTGAGTCGGTCAAAATGTCTGTTTAACGATTCAGTTTTAATTTATTAGTCCAGTTGTCTTTTAGTCTTCTCTGGATAGGTTTCACAGGAAACACGCTCATCCATGCAGAAATTCATTGGAAGTGCTGTAAAAATATTGTAATATAGAGGACAAACTTTGAAATCATTACTTGACTCATTATTTCCATGACTGTTGCGTGGATAGAAGTGAGTTCTTCAATGTTCCGAAATGCAAGAACTTGATCTAAAAAACTTTTGACTGATTACAGGATCATCGGCATGTCTAATAAGGCAAACACCGCTACAACAATTTAAGAAGAATGTGTACCATATAATATTATCATCTCTGGCACAAGTAGATCATTTTTCTTCTGGCAAAATATTTAATCTTCCCATATGTCTGCTGAGCAACATAAAACCCACATGTGTCCCTGCACTTACTGTACATGAAGCACAGTTTACTGTAAACTTCAAAGCTGCATCGCATGACAATTATGGTTAATGACACTTACAGGCCCCGGTGGTTTCGGTGGTTTTTGTTTGACTTGACAGAACCCCCCCCATAAAACCACAACGGACACATGTCTGTTGTGAGACAAGTTTAATTGCTTATTAGTGACTTGCACGCTGACAGTGCGAACTCCCGGTATTTGTAAACATAGCTAGTGTTGCCACTGGAGTCTTATGGCCATAGAATAAGGATCAGAAAATCCACTATGCGGCTGGAATGCAGCTTCATGCCCAATTTCTTACAAAGAACAGGCCCACTTACCAATGCACGTCAAAAGAGAAAGGCACTCAGCGAGCTGTATTACCTGGTATCCACGTTCCACTGAAGATGATGATCTAAGTGCTTGGCATCCGAACCATACTGTAGCAGACATACTCAGAAGATCCACTGAATGCGTTGCATGCATTGAACAAAGGAATCAATAAGTAAAAGCAATAGGAGATCTGATTTCTTTTTTATTTAAGAACGCCAAACCCAACCAATCATAAACATTGGGTGTTTCTCAATACCAAGAACACAGAAATCGTAATTGCGGTCTCAGCAAGACTGGTCTTGCTAACATTCCTTCCAAGGCTGAACTTGGGGTACAATGAATTATGGGATTGGTCTCGTTTGGCGAGGATGCAACTGATGTTCTTGACATCTGGGGCAGAGCAAGAACATATCCAGGGATTTTTACTATCCTCTGTACTTCTGTTCTTGGTATTGGAACTGGTCTTCAGCAATGGAAGATGATGTAAAATGGTACGCAAGAACACAAGTACAATCAGGTACGCATGTTGAGAAACGCCCCTTGTCTCCACGCAGAGCGTCAATAGTCCTGCTTCTCAATAAAGCAGCATGAAGACTGTTATGCAACCAACCAGCCTGCAGCCATAATCCAGAGAGTGAATCCGATATTGATCTTAACTTTTTATGAATGAGTCGAATGAGTGACTTTGCTTGTTTGGTTTCTGCGCTAGAGTGATATGCAGTATGCAGGTTTTACTTCATTCACAAAATCCATTTCCAAAGTTCGAGGATGCACTGGGGAGGTGTGGTTAGCATGAGTACCTTATATCTCCAGGGTTGAGAAATAGAATCTATGCTCTGTGTTGTGTGGGTTACATACTGTCAGGATAGTTCGCATCTCCAGATTACCCATAGTGTTTGTGCCCTGTGAAGAGCTGGCATTGACTGTCCTGTGCCATTTGTTGCCTAGAATAGGCTCCATCCAACCCTGACCGTGATGAGCATTTTGAAGACAGACGAACAGAGAGAATGCGCCAGGTAGCATTAAGGCTAACGACCAAAGAGTTTTCCTTAATTTTACCCATAAAAAAGGTATTAATACTTATGTTAATTAGAGTTTGCTCAGTAAATGGGCAGCTGTACTTGTAGTAAAATACGACTTTTCATGTGCCAGACAGTTATAATAAGCAAAAGACAGCAACTAAATAAGCAGGGAAAAGATGAAAAAGAGAGGAAGACGGGGGGGGGGTGGGCACCTTCATTTTTCGCCCCCAAACAGATTTCAGCAGCATCCAAGCTCGGAAACGGCTTCAGTGCCACGGCAAACAGCTGCGTTTCTTCACGATGTCGGCCCGGGCTTTCCGAGTCGAGGGTTCGTGCCCGAGACCGCTGCTTCATTTCCTACTGGCGTCCCGTCTGCGCCTCACTCAGCACCTCGGTGCAGCCGCCTCGCCGCAAGGGAAGCACTCCATTTGAAAGACTTATTTCCATTTTCAGCAAAGCACAAGAAAAATATTCATGAGACGAGCTGTGGCTTTCGGTGTGGTACTATTAGGGTCATTATCATCTATCCATTCATTCCAACTGTATCCAGTACAGGCTTGCTAAATAATAACAATAATAATAGTAATATTAATAATAATAATTTCCCTTCAAACTGGATTTGTCGCTTTCTCAAGTCCTCATGACTCTACAACCAGTGTCTCTTAGAAAGCGGCACCTCCACGTCATGCTGGGTGACTTATTTTGGGAGATCTTGCTTGTAGGGCAGTTACCTTCACGTTGGGGCTCCAAGGCAATAAATAAGAATATAACTATATATATAAAACTCATCAGAGGAACAATTTTGCCTATTGTCACAATAATGAGGCTGGGCTTTCTGGAATCCACACGCTTGGGACCGTTTCGCAATCAGCGCCTGAAGGAAAGAATGAGGCAGAGCAACAACTGCTCTGCTGCCGGCCAAGTGAGCGAGACTGTGCGGAGCGTTACCTTCCGGAGTGTTCCGCCTCCAGGTAAACAAAGCTGCACATCATCAGGGCGGACCGTCAGACTTGAAAGAGCCCTGGAAGAGCGCGATAGTCCATGTTCTGAGTGCAGAAACCCTGCTTTTAGGTGCAGGCAAGAAAGGCTGCACTTTTTGATGTGGAGGTAGAAAATATTTAAAGTGCCTCTAGACAAATTTAAAAAATCAAAATATTTTATTTTATTGCAGAAAAAGTGCCCGTATATAAAGCATAAAAAGACTTGGAAAAAATGCCTTTTCATTTTTACGACAGATTTACAACAGTATTGTTTTAGTGGTGGTGTGAATCTAAAAGAGTTTTTACAGTCCTTCACAAAAAAAGTAGCTTTTTTATTTGGGTTTTAAGCTATACATATATATACGTATAAAAGCTGCATCCTTGCAGCCTGTGTCCGGACCCTAGCGTCAGTGGTCTCTAAAAGAAAGTAATTTTTTTTCTTTTAAACTTTATCTCGTGTCATCACAAAGCCTCAGAGTTCACGGTTCTGATCAGTGGTTATGATCGGCTGTCGTTTGATGGTGAAACTGTCTCCTTAAGCCCTCGTCCCATTTTTTTTTTCAGGTCTCATGGAAATACGATCTGTCAGCGTTGGAGTCGTTGCGATCAAATCCGTCAGCACTGGCCTTTACCTGGCTATGTCGAAAAGAGGCACACTCTTCGGCTCGGTAGGTAAACCCCCAGGCTGCAGCGTCATGGCTGCACCTCCAGCTGTAAATAGGACATCTGAGATTTGGGTTATTCGCACTCAAAGAAAAACTGCCATTATGCTATGTGTAGTGGAATAAAAGTGAGACCTTGCACAGCATAGAAGGGTAGAATATGGGGGGGGGGGGGGGATTAAATGCATTACTGAATCTAGGAAATATATATCCAGAAAGTCAACGCAGCGATGTGTATATAAAATGTGTGAGAGGTGCTTAGTTTTCACCCTTATGAGGATTAAACGCTATGTGCAATTAAACAACTTTTGAATTCTAAAGCCTGCATTGAATTTGACTGAGCTGCACCCCTCGTCTCTTAGCACCTATAATAAAAAGCCACAATCGGAAGAACAATACGTTCTGACACGGTGGCTGAGGGACATGGGAAAGACGTTCGCGTGCTTTCTAGCAGTTGTTGTTCAGAAATGCCTTCCCGCCGAATAACAAACTCGCCCCTGGCCAGGTGTCTGGACGTTTTACAACTCTGAGAGCAATCCCTTCCTGGAAATCAGTCTCTAAGCAACGATAAGACTGGTTACAGGCTCTTATTTTTAATCTGTACGGGGAAAACAGGACAGCATGATGATGAGTCCGGCATCAGGAAATAACCTGTTACTTTTTCCTTTGAATTATGTTAATGACGATTGCCAGAGTCACGCTATCGCAGCGTCGGCTTCTCATCATCCGACAACGATCCTCAGCCACATCCATTAGACTGAAGTACCTAATTTAGGTAGCAAAATATCGTCTCTTGCTGCTGCGATTCATTCGTCATTTCTGATAAGGCACTTACCTGTGACAGGGTAAGGTAAACACGATCAACTGTGTTGTCACTGCATTGACAGTGTGGATATATATTTCATAGATTCAATCATCTAAATAGCTAAATAGGTTATTGTATTTCACCCCTCCAATAGCCCATAAAGGGTCTCAGATTTATAACACTACATCAGGGGTATTCAACGTTACTTAAAGTAAGAGCTACTTCTACAAAGAACATAGTCTAGGTAGCTATACATTTGATACGAGATTAAAATTAAAAGTTATCGACTGGGGGGCGGGGTGGGTAACAGTAAAAATACAAGAAAGAAAAACAAAAATTGGCAGCTTCTGCATAATCAATATGCAAGACACTCATTGGCTTCCTGTGAGCTACTATTAGTGCATTTTACATGAGTTGCAAAATCAATATGTCAGGTTGTCCGTGATTCCTCCGTCAGTCATTCCTGCCTCTGGAGCCTCTTCCTCTATCACCTGTCCCTCGGTGCAGCACCCAGGCTTCTGACTTTAACAACTCCCCCCCCTTCCAGGTGAAATACAGCTCCAACTGCAAGTTCAAGGAGCGGATTGAGGAGAACGGCTACAACACTTACGCTTCCTTGCGCTGGAAACATGGCGGGAGGCAGATGTTCGTCTCGCTAAACGGCAGGGGGAAACCGCGGAGAGGTCACAAGGCTCGAAGGAGACACCCATCCACGCATTTCCTCCCCATGTTGCCTTCATAGCTCAAACTACAGACTCAGCAGCTACTAGCGTTAACTAAAACGAGTGTTATTATTATTGTTATCGTCATTGATATTATTATGATTGTTATTATTATTGTTATCGTCATTGTTATTATTATGATTGTTATTATTATTACTATTATTATTACAAACTTTACCCATATGTGTACATTTGTAGGGGTTTTATATACAAATTTGTTTGTGAGATTTGGGGGCAAAATAAATTATTTTTTTCTTCCACATTAGCTTAAGGTCCAAAAGAAGCTGCTAATATTATGTAAATATAGTACGTCTACTATTGTTATTGACAGTGAAGCCCAGAGACGACGAAAAAGTCCTTATAATAAACGATAAAAATAGACGGTAAATGGATAATTACTGGAGTGGAGCATTGAAGAACATGAAGGGTATAAAGGTTGTTATTAATGTCTTGTTTTACTTTTCAGGAGACAATAGCTCCTTTCTGAGCGTCCTGTCAATCAGCAGTGTAGTACAGGACAGATGATTTGGGTGTGGCCTATGACGCATGAAAGCAAACAAATGACATTCGTTTGGGCTGTTTTATACCAGATTTTCATGGGATCTTGAAGTTTGCACTAGACTGGTCTATCTGGGGCCTTGGACTGTACCAGTCAAGGTCCCGGATCATGGACCGTCACGGCGGAGCTTGACTCGGACACGTTCATCGAACAGAAACGGGAGCTCTGTCAACATTCCATAAATGCGATGCAGTGCTGGGATTTATTTTTTTTGTGCAAAATAAATGTTCTGGTTTTTTTTCGTTTCTGTGAAAGCTTGGATCAACATTTTTCTTCTTCCATGGAGACAGACAGGTAACACATGTGCGGGGAGTCTGCTCCACTCTTGAACACGCCAGAAGTACAAGAGTGACCCCCGTGGGCCCAGAATAGACATCACGCACTGTTAACTCTGGACGCAAACGTGCAGTGGCCTCCCTGTAACCCAAGTGCTCTGGATTTGTGTTCCACGATAATTCCGTATCAAGGGGTCCACCCTGTACCTAGACCTGCCTCTTTGAGACCCTCTGCACTTTGCAGATTGGGACACTCGTCACTGGCTCCAACATAGACTTCACTGGTGCTTCTATGTAACGTCTTATACCATATCGCCACTATCAGTAGCTTCTGCTAACCTTTTTTGAACAGCTGCTGCAAATAGAACTTTTAATATATTTCGACTGTTTTGTACCGTTTTGCATTTCTATATGTCACTGACCATTTCTAACCCTACCTTTCCTTTTCATTTGTCTTATTTCCTTGATATGGTGTTGTGGTACAAACACAAGCCACCATCTGCCCTTTGCAATATCAAATTCAAGAGGGAAATCTAGAGGTTCAAACTGAATGGATCCAGATACAATAGAGGTCAGACAAGGGCAGACAGGAAAGCAGCAAGTTCATTGTAGGATGAGACAAACAGACATTCAAGCATTTTGTTTGGTTTTGTTTATAGGCACCTACTGAACAAAATCGTGTTTTGAGACCCTGTGTAGCATAACTAACCCTATCACCTGCATTAAATATAGTATTTCTTTACACAAAATCTGCTTAGTGCATTTTACTCTCCATTCAGATATATATCTACATGTAGGTTTGGCAAAAAGAACTGCAGAAGGTCAGTACGAAAAATAACTGTATTAGTAAATATAACAAAGAACACCAATATGTATGCAAAACAAGAAAAAAGAAATTCTGTAATGTGGTTGTACAAAAGATCTACCTTGTCCATGTAGACACAATGGCAATACAGACGCTCCCCGGGTTACAGTGGTCCATGTTATGATATGAACTTCATGATTTGTATAATTATTCAATTATATTTATTACGTGAGATATTCAACACTTTATTATAAAATTGGCCTTGCGTTAATGATTTTGCCCAACTGTAGGCTAATGTAAGTGTTCTAAGCATGTTAAAGGTAGGTTAAGCTCGGCTATGGTGTCTGTTAGCTTAGCTGTATTGTATTAAAATGCATTTCTGACATGATATTCTTGCCTTACTATAGGTTTACCATAATGTAACCCCATTGTTATCCGGAGAGTGTCGGTATTTGATTAAACATTAAACAAAAATATTTCTGGACTGGCACACATACAATTAGTAGCAGTCAAACTGAATGTGGATTTATCCGTTTTTCAATAAAAACAAAGAATATGCACTGAGTAGCCACTTTGGTAGGACGTGCTTTTGTCTCCTGAACCACAGGTTTGAGGAGTTGTGTGAAGCCGTACTTCTCACCACTAGTACACAGTGCTGGGTTTTTTTTTGCACTTATGGTCTTTATGTGACTCGGCTAGATTTCCTCTGACTTCATTCTCTGACAAGGAGATTTCAGCCGCAAAACTGCCCCTGACTGGATCATCACACTGTTCTCTACAAACACCAGATGATGTAGTGCATAAAAATCCCAGGAGGGTGGCTGAGATGCTGGGACCACCAGTAATCACCCCAGGTTCACAGTTAGTGAACCTCTTGACATTGTCTGCATGCTGTCTGTATTCAGTTACAGCTCCATGACTGGCTGTCAGGCTGTGAGCATTACCGAGCAGGTGTACCTAATAAAGTGGCCACACAGTATGTGCCATACCTATGATGAATTCTACATATATCCATTTGAGATTATTCTGTCAAAATGTACCTAATTATGTAGACTGCAAGTAATGCATTGTATCTGATTTTCATTTAAATGAAAAGATAAATGCACGCTCTGTTTTTAATTTATGGCATTTCAGCTATTCCGAACATCACCGAGTTAATGAGATCAAGACCTACCCACTTCCTCATTATTGGTTAAATTAATTTTTACGTGTGGATTCATTTTACAAGGCTTTGTAGGAATGCCGTATGGCTACAGCACAGCACCTGCCTGGAAAAAAACACAGTAATAGATGTTTTTGCTTGTCTGTTGTCTTTAAGGAAGGAAATTTATCATTTTGGTTCAAAATGGGTCTGTGAGACATTACGCTCACCCAAAATTAATAATAAGTCTCTCGCTGCTTGAAAGTATTCTGTGCAAAGAAAAATGCTATTGTGCAAAGTGAAAACTGAAATATAATCACATTATAGCTGGGCAATACTACAAAAAATTAAGAATATCTAAAACGGGGGAAAATACTGTTAACTATATGGTCTATCTAGCAACATGACTGTACAACACAATGATTTCCGTCACCATAATTGAGGTGAACATGAGACTTACACATCAGGTTCTCAATAATTAAACAATGGAAAAGATACATAAGGTGCATGTGTTTGCTGCATGTCCTCAATGACATTCAGCAGTCCCCCCCCTCGTCTAGAGGACCCCCGGGATGAGTTTGCAGCCGGCAGAGCTGCATGCAGGCGCAGCTCAGAACTGCGCAACTGCACTCCATCCAGATGGCAGACGAACAGCTAGGCATGATGGGAACAGGCAGGGGGTTTCGGTGAAACTGCACCACAAATAAAAACAGAAACAGTTTTCGTTCTGCTTTGTTTAGGAGCGTCCGACCATAACACCAATTAAACCTATATTTATTCACACTGGCTATTTGTCAGGGAGTCATACCAGTAAGAATAGTCAGAATGACTCACTTAACAACCATCAATATTTTAGAGTATCAAAACAAATAAATAATAAAAAATACCAAAGACAACACGCACACTGGTTTTCCAGATAAAATTCATGAGAAGAACGCATACATTTTTCATTTGTTTGGATATATAATTTTTTTTAAATCCTCACTGCAGAGGCGTCTTTAAAGCTGTGAAACTGTGAATTAATCCCATTTCATGCCCCTTCCTCTAAATGGCGTCAGTGGGCAGCCACTGCTCTGTTTGCCATAAAACGTCCTGAAACTTCGCCTCATTCTTGGCCTTAAGACAGGCGGGCTCATTTAGGCCGCGTCCAGCTCAAAATAAAAAGCAGCGAAACAAAATGGGAGGCTGTAATTATCATTGTTGCCCTACTGTCCTGTCAGTTCGCTCGCCAGAGAGCCGGGGAAGAGCAATCCCTTGGCAGAGAAGATCAAAGCAACTGTCTTTGATCACAGCAAAACCCTAAAACAGCGCAGAAAATCAAGGAGGAATGTTTCGCAGCAAAGGCAGAAAGCGGGAAGGGGGTCTTCAGGAGGAGAGGATTCAGCACCGCTCTCCATACACATTTACACTCTGGTTTGCCCTTACACCCTCTGTGCCACGCTTAACGTGACTTAAAGTGCTTAGCCACTAGTCACAATTCACAACAAAATACCGCCTTGATATGAGCGTCAGTAGACTTTTACTGGGCAACCTGAAAACAAGGTGCGCACAGTTACTGTAATCCGTGTACTGCATTATACAGCGAAACGCTATTACTCTTTTTTTGTTGTAATGGGGGAAAACAGTGACCACTGGGGAGGGACCCAAGTGGGGGCACGAGTCACACAGTTAGAACCTTTAGAGTCCCTAGAAATGGAGCCGTCGCTCTCGCCCACATTACAGACCTGCGTGTGAGGAGCAGAGGGTGAGACTGGGAGTCGAATGTCCGAAAGTGCTATTGAAGCTCGCGGGGATAATTGCGCCTGGCTGCCGGCATTCTGCAGCCCGATGAGCGCCACAGCGGCCTCCGCATGCTCTCACTCAGTGGGGCTTTCAGAGCAAACGCTCTTGAGAGAGCGCAGGACCACCGAAGATCAATAGGACGCTTCGCTCCTTCGCGGGCTCCTACCCTAATCCCTCTCATTTGTCCAGCATTTGTCCAGGGCTGTTCACAGCTGCCTGAGTTTGGGATTAGCCCTTGTTTTGTTACAAAAACAGCCTGAGTTATTTGAATGAATGGAGACTGAGGGACAGATGAGGAGGGAATTGGGAGATGCATATCTGCATATGCGTATGTGAAGGTGGGGGAGGCGAGAGTTCGGAGACAGGACCACCTATCTGCCTTATTTCTTGATTTAGTGCCGCAACTGAAATTATAATGAATATAAATAAGTAAATACAATATATGAGAAGATTTATCTAAAGCATCATTAGATCAAAACCTTTCTTTTATGTATTTGCAATTTGAATTATGTTTATGATTAAATCTTTCAGGATTTTCCAAGTGAATCATTCATAACTGTCAATTTTGACGGCCATAATGACACTGCAGATAAGAGATTTGACAAGATGACATATTACCCAGCATGCTTGTGAAAAATACGGCATATTTCCAGCCTCATGCTGCAGTCCCAAAACCGTAGACAGAATGGCAACACGTAAAGGCTGTCTGCTCACTCAGATGAGCCAGTCCAAACGACAGAGGGCATCCGCACTTGGAACCCAGTGGAAGGTAATGAGAAATACTGAGTCTAGGTGCTCCTTGCGTTGTGGGTGCGCCATGACTGGACGGCATTTTCCCGCTGCTATGAGGTGTGGTACACCGTGCGTTAGCTGTCAGGTGAGAGGTGAGAACATGTTGGACAATATTCCTGCTACATAATTCAGCATAATGAATTAACCATAGCAAAGATATTTATACGAGTGCCTTCCATTCACCGGTGTCATATTTTCCATATTAAATCTGAAAATTAGTCATCTGCATTGGAGAAGGAAGAAGGATGGACAATTGAAGCGTAAATGACTAGAGGGTTCTGGGATTTTACAAATACAGTCCTATTCTTAGCAGCAAGAACACAGCATTGACTATGTCCTACACACCAGTGTGCAAAACTGTGGAAATTTTTGCGATTGCAGAACTTTATTCCAGTTACTTATTTAATCATCCAATGTACAATATTTGTAACATTCTTTGACTGTTTATAAAATCTCCTGTAGTAATTTATATAAAGCATAATTTCAAAAATGCTGGGTGTTTCTACAATTTTGGCCACTTGTGTACATGCAAACGATTGATGCTGATCACTAAAATACTATTTAAATCCTTCATGTTCAGCTGGACAACATCAGCAATTTAAGTCAGCTGTAGTAAGTCGGCTTAACGGTAATCGATGCACGTTAACCTTGAGATTTTACGCTAAAAAGGAGGTTAAGCGCATTGCGTTCCTCCTCGTAGCTCCGTGGAAAACAGCAGTAAGAGCGAGTGAGTATGGCAGGTTTCAGAAAATCCCTTGTCCTCACAGAGAAAAACTCTTTTCTCAGGGAGCGCTTGGCGCAACCTTCCCGGGGTCTTGGCCAACGGCGGCAGGCTTCTCATCACGTTGTGGATTAGCCTGCTCGTCTGAAGCGACTGGACGCACATGAGAGCGGGGTCCCGAGTGCCACACGCGCCTCAAGCCCCCCCAAAACCATGCCATGGCTCTTCGGAGGTATGTGGTAGCACTGGATCTACAACTGAGCTTATCTCCCTGTGGCATTCTCCGCATGCCATCGGGTGTGTCA
>JAODKF010006805.1:0-11768 GCA_026779585.1 Mormyrus proboscirostris
AAAATCCCTATATTGTCCCTGAGCCACAAGTGGGTCGTCCACCTCCTTCTACACCATGCCCCGTTCCCGTGCCCGCCGCCATGACACTTAGGTGTATCTCGTCAATTCTCTAAGTCGTCACTTTTAAGCTGGTCCCGTGAGTGTCGACTTAGACCGGTTTTACTGTAATTAAAGCTCTCATCAATATACAGTATATTTAAAATATACAGGTCAAAAATAGCTTTAAAATTAATTTTTCTTTGTTAATAATATATTTTTTATGAAATTGTAGGGTCATGGATTCGTATTGGTATTTATATTTTGGGACTTACCCCATGGAGCTTTGTGTAGAGGCCACAAGCGTTGCAAACAGTATCCCCCTCAGCACTGCGGCGCCACAGACTGGTCATGGTGGTATGGCAGTTAGTGCAGAAGAGTCCTGTTCTCCGTGAGGCAGCCTAAACAACATAAAGACAATCCAAAGTCCAAGGTCATGTTATAATTATATAATGCAAAAAAAGGATCATGCATTCATAAATGTGTCCTGCGTAGAAGGGTGCTTTACACTTAGCGGGCGCCTCGGAGGCTTGTTGAGAGGCCGGTTGATGCCGTTTATCTTATGGTAGAGGCCACAGGCGTTGCAGAGGTAATGTCCCGTCCCATCGCGACGCCACAGAGGGGTGGACATGGCCCCGCAGTTCACACATTCACGCCCATCTGCAAAATCAGCAAACAATTTTGAGAAAACAGTTAAACACTTATTAGCCAAAAAAGTAACTTTTAGCAGGAGTAATAGTAAACATCCATCCATTTTCCAGCCCGCTTAATCCTACTGGGTCGCGGGGGGTCCGGAGCCTATCCCGGAAGCAACGGGCACGAGGCTAATAGTAAACATATTGCTAATAAATGTTATTTCATCCAGGCCCGTAGCTACGTAGTAAAATACCAGGTTGGAGCCCCCCTCCAATTAAATAATTTTTTATTACCTATGAGGCGCATACAGTAAAACTGGTCTAAGTCGCCGGCTTGTAACTCGTTAATGCGCACAAGTCGACGCTCAAGCAATAGTCCCGATTTTTCCTAATGATGTTCCCTTTAAAACTCCTTGTGTAAATCGCCGCTTGTAAATCCTTAAATTCCCTTAGTCGTCACCTAAATCCCGGTCCCGAACAATACAAATGAATGGATTTTCCTACCTGTAAATCTACACCCCAATCGCTGCATTCCCGCCGCCTGCTTAATTGTCACCACTGCAATGTAGAAACGGGGAATCCCCACCTATAGCACTAGTCGCTCCCTGGTCTTAAGTCTCGCGTGTATAGTGCGGTGTAGTATCACAGTAGAATTTACTAGTTAAGACCCTGACATGAACGCGGCACTCGAAGAGTAGTGTGATGCAATTATGCTTGGTATAGCGCTCCATACAATTAACGGCAGAGCATGATTCATCCAATGCGTGCAGGAGACCTGTCAGTTCTTCCGTTAGCAATCCATGACAGAGCACAATAGATTGTTTTGAGGGTTCAGCTGAAATCAACATTCAGCTGAAATTGGATAGACCGGGGGCAATAACATCATGGTAGTCTATAAAAGACTTGGATGGCTTTATAGGAACCCATACTACATGTACTGACTGGTCAAGGAATGATGCCGAGGCCGTGGTGAGTAGAGGTATGGTGTTATATTTACTAGTCGGCAAAACGGCGAGATATAAAGTCGACACTTTGGCGACTTATGTCTAAGTCGGCAAAACGACGAGTTATATTTACTAGTCGACAAAACGGCGAGATAGACATAAGTCGCCAAAGTGTCGACTTAGGTGTATCTCGTCAATTCTCTAAGTCGTCACTTTTAAGCTGGTCCCGCGAGTGTCGACTTAGACCGGTTTTACTGTAGTTCGATTTTTTAAAATTAAACGCATTTTCAGCAGTAATGCGTGCACACATGCGGAAGCCAGCTGTAATGTGAAACACCTGTCCCAGAAACTGTCCCACAGCTCAGAAGATCAAGGAAAAGTTAATGGCACATTTCAGTACTCCATGAATGCATTGCCTGATATAAATCTGGACAAATAAAATTTAGTTTGTCAGAAACCATCCATATTACTGACTCACGATGTCAGATTGAATGATGTTATATTATCCCACAATAAATAAGACATTGATGGCCTTGTTCAGCACCACGGAGAGAGAACATCGCTCCACGTTGACAGGAAACAGTTCACTATAAATAGTTTTTGTCAGACGGGTACAATTTTATCATTTTCTAGCTGGTAGTCCAAAAGTGAAATTTGCATAATCAAATCAAAATATCTTTAAATGTTTTTGTAACATGGTTTGGTAACACTACCAATATCTGATATAATTCTTATTGATATAGGAATATGGTGTCCCATCCAGGCTGCACCCCAGCCTTCTGTGCTATGCTGTCTGGGATTGGCTCCAGGACCTGTAAGATCACGTGCTGCTAAATGGATGGGTGCATATATGTATATGGGAAGAAAATTGAGTCCGTGCCTGTTTTCTGTTGCCACGCCCCTCTGGACTAGACTGGGCCACTCAGCAGAATACAGTATGCCACTCAATGCATGGAATGCCTGTGAAAGGCCTTTTGCCGAGCCAGTAGATTGCAGGCACAGTGGATCCATTACATGCACAGGCCTAATAAAAGGAAATACCCAAACTGCAAAATTTACTTTTACCAAAATATTTATGATGCAACATTTTTTCAACCTACGACGTATTCCTCTTCCGAATTTTAGCATTATGTTTAAGCAATTACCGTTTAGTTTGCATTGTTTAAGAATATTATAATGTAGTTCACTTTCAGCTGAATACAAACATGGAAAGCTTTTTTTTGAGGATTCGTATTCTTATTACCCAATGCATAGCCAAATTTGCTCGCATGGGACCTATTAAAAGCAGAGACTTTGAAAATATCGCGCAAACTGAACTGGACAAACTGTGCATGATTCAGTCCTTTAAAATTTGATTCAAAACGGACATTTTCTTGCATGAAAAGCATCTGTGAATATAATGAGAAACAAAAGAATTTCAAGAATTTGACCTAGTTGAGAAACTTAATTACGTAAGTAAAGTTATTAACAACACAACAATCCATACTACCAATGTAACACAAGCGGCTGGAGTTATCTTTCAAAGACAGCTCTGACAGACAACGAAAAAACATCAAGTATAAGCTACGCGTCATTTTAGTGTTTCTGCGCTGAGGTGAAAATTGTGAATTCTAATCAAAAATTAGTTTAGAAAAGAAGATAATCCAGCACAGAACAGATCGCAAAACTGCGTGAACACGCCATAAATATACAACTTTCATTTAACCTGTTAAATTAATGTAATCCAATAGATAATGTGCTGATCATCTTACGTTTTTACAAAATGATGCAATGAAGTTGCATACCGGCTAATATATGCAGACTGAACATCACAGGTAGAGATAGATATATTGACAGACTGATTTACCGTGTTTCCCCGAAAATAAGGCCCAGTTACTATACCATGGATTGTACGGAAACCAGAATGACATGCGATTATATATGAACAAGAAATACTATTTATTTATTTAATATTTGAATAAATGTATACACAGTAGATTTCTGTTCATGAATAAATGTACCGTTAGATTGTTTACATGGAAAGATACGGCTAGAAGATGACATGATGTCTGTATTTGAATAAATGTGGATTTTTGTTCATGAATACCGGTAAATGTACTGTAGCTTGTTGTACATTAAGACATCCCCTGAAAATAAGCCCTAACGCGACTTTTGGAGTAAAACTTAATATAAGATCCTGTCTTATTTTTGGGGAAACACGGTAGTATAAATTAATATGAAAACATACGAAAATATACTTTTGATATACAGTTTGAGCCAGTAATTAAAATGTCATACCTGTCATAACTTAAAACATACTTTAAAAAATAACCTTGTCTGTCCAATATAACGAATAATCATTATTTATGCAGACCTATATAATAACAAAAAATATATTACATAAAATGCTATCCTGCTTACGTGCTGAATATAGGGTGACTTAAGAAACTAAATAACGAGGTATCTTAATATAATAAAGTAAATTTAACAAATTTAAACTTAACATTTACCGAGAGTATTATGGTGGAAAATTATTTGAAAAAAAATTCTTCGTAACAATGCCCTTTAAATGAGCGAGCTATTCTTTAATTTATTGCCATAAAAATAACCAATATTTTGCTGCACAGGCATTGCACTGTATGTAATTTAAACCCTAAAATGTATCACTAAAAAGCAGTGATTATCTTATACCTTGTTGCAGAATAATCCAAAACGCTATGCTAAAGACAGGTCTTCCACGGATTTATCAATCTGAACTGTCGGGCGGACGAGTTGTTTCACATATATTTGAAGAAAGAAATTCTTTATTTTATGAAGTGATTCAAATTTATATTGATTGCATTAAAGGCGATATTTCCACTCTATTGGCAAAGTTTAAATTAGTGACATTGACTTTTTGTACAGATAGTCTGTAATTGCCTTCCACAGAAAAAGCTTCTGGCAGTACTTTGCCGAAATATTTGCAAAAACTATTTTCCTACTGAAACAGATTGGACAGTGGATAGAGTTAAGAGTAAAGGAAACTTGAGTTTTCAACAAACCTCTGATTAAAAATGCTTAAAACTGATCTCTTGCTTCAAAAGTAGGGCCTAATAACGAAACAAGAATTAATGGTGCAATTAAAGTGAATGATTAACACAAAATGAAATATTTATATATGCATTTGGTGAAGTCTTCTACAATTTCATTAGTAAGAATTTAGATCTAATACAAGTGAGGATTTTCTGTGGATTGGAGTCATCCTATTAATTTTATCTGGCCAACAATTTGCATGTTCTTCGATCAGGAAAAATTATTGAGGCTTAAATTTTATATCCTAAGAGTCACAATATAATTTATTCCTCACCTAAACTGAGGTGTCTCGTCGCACTCTTGGGTCCCGCAGAGGAGGGCAGGCTGTTCATTACTGTGGTGTTGTAGGTAAGTGCGGGCCAGGAGGTCCCAGCCCTAGAATTCACATACGATGGGTATACATTACGGTAACATTCTCCAAATAATCCATGATTATGGCTCCAAGCAACATTAGCTGTAGGATCCCTGTTGTTTTTTGCATTGCCGTTGTTTGTGACGTTAATTGAACTAGTATGTCGTTGACTGTATGCTGAGTCCTTAGGTCCGGAGGTAACAGAACCAGCCGGAAAGGCGAAGCGAGGTGAGCGTTGCGGACTTTTCTCACGAGGCTGTGCGATGGTGTTGGTGCCCGCCTGGATCCAGGCATGATGGCTGGACACCGACTTGCTTTGCTGAGGGTCTGAGGCCGTTTGTAAGTAAGGCAACACCGAAAACATTGGGGTTGCGTGAGTGTTTGGCACGCAAACGGCTGGCGTGACCGCGGCGTTTTGCAGGAAAGTAGCCTCATAAGACGAGCATCCGTAGTTGGTTGTCATCGCTGTGTCTTGATACATATCCTCGCTTGAGAGGTAAACATTGGCACGGACACTAATTTTTGTTATATAGTTAATAGACTAATTAATTGATATTAATAGTAGATTTTTCCAGAAACCTCCGGCCGTCTTTCAGCAGGCTCTGCCGTAAGATTTTACTTATTCTGTTTTGGACGTCCACTCAATGGATTCATGCTCGCAGGCACAACATCCTTACTAATGTGAACGTCTCGGGACCCAAACAGGCAAAGAGGATCCTCAACTTTTTACCGGCCGTGAAGAAAAAAGACAAGTGGAAGAACAAACACTTCTCTTCCTCTCCCAACCCATTCTCCACCCTCCAGTTTGTCTTCTGGTTCTATGTTTTTTGCACTATAAAACTGTCCTGTAAAATATAACTAAAGCTGACTTGTCAATAATAAATATACATCATGTGTCTCTTTTCTACAAAACGTGAGGGTGAAACTTAAAACATTCCATAGTGTTCTACGCCGAGTTGCAACAACAAACTTTACCAGTAAAATCTAAAATAATTCCTTTCCATTTACAAACGTGATAAATTTGTTTTTAACTGTCTTTTAATACAGCAAAACCGTAAACTTAAAGTTAGCTACAAGCAATTCCCTGCCACCAAGTATAGGGCTATATGTAAATTGTTGTTTCCAAAAGAAAAAAACAATTTTTCTTCATTTTTCAGTGCGATTATATGAAAAAAGTAACCATCTCATAATTATTTATGTAAACGCCAGCTGTCGAAGCCAATGACTGTAGTATGTCATTGCACAAAGGCATGCAAAAATGTAGGCTTATCATTACAAACTGAACCCAACCAATTTCACTAAGTGTTGGCTGAATCTGTCAAGTGTCTCTGTAGGCAGACCCAGACAGACCCAAACTACCAGCCTATTGCTAGGCAGCTTGCCTTTACAGCATCATGTAATCATTTACTTTCTTTCATATGATGTGATACAGTGGTCTGACTAATTTCTGCTTCTGACTTTAGTGCGACTGAATCAGAGCTTAAAAATATGTGGAAGTGGCCCTCGGAGTTGACGTAATCATGACCACGTCCAATTCATACATGAGAGCATGTTCTTTTTTAAATAAAATCAGTCACATTTTTATACATATTTCCATTACAGCATTTACCATTGCACCAATTTTAAGGACCACCTTTCCCACTAGACACTTCAGTGTGAAACAAACAATTTGTGACTTAATCTGATTGCTGTCTCTTGAAAGCTTGACGTGATTAATGCTCTTTCCTTCAGTAAACGCCTCAACAACTTTTGAAGGATCCTTTCCAATATATCTGGACAATTAAATGACATCGCAATATACTGACAGCATAACGACAGATGGTTTGGTCTCAAAGAGATGCTCCTGAGAGATACTTCCTGGAAGTATTGAGTAAGGTGCCGTTGCCGATATCATTTTTATTTCTCATGGACAGACATGAAAGGACAAAGTAACTCACGAGCTTAATATGCAGAGAAACTGGCAATTGAGCAGGATTTGGCCGTAGCTCGCTGACAGGCTGTGATAGAGACCAGACTACTAGCTCTTTGGTTCTTACCCTATATAAACAGTTTGTAATGCTGTTTCTCCACAGCTGATTAATGCTCCAACCACTGACTACTGTCATTGACTAAATTAATGAGGTGTTGTGTAACGGATAGGAGTAAATACAGGATATCTTGAAGGGAGATAGATGGTGTTGAACAGGACTGTGCGTGTCTGTGTGTGTGGTCAAGGTATACCTTACCTTGTGGGGACCAAATGTCCCCACAACTTGATGAATACCCTTTTTTTTACCTTATAAGGAACAGTTTCCTGGACCCCATATGGGAAAATTCCATTTTATAAAAATCAGTGACTGCAATGAAAAAACTAAAAATGCATAAACTGTTGTATTTTGTTTGGTTACTGATGGTTATGGTTAGGGCAGGGTGGGGGTTAAGGTTGTCATAGTTAGCATTAGCATTTTTCCCATATAAATGAATGAGCGGCCCCAAAAAGATATTATTGCATGACTGTGTGTGTGTGTGTGTGTGTGTGTGTGTGTGCATGTGTGTGAGAGAGGGAGCAAGGTAGGGAGTGAGTGGCACCATCCAGATTGGATCAGACTTTTCGGCGCTGGGGTATAACCTCCAGCTTTGGCCCCTCTTCCTTTGGCCATGTCCCTGGCAGACCACAGCGGCACCAGGAAAGACGGCCACTGCAACACCAACAATCACTGAGCCTAGCCAACACCTCCAGGCAGAAAACATACCTGAAAGTGACACAAAGTTTAAACTTAATCAGGGAAGCAAGAAGTTAAAAAGATGACAATTTCTTCAGTAGATATTATACCAGTATTCAAATTTTAAAGCTACTGTTTTGATTCACTGCTTTAAAAACATCAATGATATGTAATCAATGATATCTAGATAATGATTTATTGATTTAATTATCAATACATTGGAATAGGTAGTATATAACGTATTGTCTTTTTGAAGTTTTGCTTCGCATTGTTTTTATAATTTAAAATAAAAAGTGATCCTTTAATTATTAACATTTTTCAATGCATTTTTTTTTCAGTATGCATTGTTTAATAACTCAGGACTGTTATAGACCTTCCAAAGTAGGTTTTTATCAAAACCACCTTGTAGAATGTTTATATGAAACCCTCTGGACATTATGACCAAATAGTCAAGTGTAAGTCTGCTATTTACTGCATAATGTTCTGAAACATACAGTGTAAAACAAATTTATTAGTTCACATGATTGCTATCACTAGTCCATGTATCAGTCAGAATCGGCTCCAAACTGTCCCACCCTGTACATGCTGTGCAACTGATTTATCTTGCAGGAAGGAGGAAGGATTCTCAGACATCTGTTTGATAAGATCAGGCCAGGATTGTGTACAAAAGCAGCAGATAAAGTGGGGCTTCATAATGACTAATCCAGAACAATAGACCAACAAAGACATCGATACGACATGCAGTGTACCAAGCAGGCATTGCTCAGCTAATCAGTCTAATACCAGCCTATACAGTATATGTAGTATAACAGACCTGGTCACACCATACAGATCAACACCAGCAAATCTAATTTCATATACTGTAACTAAGGGAAGTCTACAGAGTAAGGACCTTGTCATTCCCTAAATCAATGTTTCCCTGAGGACTGGATTGGGAAACACTGGTGTATATAAATCCGTTTCCCATAACTGCTTATCCCATATGGGGTCACAGTGAACCTGAAGCCTGTCCCAGAAAACCTAGGGACAAGGGGAGGGACAGGATGATGGGGATTTCCGTCCATCACAGGCCACGTTAGTAAAGGTATACATTTTAAATGAATGCTCTCATTTTACAACCACCGTTACATTCCTTGGATTTTCCATTTGAAGATTTCAGTAAGAATTAGGATGGTTGCACGTCTCGCTTTGACTGATGGTTCTTTCTCATTTCATATTTGTACCTCGGATGTTATTTTGGGCCCCAGCCTGGCATCAGAGCTTACGGGTAAGTAACACCTTCTGTAGAAATGCTTCACAATCAAGATACTATCCTTATTCAAAGCTGCTTGTGTTGTAGTAATGCAAAAAGCTACTAGATGTCATAAATAAATACTATAATAAATACTTGTTTTAAAAAAAACTTGATAATGAACATTTCACTGCTGTTTTTTTCAGGAAACACACAACACAAGAAATCGCCTTGAAAAAATTCAGAACAATGGGACTCTGTGAGTGTCGTTTCTTATCTGTTTCTGGCCTTATCCAGGATTGTCTGTGCAAGCCCCCCCCCCCCCCCCAGGTCCCCTTGCCGATGCGTTTCCGGCTAAGGGCCTTCTTATCAAGGAAAACTGACATCAGGGCTCTAGATGGGAATGCAGGAGATGAATGCCACCTTGGAAATGCTGCAAAAATGTTGACTGGTCACCAAAACGATACAAGAGCAACATGCTGACTGTGCTGTGTGTCAGTCTCTGTACATGGGACCCTTTAATTACTCACTGGAATCGAATCATTTGATTGAAAATCACTAACAATAAAGACATTTTCTTTCAGAAAGAATAATTGGAAACTAAAAAAAATAGAAACCCATAATGTTTTTCCAAGTTAATTACTATTCCCAGACTTCATAAGACCTGACTTCACAAGGGATAGTTTCAAACTACTGTGACACATGTACAGTCCTTAAATGAAATCAGGCTGGTTTAATACATTTTGCTGAAATATGAATGGAACGACACTGAGATAATACGCCAAACACAGAATTAAAAAAATGGGCACAATGGTTATGAACTCATAAAATTACAGGTGGAGGTAAAAATAACTACATTCGGCACCAAATGACAGAATTGGCAGAACAAGACAAACTAATTTCACACTGCAGTAACAACAAATGGGATGGCCAGTGACACCTGCTGGCCAAAAGGGGAATAGACACATGGGACAGGGCCAGATGGGCAGTGACCCTGACAATATAGAGTATTTTATAGTTTCTAAAATAGGTGACTAATATTCAAAGTCTATCTGCTGTTGATTGTTATAATTGCTTATTTCAAGATGAAAAATTTAATAATTTCTCTTCAGTCTTAGAAGAAGATAACAACAAGAATTAATAAACAGAGCCTAAACTATATCCACTTGTATGTATTGTTGGGTGAATTACCACTGAGTTGGGTGCCAAAATGCTTATCATTACTTCAGTCCTATTGCTGATGTTGTAGAGTATCTGTCTTCCATCCACACAGCATATGTGGCTTCCCATTATCCACAGAGCTATGCATCAGTCTTCCCCATATGTCATGGGCAGTAAAAAGGTCCCATCCAATTGGACAGTGATGGAATATAATACAAGCGTTTTTAAAGTGATAGCTGACTTTCATAATGAGTATTAAAAACACCACAGTCAAATTTTAAATGTAGGTGAACACTTGGCCATATGCGGTAGCTTAATTCTTTATGTATTTTCTACATAAAGATTATATTTTCTATATATATTTATACATGTATTTATATATATTATATATAATCTATATCTATCTATCTGTCTATCTGTCTATCTATCTATCTATCTAATTTATAAGTCAATGTACTTTTTAGTTAGAAGTACAAATTTCCTACAACCACCTGTTTGTTTTTCAGCTGTAATGATAATAATAGTCAACAAATTGGCTATTGTTCTTAATTTGCCAGCAAAAATGTTGTTCTGAAATATTGCCACCATTTTGCCTATGAGGTCACTTGTTTTGTCTAGCAGGCTTGTGTGTGAGCTCTGTTTCCCAGCCCTGGGACCTCAGCCAGCCCTATATATATGTTCCACTTCAGCCCCTGTGAGATACTTGCACTACTAGTCATATCTTTCTGAAATGCCAGGAGCTATTCTGTCAGCAGCTCCCGAATCTGTCTTTATACCTATATAACTCACAGACAGAATATACAATTTTAGCATAAATGTTCAAATTTTCACTAAAAGCTTATGCTGATGAGCCGTTTTGGGAAATGGATGAATGGGTGCATGCATGCATGGAGGAATGGATGGATGGACAGACAGACAGACAGACAGAAAGACATTAGTTTTTTTGTTCAACCTTTTATGTCCTAAAACAGCCAAATAAATTCTCTCCGTATTATGTGTTTCAAACTCTCTCCCAGTTGGACAAATTTCAAGTAAAGAAAACAGCATTAATTTGTAAGCAGTAATCAGGCTAAAAAATACATGAATGGTTTTTTAAGTGACTGCCACAAATCAATCAACCTATTTTGGTTTTGAGCTGGATTCTGGCATAAACATATCGCATTTATTTGATATATTGAAATTTTGTCTGCCAACAGATTTGTGATGGGTCTTGAAATACTTACAACAAATCGGATCAATTGCAACTTCTGCTTTGCCAAGTCTTGGAATTAATAAGAAAACCATAAAGGGCAGCGTTAGAGACAGCATGATTTGTCTTTAAATTTCCTCTGGAATACAAACAACAACAAACAAATTTATTTTGGTATAGCGCGTTATCAAAACATTACATTGACTTAAAGCACTTTACAGCATCCCCCCCCCCAATGCCCCCAGTGAGTGAGCCATAGACAACAGTGGCAAGGAAAAACTCCCTAGAAAGAAGAAACCGGGCATACATGGAGGATGACACAGGCAGAACGGCGAGCTGGATTTTTTTTTTTTTTTTTTATATTTTTTTATTTAATGCAAGAATCAAAACATACAAGAACAGGGAAGAAAGACATTGATATAGTTGTACAATGTACAATCATACATAAAAATAAGCAAACAAAGGTC
>JAODKF010006806.1:0-11755 GCA_026779585.1 Mormyrus proboscirostris
GAATTTGGAAAAATTAAGCCGGGATTGTCGAAATAAGCCTGGCTTTTGAGGTTAGCTCGCTTCGTGGAACAGCCCCTCGGTTTAAGTCTGGCTTTTGATTTGTTTTTATATGTGGCATAAAGGTACTTGAACACGATAGATGTTCACTTATCTTGGAAAATAAAAAATGGTCCAAGTTAAATAAAGCGGCGGCATTGATGTTCTGTGGCCTTCATGACAAAACGGTCCCGGGTAACTTGAGCCAGCTATCTATGTGATCAGTGATATCTTGTAGGAGGAGCAGGACCATTTCTCTTGCAAAATAAGACCACAAAAATTGTGCATTTCTGAGTGAGATCACCAGTGTGGTCAGTGTAGTTCAGGAATCGGTCTTGAAATATATTTCAGTGCGACTGTAAATGGTTATTTATGCTCTATTGTGTCATTACAGAATATCGTGAGGATGAGTACCCTTGATTATTGAGTATCTGGCATTCCAGTGTTTATGTCCTGCAAGACGCTTTGCTGTTTCTACTAGATCAGTCTTTGTTTGTTCCCTAGCTGACCTTTGACCTGGAAGAAGAATCTCTACACAAGCTAATTGGAAACAGATTGAGAAGCCATTAAAGCTGACTGCATCACTATCCCATTGCTAGTTCCTTATTAGAGAGAGGATTTCCTTTAAAAAGCAAACAAAATGATACAACCAGCTAAGGTCATTGGGATTGGATGTGCCCTTTTTTACAATACAGTATTGCTGCAGTGCTATGCTATCTTATTGCAGTTCATTCTCCAACTAAATGACTTCTTGTCCTGGTTGTAAAATCATGTTCACTATTTTTACTGATGTGCTTTGCTTGTTTTTCCTGACTTGGATTTTACATCCAGCTTAAGTTCAATAATTACTTGCCCGACACTTTTATAGGTTTGAATTCATGCAGATGTCTATTCACAGGGGTTTTGAGTCACATGGGTTAGAACCCTTGCTCAAGGCTACAACAGGGTCCCTACCAGAGGTCCCCAACAGTTTTTCCTAGTGGGCCAAATTCCATTCGTAATGGGGGTGGGGTGGGGCGGGGGGGTTGTAAAATTTGTGGATGGGGGATGTGCGTTCAGTTGTATTGCCGTCCAGGTGATCCAGACCCCCAGTCTCGACCACTGAACCTTTCTGTTGTTGCTCTCACATGTTTGTCCCACATTCTTCTCTCTGTCTTATATCTCCAGACTGACTTGGTGCTCAGGTTCTACTGTGCACCTAGTTTCCCACAAAGGAATCTCAATGCTGTTTATGTTGGCTCTCGTACCCTCAGAGGACTTTTTAATATCAGGCTACAGCACTCCCTATGGAGAGGAGACTGCCTGCTTGAACTTTATTTGGGAGTTTACACTGGACCTAAGCAATCTCTGAAGAAAATCGCCCTATGAAATTATGCCTTGGTTTGTACATTCCAAGTCCTCCCCCACCCCATCCAAATGGACCTGACCTGTGACTGAAACCATTGGTATGATTGTATGAGAGTCACTGCTGCCAAAGCAAATTCACATCTATTCACATTAACAGAATTCCATAAGTATGATAGAACAATTAAAAACAATTTAGTTAAACAGCGCTGGGAACAGACTACCTGATTTTGTTAACAGCACCAGCATACTGAAATATGACTATACAGATACACAACTAAGATTACCTTGAGACAGAGGAAGCAATATCAGACAGTTGTTATGGTCTATATGGACTTTGTCCGGTAATCTGACACCTGAACACGATTCTGAGTCATGTGCTGTGTTCCTTATCAGCTGTGTCACCAGCTCTCCCGGAATCCCTGGTGTTACTTGTGACAACCTTTAAATGAATGTGAGGTGATTTGAGTACTTTACAGTCATTACCACTCTCTATTCCCCCAGAAACCCCCAAAAGAACAGAATGTAGCCTTGTTTTAGCAAGTGGCACAGTGGTTAGCACTGTTGCTTCAAACCTTTGGGGCTGGGGTTTACGTTTACATGAGTGTGCAGTTTGCATGTTCTGCCGTCGTGGGGTTTCCTCCGGTTATTCCAGTCCCCCCCCCACAGTTGAAATATACGCTGAGGCCGACTGGAGTCTCTAAAATGACCATAAGTGTGTGTGTGTGTGTGTGTGTGTGTGTGTGTGTGTGTGTCTGCCATAGATTCTCAGTCCATCCTGGATTGTTCCCTGCTTTGTGCTCATAAACAGGACAAGGGGGTCACAGAAAATGGATGGATGGGTGTTTTACTGGTATACAGACTGTCCCTGACTTAGGATTGGGTTCCACTTTGACAGATGGGTTGTACTTTGAAGTGGACGGATGTCAGGATAGGATAACTGACCTTTTGGTGTGAGAATGACACTGAGAATTCGGTGTGAGGCTGAGATGGTCATGCTGCCATACAGTACAGTCAACTACCGTACTAAGTGTCAGCTGAGAAAATAAATGTGAATTCAATTACTATAAAAACCACAAAATATTTTTACGTTTAACAAGCCCTCTTACCCCAGAATGTCTCAAAGCAAAGGAAAAGACCAAAGGTGGACATTACAGCTGCAACACAACACAATTACCATGCCAAATAAATTCCACTACATTGCATAGGGTGTCTAATGTCCAACAAAACTGTACAAGTTCGGTCGTATGACTGTATGCACCTGCCAATCCTGGTGACTCCTTAGCTAGCATGTGGCGATGCTTATCACTCTGCACTGAGTCCTTTGGCTCGGACTTCTTTCCCAGCACTCAGACACAATGGGTTCATTGTTCCCAAGGTTTTCTCAGACCGCCAGGTACAGACAGGTGACCTGACACTCCCTGCCTGTCGCAAACCGGCTCCCCTTCATTCTCATCGAATTTTCCTGGAATGCAGATACAGCCTGGTTCAATGTGCATTTAACATGAGATTTATGAGCTTGTAAATAGTTTCTTCCCCACACAGAAATCCCATAAGGGGTCCCTTCCATTAAAATGTTTTGAATGATGCAGATTGATGGCAGCAGAGAAACTGCAACCAGAAAAAACTGCAATAACAAACATGTGATTTGACTCCACATTTTCATATTGATTTTAAGATTTTGTGGAAAAAAAACAGTGCAGTGTAATACTGATACTGAACACCACGAAATGAGTTCTTAGCTTGTACCTTTACATACACCTGTTCTATAATTTAGCTGTAACACACAAATAGATTCATCTGATAAACTAAAAGACGTCATTTCATTTTATTGCAATTGCATGTTCGTCCACAGGGAAACTGAATTTGTTTGTGAACAACTATACAGTTGGTTCAGTGCAAAATTTGGATGTCTTAATTCAGCCGTTATAAGAAGCTCACCCTTAGCCAATGTATCATGCTTCCATAAGAGGACTGCCCCCTTGTGCCCCCTTGTGGTAGAGTTTTTAAAAGTTTCAGGTATTTACTTTTTTAACTTTACTTTAATTTACTTTATTTACTGGTCTGAAAATTCCCCAAAAAAGCTAATAAGAGTTAAACATCCTGAGTGGGGAAAAAACTAGACAAATGCCAGAAAACAGCATTCTGAAGTCTGAAAATGTAAACTATCCTATAAAAATATACAAATTACTCTCCAAATTCAACTTAATTGAGATCATTTGTTTATGTCCTGTGTTTGTAACACCAAATATGTGTAACCCATAGCTAAGACCAGCCAAAGTATTAAAATAACCTAGCATGTATTTTTTTGCAAAATGTGAAAAACATAGAATACATACAATGTCTTCATTTATATTTTCAGGCCTTAATCATGTACTTTACAGGACTGGAAAAACAATGTGGTGTATTAGTATGTTTTTAAATAGTATCTTACAAGACTTTTGTTTCTTGGGAAAGCTCTTGAAGTCTTGAGGTTTGCAGACATGTAAACAAATACAAAGGCTAATCCAAACAAGTAGCCAAGCTGATTCAAGTATTATTCCCATGAAGTGGAACTATAGAGCAGACAAACTGGATATTGACCCAGGAAAACTCTGGATGTGGTCACCCTGCAGTGACACTGCACCGGCCCCAGACACCAGGAGGGAAATAACCAAGAAAAAAACTTTGTTTGTGGAGAGTGTATAAAAGTGTTAACGCCTTGTGTGCTTGAGCTAGTTTCCAAAGCTCCATGGGTGAGTCAGGACGAGGTTGGACTGCTATTTAGATGACAGTTGGTGTGAAACAAGGCTGATTTGGAAATAACTGGCAAACATTCAGACTCAGAAGCCGCTCAGGGCAGGGGCGGCTCCAACGTATTTTCAGGGGAGGGGCAAGAGATTGTAATGGTAAAACACGTGGGGCCACCAGAAGAGAGAAAATAGAGACCAACTTCTCTCTATTACATGCACAACAGAAAACACCATGATCTCTACCACACAATTATGGCTAAAATGTCTTGTTCATATATTCGTCTGTAAAGGTTACAAGAAAACACTGTATATTCCAATAATTTCTTATAAGACAAAAAACAGACAGTTATTACCTCTTCACATTGTTTTTTTTCCAGCACACTCTGCACCTTTGTTAATATGTGATTGTTGGGGACTGACATTGGAGAGACACTGGAATCATGTGCTAAGTGGGTTCTGTTAATGGACGGACTGGAGGTCGGAGCTGAGAGGATAAGGAGGCAGGCAGGGAAAAGCATGATTTCTGAGGACTGTGGGGAACTGTGGAGCTGGGATAAGTGGTCTCCTGTGGAGCTGGGATAAGTGATCTCCTGTGGAGCTGGGATAAGTGGTCTCCTGTGGAGCTGGGATAAGTGGTCTCCTGTGGAGCTGGGATAAGTGATCTCCTGTGGAGCTGGGATAAGTGATCTCCTGTGGAGCTGGGATAAGTGATCTCCTGGGGTCCTCCTTTAGTAATGAGAGCAGTTTTTTTTTTTTTAGATGTTGTGTTTATATAATGTGCAGACGAGTCTGAATGCACAGAGTGGAGTTGCTACGCTGCGTACTTGTTAAGTCAGATATAGAAGCATGGAGGAGCCAGACCTGCCAAAGTAGGACAAAGTGTGTCATAGCAGGCGAATCTCTCCGCTGAGATGAGGAGGAAGTGTGTCCTGCTTTCTGTTCGCTAACTA
The DNA here is from genome assembly GCA_026779585.1 of Mormyrus proboscirostris. Taxonomy (NCBI): domain Eukaryota; kingdom Metazoa; phylum Chordata; class Actinopteri; order Osteoglossiformes; family Mormyridae; genus Mormyrus; species Mormyrus proboscirostris. Next base: position 5,063 of record JAODKF010006806.1, read on the forward strand.
GGGAGGTAGATGCTTGTGGAGGAAGTGGCAGACAGGCTTCGGTGGGAACCACAGGGATGGTGTGTGGTTCTGCAGGTTCAGACTCGTGCCAGTGAGTGGACGGGTGCCAGTTCAAATCTTCTGCCTACTAGAGTAAATGCGCTGTTAGGCCCGTGAGCGAGGCTCATAACCCTAACTGCTCCAGGGCCTGAGTGACTGGGCTTTCTCTACTGTGCTGCTTTGGATAAGAGCGTCTGCTAAATACTGTAAATAAATGTAATGTGAGTACAGATATCTAGACTTATTTTCTCTGAGAGGCAAGGGATTAATACATCATTGTTGTTGTTTAGTGTAGTTCATTGGGGGAAAACTGGATCCTTTATTTTCCAAGTAATAAGTCCCTCAGATGGGAGAGCAGATTCAGTCGGCAAAGACCTGCTGTTCTGTTTGTTTTTATGGAAATCTCAGAGTAAAGCCTGTTTATGCTGCCTTGTCCTGGGGCCTGTTTCATCAAGTGGGATTTGTTGCTTAGCAAGAAAACGTGTGGGAATTACGGTAGTCTGTATGAAGTCGCATGAGTGCCATAAAAATGATTGAATCTGTAAGTCTGCAAATCCTACAGACTGTTTACAAGGTAATAAAACTGTTACAAACATGTAAAAAACTGAACAAAATTGACAACAACTATAAGAAGTTTGGGAAATGGAAGGATGCCATCCTCAATGTTAACAAATTTTCAAAAATACATCCCAGATTAACCTGGCACCCCCTCCAGCCCTCAGCAGAGAGAGTGCTGTGTGCAGTTTTCCTGCTAGCACAAGATATCAGGAAATCCATCCATCACTATAATCATATAACCCCAACTGTGGGAATCAACCCTGGGCAATCACCAACACACTGCAGGGCACACAGGCAATTTACACTCGCCAGTCAACCAGCCCTGCACATTTTGTGACCATGGGAGGAAATCAGAGACCCCAATGGAAACCCATGCAAGCACAGGGAGAGTGTGTGAAGTCCACACAGAAAGGTCCTACACCCAACCCAGGAACTGACCCGCTAACCACTGCACCACCCTACTGGCAAATCACACCTTGTGTATTAGTCAATCAGATGTTTCATTTGCACACCCCACCTGCAGCGATTTTACCATCTCCTTCCGCGTTGATAAGACCCAACACGAGATGTGAAGAAACATGTTAATACAAACAGCTTTGCAATCGAAATTTGCAGAGAGAAAATGGCATCAAAAAGATGAGGACAGCCTGACATACTCATTTATTTTAAAAAGTAAAAAAGGTGTGAAATTAACTTGCATTTTGAGTATTCAGTAAATTAAAAAGTAACCATGCCTGGGGTCGTCTTGTAAGAATACTACTTCTGCAATGCCTTGTATTGTCTTAGTGATAATACGCATTAGTAATTTAATATGGTTTACATGTCACTTTTAAAGGAGCATCCCTGTGTTATCCTTGAGCATCTGTGTAGGTTTAATTCATTACACTAATGAAGGAGAAGGGAAACGGGGAGGGAGGGGTGTCAGACACTGAGGAAAATGAAAAACTGTTCAAATCTGACTTTGAAGAACATCAACATTTGTAGTGATGAGAACCATCAAAGAAAAAGTATGTTATGATGAACATACTGGGAAAGAATGTCAGGATCGATGCCTGTCCTGCCCTGCTCCGTGAGTCATTTCCCCATTTGTCCAGTGGGTGTCGCTGGTCATCCCATCCCCTGTTATTTCCCAGTGTTTTAGTCCCTAGTGTTAGTGTGTGCTCTTGTACCCTGGACTGCTGTGTTCCTCAGTGGGCTGAGTGTGTGGCTATGAGGGAGGCATCCCTACCATTTGGGTTTTTTTTTTTTTTTAAGAAAATAAATAATTTCTGAGATTAATGTTGTAAATTTATGAGAAACGCCCAGACATTCTGTTGATCTCTTTTGTTTTTTAGGAAAAAAAACTGAATGTGCAAACAATATCATAGCAGCTGTTTGAAGTAGCCGTTTTCCCCCGTGATCCTGTTACTTTACTGTCTCTCTTATTTTTACTCCATAAACCCCTTTTGTTTGCTCTGTATACCTGCCCTCGAGTCATTTCTCACATATCATATGACATTTACGTCGAGAATGAGCCAAGATTTGGATCGTGATTTGTGATTAATTTTTTTATGACACAGCTTTGCAGCTTCAATATCAGTATTCAGCTTAACATCACTATGATCTACTGTGGTAGTTCCTGTGTACCCCCCCCCCCACATTAGTCTTTTGTTTTTACCTACTTTTTTGACCCTTCATGGTCATTTTATTTCTTGTCTTTTTTGAGTTTGTTAAAGTCCTGTCCCATTCGTTGGTCCAATCACTTGCGGCTATAGCCCCCAAGCATTTTAGCCCTTTGTTCCTTTAAAAAAAATAAATTAAGCCTCAGATTTACTTGACTAAGCCCCTGATCTTGTCAATAGCTAGAAACTCCCTTGATCCATTCCTTGATCATGCCCACCCCAACAAAGAATTAAGGACTCACATTACATTTACGTTTTGTTGAAAGAAAGAAAAGCATACTATATTCTATCATTTTAAAAATGTATATGTGTCTTTATATGTGTTTAACGCTTCTTTGTTGCATGTAATAATTGATTAAATACAAGTTTATCAATGAAGTATTATAATAATGGATGGACGGGATGGATGGAAATGTCTAAAGACAAAATAGTAACACTTATGGCCAGCAGAGGGCAGAACACAAGCGAAGATAAAAAGGCTGATGGGCCTTGGAAGAGGTGCCACTTCTGTCCCCAGGGCATTATGTCTAAATATGCATGAAAAGTAGTTTATAATACATATTATTACCAAGCAAAGTTCCTGCACAATGTCCTCTTTGCAAATTTAAGGTGCGTAATGGAAAACATCAATATAAACTACCTGGAATGCTGGTTTCTCACCTCACCCTGAAATATAATGATTAAATGCCCTCAGAAATCGTATGTTTTGTATTGTTATGTGTCAGTATTTCTCTTTTGTACTTTAAATGCATTTTCCATCCGTCCATTTTCCAAACCGCTTATCCTTCTGGGTCGCGGGGGGTCCGGAGCCTATCCCGGAAGCTACGGGCACGAGGCGGGGAACAACCCAGGATGGGGGGGTGCAGCCCATCGCAGGGCACACTCACACGCCACCCACTCACACACGCACAATTTAGTAACTCCAATGAGCCTCAGCATGTCTTTGGACTGTGGGGGGAAACCGGAGGAAACCATGACGACATGGTGAGAACATGCAGATTCATCATCTCAGCCACCTGAAGACCACAGGAAATCCAATAGTAGGTTCTCTCACTTTCTTTCCTGTATTTTTGATGTTATTATAAGTATGTCTGAGGCAGTGAACTCAACACTCAGTCCTGTACCCAAATTATTTCTTAAATTGTATTTTTCTTTATAAATTAATAAATTCTTGGTAAGGTACTTGAATGTACTCAATGTTATCATGCTGTTAGGTTTGATGACATGTAGTTAGGGTTCATGAATTTGCTTATTTTATGATAAACCTCCTGTTACTTTCTGTCCTGTTACTCATATAAAGAGAAAAGTACAACATATGTGCATATATAGTGAACTTTGTCTAACCATAAATATATTTTGTTTTGAACATGTAACCAATCTTTTTTTAAAAAGATATGATTTTGAAATGGTATTTACAGTTGCATGAGGTTTTGGTAACAGGACTGAGAAAAATGCAGCCACCTTCCAATTAAAAAATTAAAAATTAAAATTCCCTGAGATTGACCAAGGCACATTTTGAATACGTAAATATGCATGGCATTAGGTTCAGTATTGGAAAAAGATGAAAAATGAAATTTCGTTTCTATAACATGCTAGTGGAACTGAGTCGGTGGAATCACCAGATAAGCACAATGCATGCAGAGGTATAACTGGTCCTTTAGTTGTCTTATACTGTATGTGTTCTGATCTGTTCTGTTCATCGGTAATATCTAACTATTGCTCAATCATTTAACAGCTTATGTTTAGGTGTTTTTTGTTTATTTTTAAATACAATCCCACTTCTCCCTATAATAAACTGCAGAGCTATAACTCTGCTCTTCAGAATGAACACAAACCACATGTGTTTTCGGATTTTCATCCCAGTAGCTCACCCATGAACTCAAAGCCTCCAGTTCTGCTGTTGGACATTTTTCAGAGCATCTCTGGGTTACAAGTCATATCCTTAAATGAAGCCCTGACTTAATCTTACTTCAATGCTTAGTGTCACTTGAAGGTAATTGATATAAAAAATGATTATTCTGTTATATTGGTAAAATACAACTCTAAAAATTCATTTTGATGTGTTGCTGGATATCTGCTCTGTAAAATAAGTCTCCACTGATGAAAACCAGATGGAATTTCTGATTTTTGTGTCTGTGCGTGTTTTCGCAGATTCCTGCAGAAACTCTTTGTGTTGTTTTTTGGAAGCTGCATTTGATTCATGAGATGCCGATGGCTCCCGCTTCAGTGTCACCAATGAGGAGGGAGGATTTCAGTCACGCTCTCTTATTAAAGCCGACGTTGCCGGGTGAGGACCAGCTGCCAGAAATGCCGCATTTATCAACCCCCCCCCCCCCCGCCTTTTATTCTCCTCGTTTTCATACGTCTGAAAAGCCAAAAGTACTTGCAATAATCCTACAGGAACTGCCATTGTGTTCAGAAACTTCATTGTTCACAGCAGGGATTTTGTCCTTTGGGCATTAAAACATTTGTTTTTATTCATACATACAACATGTATGTGTTCACTTGTTCAGAATTTAAGGGGGACAATTTCTAATTTTATTATACATTATAATTGGAACACTATTTTACTACTTCCAACAACTTTCCACAGTACTAAGCAAACATGATTTATCTTGTAAAAACTGTGGGAGTAATACAGTGCAATTGTGAAACAGCTGCCCTCAGAAACGTTAGAGATGAGTTAATCTACACTGCATGTGTCATTGAAATCTCACAGTGACAATAATACTATTGTGCTGGCTTTTCAATGCAATGGCAAGTAGGGGAGCGGTCCAAACTAATCTTTTTAAGTGACCCTGTTCAGTTTTGACACTTTGTGTTCATTTCTTAGAGGCACATATATAGCAAAAACCGATCATTGTTCAATCAAAACACATTAGTCAAAATTTGTATCTAGTTGTCGTCAGGCAACGCTAGTTGTTGGGTCATAATAAAAGGTAATGCTTTACATTAACTGCACCTTTCATAGAATTGTTATAGAATATTCGTTGTGCTTTCATTCATAGAACATTCAAAAGCAGCATTATGAAGTATACTTTAACATCCTAACATACGTTAATACACATTAATAACAAATACAGCACCCTCCACAATTATTGGCACCCTTAGTAAAGGGTTGTAAAAAGGGTTAGAAAAAATCCACCTTTTGGTGAAGCAGCTTCATGTCACACTAAAAAAATAGAAAAATCCAACCTTTCATTGAAATAAATTTCTTCAAAGAAAAACAAATCCTTCATCAAGAAATAATTATTTTCAACTAAAACACTTGTGCCACGATTATTGGCACCCCTGCAAAATATAGTGAACACAATGTAATTGAAGCATGTTTCCCTTGTAAATTGTACATCTTTGAGTTGAGTGGAGTGAATAGGAACCTTCCAGCTGTAATCCATGACTTCCTGATTAACTGGGGTACAAACATGAGGGGACACAGAGGCCAAATTCCCTTAGTCATCCATCAACATGGGAAAGATAAGAGAACAAAAATGAGGGAGAAGTGTGTTGACCTTCATGAGTCAGGGAATGGGTATGAAAAATACCCATTTCTACTGTTGGGGTAATAATTAAAAAGTGGACATGAACTGGAACTGATAGAAACCTGCCTGGAAAAGGACCCAAGTTTATTTAGCCCCCACATAGAGTGAGGAGGATCATAAGAGAGACAAAAATCCCCAAGGATGACTGTTGGTGAATTACAAGACCAAGTGAAATCTTGGGGTTACCACGTCTCTGAAAAAACCATCAGACGACACCTTCATCTTCATACTAACAGATTATTTGGAAGGTGTGACAGAAAGAAGCCTTTTCTGTCAGTTACTTAAAACGCAAGTGCCAGGAGTTTGTGAAACATTATCACAACTTTCAATGGTCTGATGAAACAAAGAAGGAGCTTTTTGGCAATAAACATTCAAGGCGGGTTTGCTGTAAACAGAAGGATGGTTATAATGAAATGAACCTCATCCCAACTGTGAAATATGGTGGAGGTTCTGTGATGTTGTGGGGCTGTTTTTCCTCCAAAGGCCCCGGAAACCTCGTTAGGGTACATGTCACTATGGACTCCATGAAATACCAGGACATTTTATATCAAAATTTGGCTCCATCTGCCAGGAAACTAAAACTGGGCCTACATTGGATCTTCCAGCAGGACGGTGATCCTAAGCACATGGTCAAATCAACACTAAAATGGTTAGCTGACCACAGAATCAAGCTTCTGCCATGGCCATCTCAGTCCCCTCACCTGAACCCCACTGAAAACCTTATAAAATGTTATAGGAGACTCAGTGCTGTTATACTGGCAAAGGGAGGTTGTACATTAAATGCAGGGCTGCCAATAATCGTGGCACAAGTGTTTTAGTTAATTATTTCTTGATGAAGGATTTGTTTTTCTTTGAATAAATTTATTTCAATGAAAGGTTGGATTTTTCTCATTTTT
>JAODKF010006807.1:0-11710 GCA_026779585.1 Mormyrus proboscirostris
TTACCAGAAATAAAGGTGGTGCTGCTGCTGGTCCCTGGCTGTGGGTCTAAGGAGGTGCTACCCCCAGGGATGCCCTCGACAACTGGTCTGTTACTATGGAAACCAAGGGCTAGCTCTTCTGCTGGGGTATAGGGAGAGGGTGCCGGACCACCACCTATTTTTTTCTGTTCCGCCTTTTTCTTGGTTGCTGTTGTAAACCATGAAACACATTGATTTGCCAGTGTCTTAAAAGAAAATGAAGATAACTATGTTAAAGATTGCCATTTTGTAAGATGTTCTTGTACTTCACTTTTACTTGTTCCCATGTCCGCATGGATCCATTTAATTTGTTCTCTACTTTTATCCAGCCCTCTCTCCTGGCTTTTGCAGCATTTGCTGTGTTTCCTGGTGTCTTTATTAAAGTTTGAAATTCTCCATAACCCTCTTGCTCCGCTTGAGAAAAAAATTGAGCTCGCTCTTTTGCCATTTCATCAACCACGATGGTCTCATCTTAGATGTGTCAGTTCATCTCGGATGTGTCAAGCGACATACGAAGAACGGACCCCTGTTCCGCATAAACTTCGAGCACTAAGCGTAGCAAAGCTGTTTATAAACTTTTTAAGACAAACGTAAATCCATCACCTGTCAAAATGACAAACTGTCACCAGCCACAGTTTCCTCTATGTGTTTTATTTCTATTTCCCCTTTCAGGTGTCAGTGCAGTGCTCACTGCTGTAAACTCCAGAACGGGGGATAATGTTACCTTGCCGTGTAACAATGTCATTCATCCTGACTGCTCCTCAACCACATGGCTTTATAATACATACAGAATTACTGAAACTTTTGAACTGGTTACATTAGGAAAGATCAAAGATTCCCCCATGAATGAGAAAATAAGATTTGGGCCTGACTGCTCTCTGCACATTCACAATGTCAGCACTGCAGATACTGGATTGTATACCTGCAGACAGTTTATCAGTGGAAAACCACATGGAAATGATGTTGTTTACCTCTCTATTCTCACAGGTATTCAGTTCATTCTTTAATTTAATTTACATTCTTAAAATGTTGGTGAAATAATTAACGTTTATAAATTTTTTTCTCCACATTCATAAAAGTAATTTATGATTTCTTAATAGATAAGATATATACCATGGTTCACCTGCTTGTCACAGGTAGAACATTTTTTGTTAGATAATGTTAGTGATGTTTTTGACTAACTTTAACGAGCATTTCTCCATCTTGAAGTTTTTCAAAACTCTTTACACAGTTGTGCTCTATGTGGACTCAAATGTGCCTCCATTTTCATTGCTGTGATACAAAATGCATTCCATGACTATAACTTGGAAAACTCTGAGTCTTTGCTTTCCAAACCAGACTGAACACAATTGATTCCCCTTTTAGCTGAATATTCACCCAGATCTCATTATCATCCCTCAAAAAAGTGGACATCTTTGAAATTATTTTCTTTTTAAACACAGATCAAGTAAGAGAATTTTCTAAAAAAAAGAAGAGTGGCAGTGAGAGAAGAATGGATATGTGGTAGAAGAGGGAAAGAAATGAAATTGAAAAAAGAGCAATAGTCTCAGGCCAGAGAGGGGCCAACAACACAATGCGTGCAGTATTATCCAGCGATGGTCTGATGTTGCACAGACCAGTTACTAGCCCATAAAACACAGTTCCTAGATGACATATGGAACTCTGTGCCAGCAGAGGAGAAACGCCGTGTAAGAAGAAATATTCCAGTCTTTGATGTATGAGATAATGTGGTGTTTCACCACTCAACACATCACAGAATGTGCTCACTATCTCTACCACCATACTCCCCGGTCATTCCCGTCTAAAATCGGAAAATTATTCTTGTGTACACGGACCATCCTCATCCTATTCCGGAAGCTATGGGAGCAACACAAGGCAAAACCCAGGACAGGGCAGTTTTAATTCACTATGTTTTTGGACTGTGGGGGGAACAGGAAAACCCACAGGAAACCTCACAACAACACAGAGAGAACAGAGAACTACAAACACGTAGAGCTGAGGTGGAGTCTCCAACCGTGGTCCCAGGGGTGTAATGCAATAACTATAATATTTGCAAAAATATTTAGAGAAAGATGATGGTCGCTGAAGCACACTGCAGCATTTTTGATTCATTCCTGTAATGTTATATTACTACATTCTATAGAGCTGAAAAAGTTTCACTCTAAAAGAACATTGATTTGCATGTAAAAGTAAACAGACATCATAGACAAAATGATGCATCCTTCTGATCTTGTTATTAGTTTTTTTAGGTCAGTTTATGTGTGACAAAATATACTTCTCAAGTGAGAATTTTTCCAGTGTTTGGTAGCATGAATTTATTGTGTATGTGTAAGTAAGTGTAAGTTTTGATAGTTTTAGTGCATTCATGGAGGTGAAACTGGGTCAAACTGCATGTTATATTTGTAATATAGACAGCGTGAAGAGTTTTGGCAAAATGATTTCAGTATGGAGAAATGCTTGGTAGTGACTATAAAAAAATTACGATGAAGTGTGTGCTTTTTTTATTCAGTTCATTCGTAATGATATGAAATTTATGATTTTTAGTACAAATTTATAGGCAGCCTTCTTGCAGTTTATATTTTCTTGTGAATGGTGATCTATTTGCTAATTAATGTGGAAAATATATATATTTGTGATTTTTGTTGGTTTTCAAAATAACTTTGTGGAAATGTAAGCATTTTCCATTTGTGGCATTTTCTGTTTTTAGTACAAATATAGGCAGCTTCCTGGGATTTATATTTTCTTGTTAAAAGTGATTTATTTGCCAACAATTTAATTTGGAATAAATATGTATTTGTGATTTCTGTTGGCTTTCAAAAAAACTTTCCTTTGTGCAAAGGTAAGGATTTTAAATTTGAGACATTGTACTTTAAAGCTGAGTTTGCATTATATTGTTATAAAACTGTTATTCCCCTTGTTACTTTCTCAGTTGTTCCAGTGACAAAGCTGATGCCTGGCAGCAATATGACCCTACGTTGTCTCCTGTACACCTATTATGGTCCTGGGCAGTGTAATTATCATCCATCTGACAGTCTGACCCTGAGGTGGCTGAGTGACATAGACACTGATTTGCAGGGAGATCCCAGATACCAGATATACATATCCTCCTGCGACTCCAATCTGACAACTGAACTTCAGTGGACAGACAACAACAGGAAGTGGGGATGTCAGCTGACTGATAAAGGGGAAGTGAAAGTGTCACAGGGCTACACCACCACATTCCCTGGTAGGAAATATTATACTGATAATAATACTCTGAAAGACACCAAATTATGAAAAGAAACTGCTCAGTTAACATTTCATAGATAAAATGGTGAAATCATGATTGATGAATTTAGTGATCAATTTTCATTATTGACACACAGTGCACAACAATGAAATGTGTTCTTTGCATTTAACCCAATGTGACATAGCAGGGGGCAGCTAATTCAGCACCTGGGGAGCAGTGTTTGGGAGTGGTACCTTGTTGGTCAGGGATTCAATTACAAGTGTGCTTCCCTAACCATTAAGTCACCACTGCCCACATGCATGATGGATGGATAAAATGGTGCTTTGCATTAAGACAACAGTAATGAGGAAACATATATCACTGTCACTTCAACCTACTTAAAAAAATGAAAAATATGTTAAAGTGATTAACTGTTGACACACCAACAAAACAACAAAATGTGTCATCGGCAACAACAAAATGTGTCATCTGCATTTGACCTATATGTGTCATGCCCTGCTCATCTGCTCCTTCCGTGTGCCACGGCCCCCTTGTTAACCTCATGTGAATGTGTTTACCAGCTGTTTCAAAATGTCTTCATTAGTTCTGTGTATTTAAGTCCATATCAGAGTATGTTTCCCTAGTTCGGTCATTGCATTGTTATGCTGTTTGTTCCTTATGCCCCTTCGTTTCTCTATTAAATCCCTTTTCACCCTACCGTTCGTCTCCTTCGCCTACTTCCCTGGTCCGAGCTCGCTGTGTCATGACAGAACTCCAGAATACCTTGCCTCGGCTACATGAATAGGAATACCTCAGCATTACCGACGAGGTAATTTACTGGCTGGATCAACCTGAAGTCCAGGAAGATTCCCTGCTTTGGGCTCTAGCCCACTAAAGCAGGGACATGCTGAAAGAGATGTCCCTGCCCGGAAACACGCACCTGGCCAGGGAGGTGCGCGAAAACCAGTGGCGGCTTTGACGGGGGCTGTCTCACTCTCCGCTTCTTCCTCTGCCGGGTGTCAGGAGGACCCCCTCCCAACCTAAACCTTGCAGTGTTTGCACTGGCAACCGTTTGCCTTGATCATCCGCCCACCGCTTTGCTGCCCACGTCAGAAGCTTACCTCTATTCCAGGGTGCGCCTGGTCTCTAAAGGGGCCAGGTCAGTTTGAGATGCCATCCCGCAGGTCCCCACGATCATTAAATGGGCAATGCCCACGGTGAAGACACAATCCCCTGCAGCACCCTCCATGGTTCCTGTGCCACTGGTTCCTGCAGCGCTCCCAGTGGTTTCCAACCCGGCAGCTCCAGCCCTGCCGGCCCCCATGGTTCCCGACCTGGCGGGCCTTGCTCAGCTCCCTGTGATTCTTGACCCCCCTTTCAGCCTCCGGTGACTCCGGTCGTACCCCTTGTGATTCCTGTTCTGGCACCCGAGGTCCCTGCATTGCCATCCCCCTGTCGTTCCTGTGCCGGCGGCTGATGCACCGCCGCCCCCCATAGTTCCTGTGCTGCCTGTGTGGTTCCTGATTCACCCCCCATTGTTCCTGTGGTTCCTGCTCTACCTCCGGATCCCATCCCCAAAAACGTCCCTAATCCCAGGACCCTGCTCCTGTGCCCCTGGTCCAAATTCATCAAACCATCACTTCTCCTCCAGTGGAGATGGAGGAGGTGCTTGAATGGGACCCCTCAGGGATTACCCTGTCATGCCCAAGGACTCCTTTGCCACTGCCCCAAAGTGACAGATCCCGGCCGGGTCCCCGGCTCTCGGTCTCCCGGAAAATGAGGGGACATCTGCACCTGGGTCAGGACCCGCCTACCCTACCCCCTGGCTCGCCTTTGATTCCCCTGGCTGCAACTCGGCGGGTGCCTGCGGGTCCTCCAGCTTCGGCTCAGGGGTTGCCCTTGGTTCCGGCTCCAACGGCTCGTTAGTCGACTGTGGGTCCCCGGTTGTCGACTCGTCGGTCGCTTGTGCCAGCTTGGGCCACCCCTTCGCCTGTTGTTCCCTCCACACCTCCTCCATTGTCCCCTTCACCTTCCTCCTCACCCCCTTCGATGTTCCCTCCGGCTCCCCGTTTCCCCCAGCCCTTTGCCTCCTTGCCCCCTGCCTTTGTGCCCCCTGTGTTTCCTCCCCATCCCTCCATACCTTTGTTCCCTGCTGGTCCCTTTGTGCCTTCTGTTGGTGTGCTTCCTGGGGTTCCTCCACTGTCCCTTTTTGTGTTCCCTATGGTTTGTCGCTTATTGTTTGAATTGTCCTCCTTGTGCTTGCGCTGTGTGTCTGGGCTGTTCCTTGCTTTTTGCTTTTGTTTCCCCAGGTGCGGTTCCGTTGTGCCCTGTATCCTCTGTGTTGCCCCTCAGGGGTTCAGTCATGCCCTGCTTGTCCACTCTTTCCGTGTGCTATGCCCCCCTCCTTAACCACATGTGAATGTGTTTACCAGCTGTTTCGAATTATCTTCATTAGTCCTTTCATCTCCTTCGCCTGCTTTCCTAGTCTGAGCTCACCGTGTCATGACAATGTGACATTGTGACAGCAATGGGCAGGTATTATTTAGTGCATGGGGACAGTACCTTGCTCAGGGTACCTCAGTGGTACCTTGCTGGTTGGGGATTCAAACCAGCAACCTTCTAATCACAAGCATACTTCCTTCATTTCCAGGCCACCACTGAACAGTAATGCTTGTTTGTTCTTTAATGAGATCAGTGTGTGTTAGATTATTGCCTGTCGGTCAAGAACAAATGACAATGCAGCCTCTGACAGCCATTCCTGTGACACTTGCTCTTTTTTCCACTACAGTGAAACAGCCCACAACATATGTCATTGGTACAGTATTTTTTCCTTTATTACTGCCACCAGGAATCATGTTTGTGGTGTGTGACTGATGATCACTGTGTTATTTCTGATAAACAAGAGATAGAAACAAGGTCTCTATGTGTACTTTAGTGAATGTCAGTATCCATACCGTGCATACAATAGTTATACTGTTAATGTAGAATACAATGACAGGAAAAAATACACAACATAACACCATATGTTATACTTTAAATATCTGTGTATTACCTGAATATACCCAGGCCTCATTCCCCTGTTCCACACTCTCTGAGTATCACCACCTTGATAATCTTCTCCTAGCAGGTATTATGTCTGGAGTTGCTGTGTTTGCAGCTCTGTGTGTGGCTGCTGTTGTCCTGGTGATAATCAGGAGAAAGGCAGGTAAGACACACTACTGCTGACCAGACTGACTTCCTCTTATTGAGATGAGATAGACAATGTATATATTTTTAGTTTCTTAGTATAATTGCTAATGCAAGAAATGAGTTTTAATATGGCTATGAAAAAAAGCAATGCAATTCAGAATTGACCTTCTTTCCAGCTCAGTACATTAACATCTATACTGAATTTCAACTAGGATACCTAATTAAATATACCCATCTTCTTTATTACATCAAATCCTCACATCAATAAATCATATCCTAGGAGTGTTTCATGTTGTATTCTATTTTAAAGAGCAAGTCCATAGTCTTTTTACCCATTCATGCATCCTGTAACCGCTTCTGCTATTCAGGGTCATGGTGGTCCAGAGCCTATCCAAGAAGTTATTGGTGCAAGGCAGGGAACAACCCAGAACAAGGACACAGTCCAAAACAATGCTGACATTAACTGGAGATATAAAGTGTTCATGCATGTGCACGTACCTGTGCCTTGCAATGGGTCGGCACCGCGTCCTAAGTGCCTTGCACCTATATCTTCTTGGATAGGCTCCAGGCCCCCCCAACCATGAATACAATAAGTAGGCACAGATAATGCCTGGATGAATATTGTACAATCCTACAATGACCTTAGAAAAACAGCATTTAGTAGCTTTCAGTCTTGTTCTATTTCAGGAAACAAAAATGAAACTAATCAGGACAAGGTGAGTGACATTAATATTTATTGATCTTATGATTTCATGATTATTTACATTTATGCAACCAGATTGTATTTTGTACATGTGAACAGGCTCCTGATTCTGTGACCTACGCTGTGATCATTCACCCATCATCTCCGCAGAAAGAAAAACAGACCCCAGCAATTGACAGCTCCATGGAATACGCCACCATCAGAGCAGTTTACTGAACACTCTTACACTTAAAAAACATTAACTGAACTAAATCTAAACACTGAATCAATGACTTTGTTTCAGCAATTTTTATATAAGTAAATTTTATACTATGAGCCTTCAGATACCATTGTTTGATGGATATTCATTAATAATATTTAGATTTCCTTTTTTGATTTCACTTGTATTATAAGTTACATTCTTACAAAAAGAAAGATCTGCCCACTTATAAAACTGAACTCTGGCCACTTACCAGTGTTACACAAACCAGTCTTACCATCTAATGTCCAGTCTCTGTACGTTACCCAATTTTACATACATACATGGTTTGTGCACCACCCACGCTCATTGTCACATTGTCTGAGCAGCACCCACACTCATTCTCACATGGTTCTCCCATTTCAGCCCACGTTCTGTCAGGTAACACTCATTAATCTTAATTCATGTCATTAGCTGTTAGTTGCTTATCGAGCCTTGTACTCAGGCGAATATCTATTTTTTAATACCCATTCCCCATGACTTAAGAAGGTCAACACACTTCTCCCTCATTTGGGTTGTGTGTTCTCTTATCTTTGCCATGTTGATGGATGACTAAGGGAATTTGGCCTGCCTCTGTGTCTTCTCATGTTTGTACCCTAGTTAATCAGAAAGTCATGGATTACAGCTTGAAGGTTCTTACACACTCCAGTCAACTCAAAGATGTACAATTTACATGGGAAACATGCTTCAGTTAAATTGTGTTCACTGTGATATCTTATGGTGCCAATAATCACGGAACATGTTTTTTGTTAAAAATAATTATTTCTTGATGAAGGTGTTTTTTTTTTCTTTCAATACATTTATTTTAATGAAAGGGTGGATTTTTCTAATTTTTTCAGTGTGACATGTAGCTGCTTCACGAAAAGGTAGATTTTTTCTAACCCTTTTTACAAATATTTACAAGGCGTTTCAGTAATTGTGGAGAGTACTGTATGGGTATTTGGCTATTTCTAAAAAGCTTCACTCATTAACCAGGAGCCTGATGAGATACCAGCCAACAGCATGTCAAGACAGGGACATGCAAACAACCACTACTGGATACGTACTTGCCTCACACCTCTGGGACCAGGGTTTGAGTCTCTGCTCTTGCTTCACACGTGTGGATTTTGCATGTTTTCCTGCATGGACCAAGAGTAGGTAATGATGATCTTGCTGAGAAACATTGCAGTCTGAAGCAAGCTGCTTTACCCAAATTCCCCACGAGAACAAGAAAGAAGAAGAGAAACAAAAGTCTTTATCCAGAAGTTTCACTGACTGGAATATTTTTTCTTAGAAAGAGTATTGCCTTCTGTTCCACATGCCCCCCTTCCAGAGTGATACCAGTGTGGATGATTAATTTCATTAACCAGGGGGATTAAGAGCACGTATGACTGGAAAAGAATGTGCAGTAACTCAGACAAACATGCAAACTCGCAGGCCCAGCTGAACTGCATGGTTGCTGGGATTGCTGTAGAGTTTGCTGGGATTGCTAAACTGTGAGGGAGTGCTGTAGATGCTGTGTGCACTTGTGTTGTGTGCCTGTTGAAGCGGTTGACTGGAATTATCTGGAAGTATATTTGAGTATTTGTGTACCAGTATGGTTACGTGGGTGGTTGTTATTTCTTTTTGCTCCTGTTTGAGCTTTAGAGCCGGAAGAGACTGGGGACGCAGGTGGGTCCTTGGGCACCAAGGAGCCCCCTCCCACCAGGAGGAGGGAGGTTGTGGTAGTGGGAGATTTGATTATTAGAGGTGTAGACAGTTATGTGTGCACCCGTGATAGAGGGTCCTGTACGGTGTCCAGGTAGGGGACCTTCCGAATTGTGTGCACAGGCTTTTGGCCCCCGCCGTGATGGATCCCGTGGTCATGGTGCATGTTGGCACCAACAACATAGGCAAGGGCAGAAGGGCTGTTCTGCAGGATAAATTTGTAGGAGTCATGGTATTTATAGAGGCTTAGAAGCAGAACATCCACTGTGTATTCTCTGGAATATTTCCCATGCGACTTGTAAGCCAGGCTAAGATAGCTGAGATAAGGAGAATAAACGTGTGGCTAAACAGGTGGTGTATGAAAGTGGGGTTTAGGTTTCTGGGGTACTGAAAGACCTTCTGCAACATGTGGGACCTGTTCAAGCTGGACAGGTTGCATCTGAACCAGAGGGGAACCAGTGTATTGCTAAGGCATATGTATAGAGTAGTTGAGGAATGTTTAAACTAGGGACTGGGGGGGCAGGGAGCTTAGTTAAGAATATAGGTGGGGAGAGACGGAAAGCCCCGATTAATATTAAAAGTGGGCACTGTAAAAGGCCTACCCTTTGCGATCTGTATTTAAGTGCTAGGAGTATTAGAAACAAAATTCATGATTTAGAGGCTTTATTTCATCGGACTCATGACATTATAGGAATAACAGAAACATGGATGAGTGACAATGATGGAGAAGAATATGATATGGATATGTGGTGTACTTCACAAGGACACACAAAGACAGCCACCTTTGTTGCACGCTGCTTTTTTATTAACTCTGCAAAACTAAGTAGCCAACATATATCCCAGCATTCCCTAGTCAAGCTCCAACAACTACGGCACGACCAAGGTTCCAATAACCAAAACTCAAATGGTAAATATATCACATTACCCCTCTTTTTAAATGAAAGTACTCTTCTGTTACTCTAACTTCAAATTCAAATAAGTGTTTTTTTGTTTTGTTTTTTTCTACAATGGTTGACAGGTAAACCAAAGAACAGTATCAATCAAAAAAACAATATTCATGTGAACGTTTTTCACCTGCTTACTAAAAGTTCTTTATAATAAAAACACTAATCTGAATGTTTTAAGTGTCATAACGCTCAGGCGGCTTCCTGTTTCTGGCTGAGCGGTGCAGACTCTGAGATGCTTCTGGCACTCTCGTTTTGCCCCTGTCCACAGTGTCAGCATTTGCTGACAGGTTGTCTTCAATCTCACTGGGCTGGGTTGATGTGCCTGCAGTTGCACCATCGGTATTCAGATTCAGTCCCTCTGTTATGACACGACGTCTCAGCTGGTCACCATGTCTCCTATATGTGATGTCTGTGCCTGTCCCTTGAACTCTGCAGGACACAGGTCCTGTCTGCTCCACTATCACTCCTGGAAACCATTTCTCCCCCGCCCCCCCCCCCGGTATTCTGCACATACACTGGGTCATCCTGGAAAAAAGACCTGTCCACCGCTCACTGGTCATGATAAAACTTTTGCATGTACCGTTTCTTACGAACAGAGGCAGGTGCATCAGGATGGATCAGGTCCAGGCGAGTACGCATGTGTCTGTTCAAGAACAAGTCCGCAGGAGCCTGGCCAGTAGTACTGCATTAAGAACAGGGAAATCTTGTCCTCTATATCCAATGTGGATCGTGCAAGCTTTTTTAGTCCATTCTTAAATGTCTGTACATACCTTTTGGCAAAACCATTGGTGGCGGGATGGCCCGGGGAACTTTCTGACGCATGAAGTTTTTGAATTCATTCAAATAGAGGTGAACTGCATTTCATTGTCTATAACAACATGCTCTGGAAGACCATATGCCACAAACAGTCTCCTTAATTTTGTTATGGTGGCTCGGGAGGTGCTGTTAGGCATCCTGAACACCTCTAGCCACTTTGAGTATACGTCAACAACTAAAGACGTGTCCTAAAAATTGACCGGCAAAATCTATGTGTAGCCTTTTCCATCTCTGGCCTGGAAATTCCCAAGGATGCAAGGGTACCTGTCGGGGCATTATTTGTTCCATCTGGCAAGGTTCACAAATTTTGCAGACCCGCTCCATGTCTGCATCAATCTTAGGCCACCAAACAAGATAAGCAAGAGCTTATATTTTAACAACACCCAGAATGTAATCCAGTTAACACTGAATTTCTCTATTTCTCAGGCAACACTACCCTAGTGCCCCAAAGGACACATCCACACTCCGCTGACAGTTCACGTCTGCGTGTGTGAAAGGCTTTCAGACTTTCGTCCACTCTGTCAGGCCACCCATCCATAACGTACTTCAAAACTTTGGATAGCACTCTATCTTTGAGCGTAGCATGTGCAACTTGTTCAGACTTTCTTCAGTTAATAGCGCATGAATGCTCTCTGATACAGCTGTGGTTCCTGGTTCACTCACGTCAGGCAAGGGAACTCTCAAAAATCCATCTGCATTGCTGTGTTTTTCTGAGGCACAGTATTCAATGGTATAATCATAAGCAGAGAGAATGATTGCCCATCTTTGAATTCGAGCTGCCGCCATTGTGAGTAAACTTTTATGCTCTCCAAAAAGAGTCAGTAACAGTGCAGCGCTGATAAAGTGCGATAGGGATTTCAGTAGGGCTAACCTGATCTGTCTTACTGAGACATGGCTGAAAGAGG
>JAODKF010006808.1:0-11699 GCA_026779585.1 Mormyrus proboscirostris
TGACATGCAAAGTGTACAGTACAGTGCAGTACAGTTTGTTTAGAAATTGTTATAATAAACAGAATTTTAATGTTATTGTTCAGTGGTTGGCGGGCCCAAGTATTTTTTATGGATTTTCACATTCGTGAGGATCTTCTGCCCCGACCCTTGTGATTGGTAGGGGTTACTATACTAGACAATTTTAGTTTGATAATGTACTTGTCATTTTAATTCGTTTTTCATTCATGGTCTTTTTAAACATAGTTATAAAATTATCTCTATAAACAATCCCCATTCTACATTGCGTAAATAAGGTACGGAAATATTGCTGAACACTCTGTCTAAACTCTGTCCTCATTATACACCTGAAATGGTCCGGGACTATATTAATGTGCTGAGGGAACTATGAAAAGGTAAAAGGTTATATCCCATGACGGGATGAGTTTAAAAAATGACTGTTCAGACGAAGACTTACGTCATTGGGAATGGTGAACTCATGAGAACTGGCTGGTGTGCTTGTGTCCAGGCCTGCATTGGAGAAACAGAAAGAACAGTGTATTGGGGAAACACTAGGAACATGCCCAGCTGCAAGGGGAGGGTCTGTACACACGTGGAGAAGCCCGGTTTGGGGATGAGAGGACTAGGAGCTTATTTGCTGTTTTGGTTTCTAATGTTTTGGGCATTTTGAAAAAAGCAAAATACAAATGAAGAATATGAATAGGTCTTCACTCCATTTTTGTTAGGAGCCTTTCTGTAGTAAGTCCATAAGAAAACAAAAGACCGTAGTCCATATTCATGAAGTTATCTATACACAGTAACAGGCAATAGTTTGAGTACACCACATGTAATCATGATACATTACAAAATATATGCTTTGAAATTACAATTAAGGTCTTAGAACATAATATATTAAAAGCAGTTGTTTTAAATCACTGTATAATTGAAACCTATCAGATAAATAGGAGAAAAGTCTTAGAATTCTAAGCCTTTGGCCACAAAGTAAATGGCCACAAGTTTCTTGCTGTAACACCTGTATTCATAGCCCTGGCTGCTATGTGATATTGGATATTACCATGGGATGGACATGAAACAGTAACAAGGACAGATTTGGTAAGACGGAACAGAAAAGGGTCACTGGGCACATTGTAAAGATATGTTATCATGAGCACTGGAGGTAAGAGGGAGACGGATTCCCAGGAGGTGAGAGGGAGCCTGACTCCCAGGAGGTGCTGGGTACGTACCAGGGAAGGTGGGGTTGTTCTGCCCAAGGGGAGTAAAGGGGGAATGCTGCATAGCCAACTGGTGAAGCTTGGTCAACTGCAGGGTAGGATGGGGAAATTAGAGCTAACCAATCAAAAGGAATTATTTCAGAGTTAGACAACCACTGAACCCTCCTTGCTTTTCTCTAAATTCTTTGATTAACTGGATAAATATAGTTACAGTTTGATTTCCACAATTAATTATTAATTAAAGTACATGCAGTCATTTTATTGATCAAAACTGTTTAATTGCAAATACTTTTGTTACAGCCACTGTTAATATAGCAGGATAGAAAGAAGGTTTTTTAACATCATTCTTTTGACTAAAAGAATTCCAGTTAGTAATTTTTCTGGTTGTACACTAGATCTTTACACTCCCATTTGTCTGTCTACTGCATGTACACAGTATCTCTTTGCTCCTGTCTGTCTGTTGCTTGTAATAATAATAATAATAATGGAACTTTATTGATCCCCGTGGGGAAATTATTTTTACGCCTCCCTCAACTTAGCTTAGCCTACTGAGCCACATGCTGCCCCCGTTGTACACAGTACCTCTATGCTCCTGTCTGTCTGCTGCTTGTACACAGTATCTCTGTGCTCCTGTTTGTCTGCTGCGTGTACACAGTATCTCTATGCTCCTGTCTGTCTGCTGCATGTACAAAGTATCTCTATGCTCCTGTCTGTCTGCTGCATGTACAAGGTATCTCTATGCTTCTGTCTGTCTACTGCATTACACAGTATCTCCATACTCCTGTCTGTCATGAATCCTACAGTCTGTTTGTCTGCACAATTCCTTATGACCCATTTTGCCAATATACAGTGCCCTCCACAATTATTGGCACCCTTGGAAATTATAGTGAAAACAATGTAACGGAAGCATATTTCCTCTGTAAACTGTACATTGTTGAGTTAAGTGGAGAGAATAGAAACCTTCAAGCTGTAATCCATGACTTCCTGTTTAAAAGGGATACGAACATGAGGTGACATAGAGCCCAAATACCCTTTGTCATCCATCAACATGGGAAGGACAAGAGAACATGCAAACCAAATGAGGAAGAAGCATGTTGACCTTGACATTCCTTGACAAGTCAGGGAATGGGTATTAAAAAGTAGCTACTCGCCTTAAAATGCCCATTTCTACTGTTATATATAATTAAATAATTAAATAATTAAAACGTGGACTGGAACTGTTACAAACCTGCCTGAAAGGACACAAGTTTTATTTTCCTCCATGTATAGTGAGGAGGATGATAAGAAAAGTAAAAAAAAAATCCCAAAGGATGACTGTTGGAGAATTACAACACCATGTAAAATCTTGGGGTTACCACGTCACTGAAAAATCAGATGCCCCCTTCATGCTAACAGACTATTTGGAAGGTATGACAGAAAAAGCACCTGGAGTTTGTGAAACGCTAGTACAACTTTTACTGGAACAAAATGCAGTGGTCTGATGAAACAAAAATGGAGCTTTTTAGCAATAAACATATGGTGGGATTGGCGTAAAAAGAAGGATGGCTATAATTAAATGAACCTCATCCCAACTGTAAAATATGGTGGAGGTTCTGTGATGTTGTGGGGCTGTTTTTCCTCCAAAGGCCCTGGAAACCTCATTAGGGTACATGGTATTATGGACACCATGAAATACCAGGACATTGTAAATCAAAATTTGGCTGCCTCTGCCAGGAAACCAAAACTAGGCTGTCATTGGATCTTGCAGCTGGACAGTGATCCTGATGTCCAAATCAATACAATTGGTTAGCTGAGCACAGAATCAAGCTTCTGATATGGCCATCTCGGTCCCCTGACCTGAACCTCATTGTACACTTATGGACTGAAGCTGAAGAGCAGAGTGCACAAGAGATGGCCTAGGATCCTGGATGATGTAGAGAGATTCTGTAAAGAGGAGTGGACTCAGATGCCCTGCTTGGTATTCTCCAGCCTTATAAAATGTTATAGGAGAAGACTCAGTGTTATTATACTGGAAAACGGAGGTTGTTCAAAGTATTAAAAGTAGGGGTGCCAATAATCGCAGCACATGTGTTTTTGTTAAAAAATAAATTTATGTTAATCAAATGTTGGATTTTTCTCAGTTTTTCAGCGTGACATGAAGCTGCTTCACCAGAAAGTCGATTTATTTTAACCCTTTATACAAATCTTTACAAGGGGTGCCAATAATTGTGGAGGACGTTGTATTTATGTATTTTCTGTATATGTCTATATTTTGTATATATCGTCTGTCTTTCTCTTTTTCATGACTCCTTTGCTATCTATTACATATCTGTATGTCAATCATCTTCTCAGTATTCAGCTGACCTGCTTGTTTCTCTTAATATCTGTTAACCCATCTGATTACCTGTCTATCTGCCCTGTGAAGTGTACTATTAATTGCAAACTGGGAGCTATTCTGTTAGATGTTGTTGTTAATCTGTGAAGTTGTAACACAGAAAACAGGGTTTTAGGAGGGGTAGCTGTTGAGGTGGGGGGTGGTGGTGATGGTGCCAGGGGTGCTGGGGGGGGGGGTTGTTGGTGGGTGTGATGTCTGTCAACTCACGTCTGGATGGGGAATAGCATACTGCCCCTGGATGGTGAATGTCTGTAAAACACAACAGGAACAGTTTGAGGTTACAGTATAGTTATAACAGTCTTTTCAGCAGTCTCTCTTCATGGTCTGAGAGATGGCACATTTTATATGATGCAGCCTTGCTGGTTATACCACAAAAGAAAGCATCTCACAAAGTGAAATATAGGATCAAAGCATACAGCACCTCCCCAAGAAACACTATAAAATCCTTGCTTTTCAGCATCATGGTGGACTACCTGATGAATTAAGTTTTTAAAAGAACTGCTAAATAATTAGTATATTTCATTGGAAAAATATCTTAACTAATATTTTAGTAGTAGAAGAGAACAGTCAATAATGTTTAGCAATTAAACACATTTTGTTGTTTAATACAAATATTTATCCAAATAGCAGGCAGCATGATGGCTTGGTGGTCAGCAGTACAGCCTCACACCTCCAGGGGCTCCAGCTCTGTGGCTCGTGTTTTCCCTGTGTTCCCGGTGTTGTCCACTGTGCTGACCCGCGTCGTGATTACAGGCACACAGGCTCAGCCCACATGAGCCACATGCTGCCTCCTACATGTTATGGTGAGTTTACCAAATTATCTTAGTTGTAGTGGTGCCCAGTCAGTCCACAACTTCACTGTGAGCTCAAAATCACACTAAATAATACAAGAGTAGCATCCAGTAGGAGCACTCTAGGGTCTCTTTGTCTTTTTCTTTGCAGTAACTTAGGCTTTGTAGGTTTCCAGACACTTACATGTGTAGCTTATTCTAGGCTTCATTCACTGGCTGCCTCCATTAACTGGAGCTCAAGTAAATTAAGGCCCTTCATACTAGTATGTAAGGTAGCCATGCTGTACCTCTATACATTCAGTACAAGAGTTTGACAGACCCTGCACTCACCCAAAGTCACCTGAAAGGCGATAGTTCTGGATGTATGTATATCTTTATTTTTGGTGTCAGCTGTATTATGAGGCCATTGCGGACGTATCGCTTGAGCTCTGTAGAAATTCAATGTATTATAAATCTAAAAGCCACTCTGCTTTCATGTAAATAAATTCATAGTGATGAAGTTCTTTATGTTCTGGGCAACATATAGACTAGAGAGGGAATGGCCCTCTCTACTGAGAGCGAGCTTAAATGAGTACCTTAGGACCTGCAGACCATATCTCAGGCACGTCCTGGTGATTCAAAAGAAAATCAAATTAGACTTCCAATCCCAAGGTGTAATTCAGTAGCCAACATTCTAAAAATAGTTCTATCACAGTTTTCAGAAAGTAAAATGTGGCTTGAAACCAGCCTGGAAATTATATTGTATAATAAACAAACATCCATGACAAAAATCCCCATGACAATGAAGAATATAGTTGCAGTGTAGATAAACTGTAAATATTGAAAAGCTGTCACATTTACATAGGAGCCTTCCTTATGTTTTAATTAAAAAGACACTCACTGATGAGGGCTGAGGCTGTGCTAATACAGCAGGGGTCCCTGCTGACCCCAGAATTGTGTCTGTGCGCATCTGTCCTCCAGCAAAAAGGATTGGTGTTGATGTCGACTTGGGGCGGTAAGGAATGGTTGCACCTTTGGGTGGCGACTGAAGACAGGGAGGAGCATTACACACATTCACACTGAGCCCAATACAGTCAATCCAAACATCTGCACCATTTTGTTATATCCATTTATTCATGTAACTGATTCTTAATGATTCTAAAACTTTACATTGTTGGTATATTTATGGTTCAGTGGTCTCCATATGATGTGTAGGTCAATCAAACCAGAAGGTGCCCACCTCTAACATGACTACACAAATCTGCTTCACACATTGGATAATGGCTTCTGGGGAGCCTGAGATGGTGACTGCTCTTTCTGTAGAGTTGGGCAGCATGTCACCTGCCACCTGAACTTGGGCCCCTGTGGTCTAACACAGAAATTGGAAATTTGGGTTTACTTGTGCTCAAAGACACAACAGCCAGCAACGTTTCTTCTTAAGCAAAGGTCACCGCCATCATGGTGAATGGTGAATTAAAAAAATGTAGCTTACATAGTTTTTTTTTTTTTTTGAGTGAAAACATAGGATACAGACACAGATGAGTCTTGCCATGGACAGTATATGATTATACTATGAGAATTCATATTTTCTACAGGTTTAAACATGTTTAACTTTATGACAATCTGTTTCCTTAGGTACTAGGTGCATCTAAATCCCAATAAAATGTATTGGCAGTTTTCTGTCAACATGTCAAAGTACAGATGCTACCTCTCTGATCTCCTTGATTTTGGATCCTCCTTTGCCTATGAGTGAACCGCATTGGCTGGCTGGAACCACCAGTCGTAAGGTCACAGGAGGCTTGCTGGTCACTGTGCTGTTTGTCATGGATGCATTGATCTCCTGCCAGGACAAATTGGGTCACAAACACCAGGAAATGCATTCATAATTGCACTCTGGTGTTATTCATCGGTGCTGGTTGTGACTGTGTTCATAATTGCACGAGAATGGCCATCGTCATGCTGTAATCCATATCTGTGCTCTATGATATGTTTATTTACCAGCTTTTGGGCATAACTGTCATACGTCACAGGCCATCTCTACCCAGCATCCACAGGTTCTCATATATTAACAGACAACAAAGCACACTGCACGGGTTCTCATATATCAACAGAGAATAAATCACATTGCACAGGTTCTCATATATTAACAGAGAACAAAGCGCACTGCACAGGTTCTCATATATTCACAGAGAACACTGCACCTACCAAAAGCCTCAGGAAGAAATGCTCTCCAGACTGATAAACGCAGCATATACTGTAGTTTCCCATGACAATGAAAAATCATTATATTTGTAATTTGGGTTGGAGTTGTAGTTCAATGTTATGAGTAGCATTCTCTGTGTGAGTTTTAACAACACTTTACTGGCTCAATAGGTTTGCTCATATACACATACACAATTACTTACAGGAATGAATATCTAGTGATCAAGGCAGTATACGCTTTTCAGGCTTCAGACTGTAACTCCACATGGATGCCAATGGCTTGACATACCATCGATAAGCAGACATATCACCATTTCATGAGGTTGCCTACAAACTTGAAGAGTAAAAAAAGAAGAATGGACACGATAGCACGTGGTCCTGTGGTGCTTTAGTGCTCAGGGTTAGCATGTCTAATGTTTACCTATTTTCAAATGCCTTTTCCTGCCTGCAAGCACACTCAGCTGAAACAGTCTGGTTTGTAGGAGCTCTTAAGACAGTCCACAATCAGGATTCTTTTGTGTGTCCCCCAGGCAGTGCAAATATTAGAGCATGAAATGCAGACCCACATTGAGTACATTGTCCATTGACCTGTAAACTCTGCAGTCGAACTGACTTAGTTTGTTATCCAGAAAGTAGTCATCAATAGAGTGTGTGCTTTTCCTCATTTGTTGTTATTGATTGTCTCCATGCTTTTACAAGCTGCGGATGGGTCATTGGCTGAGAAGTGGCTTGTAACCTTTCAGAAGTTCTGTTTATCTGCTCTGATTTCCTTCTCCAGTTGGTACTTTGCTATTTTAAAGAGATCTTCATTTTGCTTTCCTTGCCTGAGCTCTGCTAAAAACCATACTATGTCTTTGCTGCATCTAACCTTGACCTTTGTAGAAATCTACCTGTCAATGTATTCACCCAGGTTGCTAGTTACATTCTTAAAAATATTGCAGTCTCTGCAGTCAGAACAATACTGTAGCTTCCGCATGGCTTCACTGGTCCATCTTTTCCTTGTCACAACAACAGGTTTTGCAGAGTTTAATTTTCACCTGCATATTTACCTTCATCTGGAGGCACACCTGATATCCTGCTTGTATTTCTGGGGTTATTGACTCTGTTTTGCTTTGTTGAATTTTTTCAGAATGTTAAAATGGAAACTTTTTTTCCTTTGTCCATTCTGCCTTGATTATCTGCACGCAGGCAAATTAGGAGGTGAATGTTGAAGAGGAATAGAAGGGCTAACAGTCAAAGAAAAATGGGGTTGAGGTCAGGGGAACACTGTGGCATAATTACATTTATTAATGTAATAAATGATTCCACCCCCTCTTGATTTCCCTCAAAAATCTCCAACCCACACTTTAGAGGCAAAAGCCAAGCAGTAGTGCTGTGGTATCCAGAATGGTCCAGGTCCAGGTGTCCATGACGCGTGAGGTAAATGAGGGGTAAATGCTTGTTTTTGGTTTAATCGTGAGATTTCATTTGTCCAGTTTGCTGCACAAAGAGCACAGGCACAAAAAATCCAGTGGTGTGCATTGTCCTTGCCTCCAAAAGCATAAAAGGGATAAAATTGCAGCGCTTTTAATTAGAATATCCAGCCTGTTTGTAGATGAAACATTAGAGCACAGATTGATGTCTCTAAATTGGCCAGATTGTGTGTGTGTGTGTGTGTGTGTGTGTGTGTCTGTATGTAGGCATATGCTCTGCAAAATACTCATCCATCCATCTCATCCAGGATGCCTCATCCTTTGTGTCCTGGGCATCCTGGGATAAGCTCCCAGATCAGCACAGGTCTATGCAGTTTATTGATCGAGTTAGTCGTGTTTCAATTGCATCCATTGCTTTATCCTTTTTAGATATGCAATTCTGTATTGCATCTACTACCCAGGCCCCAGTTAGCCTAAGTGCATGTTTTTGGACTGCAGAAAGAAACCAGCATATCCCAAGGAAATCCAACAATAGGGGGGAATCATCAACTCCACACACATGCACACACACAGGTTTGTAATTATATCTTTGTGGGGACACTCCACATATTTCTATGGGGGAAACTCTAATCACAACATGATGACCTTAACCCCTATCCATCCTTAACCATAAGTAACCAAACAAAATACGAGACTTTTTTAGTTTTTTGACTGGATTCACAGATCTTAGTGGGGACCTTAAATACTGTCCCCACGACATAAAAATAACAGGATTTAGTTACATTGTGGGGAACATTTGGTCCTCTTTATCTGTAAGACTGTGGAGGCATGAGCATCCCTGGGTGGGGCGAGGCCAAACGAGAATAATGACTCGTCTCACCTGTGGCTGATTATCGGTTATACATAACCTAGTTTCAGTTTATCCTTGTAGCAAGAAGTGTTGCAGAATTATTTATGAATGTGCAATTATATGCTGCTTATCAATGCATGGCATAATAACTGTATATTAATTCAAAGTATACAAAATTGCAGGAAGACACTTTTAACTAGGGTGACCAGATAATTTGTGTCAAGAGGACATTTTGAGCTAGGGCAAGATTTGTAAGCTACCATTACAGTTAAAAGGACCTGGATTTCACTTAAGCACTGACTTCTTACTGTGGGATGATTGGTCTCCTATAATCATGCATGTACCCACTAATATCAATGTGAAACAGCTGGAAATAATCCAGACAAAGCACAAGAAGAACTGAACTATTTAGCCAAGCCTTTCAGTTTTAAAGTAGATTGTAAAACCTGAAGTAGCTCAAAGTGTCCCTCCTGACATGGATTTTCTCCAGATGGTCCCTCCCAGCTCCCTGCCATACTGCAGATTTTTGCCCTTCCCTACCAGGTGCTAGGAGGGGGCAAAAATGTGAAATTCAATTCAATTTATTTATACATATAGCGCCTTTCACAACAGAGTCTGTGGATCCTCAAGGACCAGATTGGGAAGCACTGAGATAGAAAGTGAATTACAGTATTTAAACACAGCATGGTAAAGATGGAGATGAAGCACAAACCTCTTCAAACTTGATTGCTATCATGGAGAACGCCTTGAAAATGGCATCTGTGGGACCTGTGATGGTGACAATCCTCTCTGGACATGAACCCTCTGAGATATTGATCCGTGCTCCACTCTAATGGCCAGGCAGGGGACAGATGGAGAGCAGACGGCAGGAAACATGAGGCAAGGATGAGAAGAGATACGGGAAACATTTAAGGACAAGTAGGAGGACAAATAGGAACAGGAGTAGAGATGGATGCTCAGTCAAATCCAGACAACTGGATGCTGTATTCTAACAGTATACTTTTATAGAATAATTATATTAGTTTCAAATAGACAGTATTGTAGCCTCATGCCACTAGTGTAGTGGGCTTGGGTTTTGATCCCAGTTCTGTGTTGGTGTTTGGATGTTCTCCTCCTGTTTGTGTGAGTTTCTTCACGGTACTCATCATCAATGACATGCAGTTAGGTGCTTTAAGCATGTCTATACTGTGTGTGTGTGTGTGTGTGTGTGTGTGTGTGTGTGTGCGCCCTGTGTTTTCTGGTACTTACTCATGAGTATATGATAATGTAACAATCACTTATTTATTAATCATTAATAATTTAATATTTAATTATGTAATAATAATTTAATAAAATTGATAGCTTTACCTCCTCCCTCATCTTTTTTACCGTTTCTCCTTTCTGTAAGTAAAGAATATAGAGCAAAGTTGAACATAGTATCTTTCCCAATCACACTGATGTAATCCAAAGCACTTAGAAATGGCACACTTCGTACCTTTCCAATTATGCTTCCAACTTCCTGTAGAGTGAGAAAAAAGTAGAACAAACAATAACAATCAACAAGACAGATAGCAGAAGAAATGGCAGGAGAGAAATCTCAGCAGAAAATTAGAAGAGAAATATGGGAGACAGTATGAAGAAGATAATGGAAGCAGACCTTTCCATGCATCAGCAGCCGTATGGTCAGCATGACATTCAAACCTCCATCTAAAATCTTCCCATCCTTGGTGCTGAGGTTCATGTTGACATTCATAGTCATGTTCATGTTCACACCAGACGTGGCTCTGCAGGCCAACCACCTGGTTTCACACAGATGCACCCTGCAAGCATGATGAAAAGAACCATGTTCTCATTAAGCACTCATACACATTGTGCCATAGACCATAGACAGCAGTACAATATAGAGTCTCAGACATCTATCTAGGTTGGGAGCCAATGAGCACCAGGCAGAGGATAATCCATGATGGGGCGCCAACCCATCACAGGGCACATACACACTGTGCATGCCTACAATCTAGCATCTCCAATTTACCTTAACATGTTTTTTGGCTGTGGCAGAAAAACCAGGGAAACCTGACAACCACGTGGGGAAAACAGGCAAACTCCATACAAGTAAAGCCAGGGTACAAACTCAAACCGTGGACCCAGAGGTATGAGGTAAACAATGCTAACCACTGTGCCACCGTCAGTCCTCAGACAATGATGATATTTAATATGATGAATAGAAACTCTACACCAACGTTTCTTCTAGTGAATAGGACCTGTGCAATTATGATTGAGATGTTAAAAACAATCCTGTGGCATCTTCTATGTTTGGAATTGGCTGGGAGGTGGATCACACTGCCCTCCACAGGATTAGCAATTATCCCACACTGTTGATAATTACCCTAAAAGCCTTTTGATGACCCAGCACTGCTGGTAATTATCTAGTGATCACAGTTATTACCCAGTTATTACTGGTACTGTAAGTTAGTACAGTTATTACCCAGCACTCCTTCAACAACTGCTTGTAATTTTCTGTAAACTAAGGTGGCCATACACTGTGGTTAGGGCTGAGTAAAATATTCTGATTGTAATATATAAACATTCAGTGATTTAGTATTTGGGTTCTGGTCATGTGCTTAAAATCTTCTGGTTCTGAGATCCATTAAAATTTCCATGATCTACAGGATTCACTTACCCTAATTAGGGTATCGGTGGGTCTGAAGCCATAGTTAAGGTATTTATCATACTTTTCCTATACATAAAAAATAGCAAAAAGGAAGGTGAATTTTTAATTTTATATATAAAGCATTTCAGAAAAATACTAAGGCCATTAATTTAGACAGTAAACAAAATTGAAATGCATTCTGATATATATATATATGTATGTGTATGTATATATATATATATATGTATATATAT
>JAODKF010006809.1:0-11694 GCA_026779585.1 Mormyrus proboscirostris
CTAACTTAGCCTGACTTGCGCGTGGCACCGGGAGTATTTCAGAGAATACCACCGTGGACGTTCTGCTTCTAAGCTTAATATAACAAGTGCTTTCAATTTGGTTTCTTAGCCCACTGAGCCACAGACTGCCCCTTATATATACTAGCCTCACCACGACCACCTGGCACAACATATTAGGTTTCTATATGACACCCTCTTCCTAATTTGTCTGAATGACATTCACGAAAGTTCTTCAGCACTTGAAAGAATCATGATATTGTATATTTGATCATAGGAACAGGCTTTGATTAAAAGAGTTTTTCATGGTCTAGCTAATAAAATTTCAAAATGCTGCAAAGATTATTTGATGAATTTTTTGTATTCTCATAGCATAATTAGGACAAAGGTCCAAGTCTTTAGAATCTTGGTGCTTCCTGTCTTTCT
This sequence comes from Mormyrus proboscirostris, assembly GCA_026779585.1. Taxonomy (NCBI): domain Eukaryota; kingdom Metazoa; phylum Chordata; class Actinopteri; order Osteoglossiformes; family Mormyridae; genus Mormyrus; species Mormyrus proboscirostris. The sequence goes on from JAODKF010006809.1 coordinate 424, forward strand.
GTATGGCTCCAGGTCAAGGATGCTATCTGGTGACCTAAGATGAAGACTGGACTGCTTTGGGTACCACTGGTTTGACTTTGTGTTGAACGAGTGGTCGCTCAGCAACCTGAATAGACACATTATCTGCATTGTCAGGGAGCATCAGTTACAGCACTATGGCCATGTGGTCCTGAGGACCTGAACAGCTGAACCAGGGCAAGGGGATGCCCACGTAACACCCGGCTGTGACAGATAGATGGGCACTTCCAAGGGGTGGAACTGGGGAGTCGCCAACCAGTATTACAAAATGTTTTGTTGTGTAATAGGCGCAGTGACGTGCCATACCAGTCCATGTTCCCCAACCTGACTGTACCTGACCTGATAGCATGATTGTAAATGTTTATAAAGATTCTCCATACATACTCATTTATTTGTGAAATGTAATACTTCTAATATTTCTATATCTGTATGTCTGTATCATTTAGGTTTATATTTATTAGCCTATTAATTCTAAATTTTATACTTTAAACAGATACAATACAGTTATTAATTACAGAAAGGTTTTGCAAGGGAATGCAACAGTATTGTGAGGGAACTCAAAACTATTTAAAAAAATATTTCCCACCCAGACCTCTTAGGGGCTTTGCATACTGCTGATGCTCTATAGAATAAAAAATCACAAATACATCACTATCCACAAATAAGCGTTTTGATTTGTCACCCTATATTAAAAACATATCCACAAAAATATAGAGTGATTTGTATACATAAAAAGGGTTTTGCATATTTCTGGATCACTTCCTGTCTATTTGTGGATCATGTTAAATTCATACCAAGTTTGATCTGTAGAGAAAAACCATAAATATGTGGTGCAGCTGCAATATATCATTATTAAGATATGAGATGACTTATATCGGCTTATGAGATGACATATCGACATATGAGATTTTGGTCATATCCCACAGCCCTATTTTAGCATGTATGTGTATATTTGTTTGTGTGTGCACATATTTATATGTATATACGTGCCATCAGCACTACATTACCCTCCCTCAGAGACAATTATGCTAGCAGACTTCAAAAGTAAACCAGTTTTCAAAATCTTCGGAAAACCACGCTCGCATTGCCTACAAGACCTACAGTATGGACTTTGAATTAGAGTAAACAAAAAATAATCCTCTTCCCACTCTGAATGAAAATGATACATTTTTGATCTTTTGTCTTCTGACATGTTTGTGTGCTAAATGTTTACAGTACACGATTAGTTGCACACTGAAAAATGGACCCAGAGCGCACAAGTGCACAGACGTTTGCAACGCACTTCACGATCGATTGAGAATTGCGCCGCGATTGACTAGTCGATCGCAATTGACTGTGTGGGCACCCCTGCCATGGATTGTATGGATTGTCAATCTAATGCCTTGCCTGTGGACAAGGTTTTCACCCTTAAAAAGTACATTTTTAGAAGTTGCAATGTCTTTTGCAGACACCTTAAGATACCTGTGCTGATTTCCATGAGATTCATCAAGGTTCTGGGGAAAGAATGTCCTTGGGAGAGCCATTGATTGTAAGCAAGTAAGGAGGATAGTGAGGTAATTTATGTCAGGTCCGGACCACGCCCCCGCCAGACGGATCCACCCTCCTAATCCGCGAGATCGGTCGCACACGAGCTGGCCGTAATATAAGGTGGCGCCTCACTCACCTCAACGCGAGGTATTGTTGTCTTCATGCAACCTACTGAGCAGTCTTCTTCTTGTCCTGTCTGCAGCCCTAGTCCCATCCTGTCGTGTCCACTCCTCGAATCCCCGGAACCTCTACTCCAGCCCATGTCCGCCCTCCCTGCGTCCTGTACTCCCCCTCGGCTTGACTTCCCCGGCTTCATCGACCTCCTGCACTGCACCCCGACTACGCCTCTTGATCGCCCCTTCTGGTTTTGGTCGCAAATAAACCCCGTCCTCGGCTTCGCAACAGAATACCTCGCCTGGAGCAGTATGGATCCAGGGGACATCCTACAGCGGCTGCAAGATGCCATGGATCAGATAGATCACCTGACCACGCTGGTGGGACAACTCCAGCAGAACACGGCGGCAGCTGCTCCCCTGCCGGTTACACCCCCCCGTGCCTCAGGCGGGATCCCCATCGCCATCCTGGAACGTTACGATGGGAACCCTGACCACTGTCGGGCGTTCCTGATGCAATGTGGTCTATACATCGACCATCACCTGGACATGTTCCAGGATGACACGGACCGGGTCCACTTCGTGGTATCTCTCCTGACCGGTAAGGCACGGGAGTGGGCAACCGCCCTCTGGATTGAAAAGAGTCCGGTCCTCGATTCCACCGCAGCTTTCCAACAGGCGTTCAGGGCCATCTTTGATCATCCAGCCGTCGGACGGAATCTGGGGGACCGACTCCTTGACCACCGCCAAGGAAATAAGTCCGCGGCGGACTTCGCTCTGGAGTTCAGGACGCTGGTTGCCGGTCTTGACTGGTCGGCGTCCTCTCTCCAGGTGCTTTATAGACGTGCTCTCAACCCTGAACTGCAGACGGAGCTTGCCTGCCAGGGTGAAGCACATGATTTCGATGACTACGTCCAGCTATCCATCGCACAACGTCGTGCGAGAACGACGCCGAGCCCGGTCACGCGCAGAAGCTCCCCGCACTCCGAACGCCCCCAGTGTCGTGAAGGCCGAACCCATGCAGCTGGGGCGTGCCCCGCTCACGCCGGCAGAGAGACAACGCCGACTGCAGCAGCAGCTGTGCCTCTACTGCGGTGAGATGGGTCACCTGATCCAGCTCTGCCTGACCTGTCCAACTCGCCTACCCACTTCGCCGAATCAGGTAGGAGTCGTACAAGCCGTCAGTTGGTCCGCAGCTCAAGTGGTTGTTCCGATCCTTCTCTCCTAGCCAGGTAGTCGGTTACTCCATCGCGCCTTGGTGGACTCTGGAGCTGCGGGTAATTTCATAGATCAGACTCTGGCTACACGTCACGCGATCCGTTTCGAACCCCTTGCCCAACCGCTTCGGGTCCGCAGCGTGGACAGCTCCCCACTAACCTCGGGCTGTGTGATGCAGCAGACGCTTCCGGTCACCATGCAGGTGGGAGCCCTCTACACCAAAGAGCTTCGATTTCTTGTGTTACCGATAGTTAGAGACGGTGTAATCCTGGGTCATCCCTGGCTGAGACAACACAATCCTCGTATTGACTGGGTAGAGGGAGACGTCGCCGCTTGGTCTTCTCCCTGCTTTACCCAGTGCCTCTCTCTCCCATGTCGGGTCTCCACGGTCGAGAGTCCCCTTTCGGAGGACTTTACCCATATTCCGCGTGTATATATGGATTTCGCAGACATGTTCAGTAAGTCCCAGGCCTTCCATCTACCTCTGCACCGACCTTCCGACTGTGCGATCGATCTAAAGGAGGGACAACCCTGGCCAAAGGGACGTCTATATGCCCTTTCATGACCGGAAGAGGATGCCCTGTACGTTTACATGCGGGAAGCTCTCGCTCAAGGTATCATTTGCCCGTCCACCTCCCCTATCTCCGCCGGGTTTTTCTTTGTCAAGAAGAAGGACGGGGGCCTCCGACCTGTGTCGACTACCGGGGACTGAACGCCATCACCCGTAAGCGTGATAGCCTCTACCCCTCATCCCCTCCGCCCTAGAACAATTGCGCTCCGCGAGGGTGTTCACCAAACTGGATCTGCGGAGCGCCTATAACTTGATCCGCATTCGCGAAGGGGATGAATGGAAGACCTCTTTTATCACAACGACTGGTCAATACGAATATCTAGTTATGCCTTATGGGCTCGCTAGTAGTCCCTCGATCTTTCAGAATTTTATGTGTCAGGTGTTTGTGGACATGCTGAACCGTTTCCTCATCGTCTATATAGACGACATATTAATATACTCCCCTTCCATAGACGCTCACTTCACTCACATGCAACTGGTCCAGCAGCGCCTCCGAGAGAACCAGCTGTATGTTAAGGGGGAGAAGTGTGAATTCCATGTCTGTTCCCTCAAGTTTTTAGGCTATCAGATCCGACCCGGGGAGGTGAGTATGGACGAGGACAAGGTCCGGGCAGTTCAGGATTGGCCCCGACCCAAGACCATGAAGGAGCTTCAACGCTTTCTAGGATTTTCAAACTTTTACCAGCGTTTTATCCGAGGGTTCAGTACCATTGCTGCACTGCTGATGTCCCTTCTCCGAGTGAAGGGAGGGAAATTGCCGTGGGGCCCTGAGGCAGAGAAGGCTTGGACCTCGCTAAAGGACCCCGGTCTCCTGAGTGTTCTGTGCTTCGCAACAATTTACTTCTGTGGCTAATTTTCATTACTTCTGTGACATTAATTGCTTTACCAGAATTAATTCCTGGGACTTCACACTCATTTATGGGACCGTGTTTCCTTTTCCAAGTGAAGCAAGATATCAAATGACATTTTAAAGCAGGAATTGTAACAGTAACGGAGATGTAGAGAGCACAAGATTAATTAACTGGAGTGTCTACTTACATGCCGGTGAAAACAGTTACATGGCACTTACTGGGCTAACCCCATAACACCTGACATCCTTAATCCCTGTCCCTGGCTCCACAAAAGCATAAACACTGTGCTGCATGCATGGCTGCACATCATTTCACTGCTGAAAGCGCCAAAATGGAATGCAAATATAAAAGGCAGGGTGCATTACACACAAAATGTACCCTTCTTCTGGCCATAGTTTCCAAGCTGAAGGAGCATGGTTATCTTGCTAACCAGTATTAGCACTAGCTGCAGGACTTGACTTATCCAGAAAGGGCCAGTGTGTTTGCAGGTTTTTTTTTGGGCTCACTCAAACGCAGTTGTGCAAACTCGTCAGTCGATCGGTACTCTACGTTCTACTCTAATCACAGGGTTGAAGCGAAAAGCTGCATGCCTAACGGCACTTTCTGGATAAAATTAGCCACCCCTGTGCTAATCAATACTTTGCAGTCTGACAATTGTCCCTATTGCTCATTACAGTGAGTTACCATACTTGTGACCAGAGACCCACACAACAATTACTTTTCAAACTACATTTTCAGACAACATCACATTATCTGTGATTGTACAGCTAAATTATTCCTTATTAGGTATTAAAGATTTTTACATTTCTTACTTACACGGTAACTATACCCTTATTAGGTTTTGGAAAACACCTGCATAGTTTAACGATGCATCGTACTATGTAAGTCTGAAGTATTGTTACCTCTGTAGTTCAAACTATAGTTTCAGGAAACACCTGCGTCGTACTTACATAGTTCGAACCACACAAGTTGCTAACATAGTTAGCAACAATGGTTTTGGGAAACGCACCCCAGAGCAGCAGACGGGAGTGAGCAGTAACAGTCATTAACTTCGTATTCATGAACGGACCTTTGGAATTTGGGTAACTTGGAATGGTTTATAAGTTTATTTTGTAGTTTTATATTTGAATAATTTTGTAAGTCATTTGTGAAGGAACATAGTACTTTTTTTTAATTTACAGCACATCAGACACTGACAGTGGGAAAAGTTTTATTGACGCATGGAAACTACAGGACAAAACAATGAACCTGTTATTACCATTACAGTGTATTTAAAGACTTGCATTTTCAGATTCTTTCAGATTTCAGATTCTTTATTGTCATTGTGTGGATTTTTTGTATTTTTCGGATCACTAAAAGATGTGATGTTCCTTACACTACAGTTTTGCTTTATATATTTAAAAGCATATTCTTGGAAGGGCATTTCCACAGTCAATGCAAGGCCCAGTGTAAACAGATAACAGACTGGGTTATTTTTTACTACTAAATATTCTTTTCAGAGACAAGACAGTAACACCTGGGATGGTTTTGCTGTTTTGGTGAGAGAATTTTTGCTCTCTCTATGCATTCTCTTGTGGTTACATCAAGAAATATTTATAGTCCTTTATTTATAACTCACACATTGGGAACAAGCGACAATTTAGTTGTGAGTAGTTGTCATCTGACCAGATGGAGTGATTCTTTAACTGGTCTTTCTTGAGGCGTCCTAAGTTCCAGGTGACTTTTCCTCGTTTGATGCTGAATGATAAATCGATGTCCAAAAGCACATCCATGCTCGAAAGCGGTGTTGTGACAGGCGCCAGCCACATGCCAGTTGTCTTTGTGAGTGGCCCAATTTGTACTTTGGTTGGTCGTGACCTCACCATCTTAAAACTCTCACCTCCAGCTGTGTTCACACGTTTGCTTGTTGCACCCAGGAAAACCTTGCAGTGTTATGCCACATTAGTAGGAATGCTGGTGAGCTCTGCTCCTGTGTCTATTAGGAATTCAACCTCATGCTCTCCCAATTTTATACTGGCATGAAGTCCATCACCTTTTTGCTCCCACAGTGCCAGCAATGGTTGTAGAGCAGGCACGTCTAGTTTTTTGGCTCAGTGGCACTCAGGACCCATGTCTTCTGCTCCAGTGTCAGTTGTTGGAAACTTGCATTGATGTCTGTCTCGTTGTTGCCATGTTCTTTGGTTCCAGAACAGGCATTTCCCTTGTAACGACAGGCTTTTGCCCAATGGCCCGTTCTGCCACATATATTATACTTTCCCTTAGCTCTGTCATTCCCCTTAATCCTGTCATGCTTCTTTTTCTCCATCCTTTCAAGCTGTGCCATTCTGATCCTAGTTACAATGTAATTTTCAATATTGGAGGCCAAGTGGACCACCTGCATCTTCCTTCCAGTCTGGACGGGACACCTTTAGCATCTTTGCACTTCAGTTTTCAGTCCATTCACAAATATGGTCTTGAGTGGAACATAATGAGATGTCTTGTAGTTCTCTGGCACCCCAGCATACTCCAACCGGACCTTTTTGAAGTGTTCTGCAAACTCGTTCACTTCTTCAGAAGATTTTTGAGGGCTGTCAGACACCTTTGCCCGATCAATGTATATGGATTTAAACTTGTCGAGCCATCTTCTAATGCAGGTCCATCCATCTGCTAACTTTTGACCTTCATTGCCCAGAGTCCTCACGACCTCTTCAGACAACGTGCGAGCTTGGTCAGCTGAAAGCATTGCTAAGAGGACTTGAGTACCATCATTTGGATGCAAGCTGTAGATATTCTTCAGCCGAGATAATTCAGTCAAAGTCTTCAGGTCCCTCTTTTTCGGATGTGGGAGCTCTATGGACCATTTATCTATTTATCTAGTTTACCACTTCATGAGTGTACACATCCCAGTAGGTGTAAGTTCCATCCTCTTCTTTTCTTGCTTTGAATCTTTTTGTTCTCATAGGAGCAAGGTGGATGGGTCAGGCTTCTTCTTCTGGTGTCTCATCACTTGCAGATGTATCAACCCTTGTGCTTGGATTGTAGTGCGTGGAGACACCACTGTTGGTGCTACACTGGGATGAGTCACTGATGTAGTACTCACAGTCACCACTGGGGAAGCACTCATGTTTTTGCTTTTTTTTCCCATTGTGGCCTTTAATTCTTCCGCCAGTGTGAGGCACTCTTCTTTCCGATCTTCTTCTGACCTTCAGCAGGATGCAGCTGCTCTGCTGGCATGGGCACTTGTGGAAGAGGGGGTGCCGGAGGGACAGGTGGAAGAGCAGTCAAAGGCAGGGCTGGTGTTGGAGGAGGAGCAGTCACCCATGTGGTTGCTCTACCCCCCAGGGGTTGCTCAGTGTTTCCTGCATTCAAAGCTATTTGCAGCTGATTTGTTAACAAAACAATATAATTTTTCTTCATGAGAATAAGTTTGCCAACTCCCTCAATTTCAGCACTCGCACGCGCAGCATCAGCACTTGCACGTGCAGCATCAGCATTCACACACGCAGCTTGCTCTTCTGCCAGCCCTCTCTCTCTGTTAGACAGCTGTTCTTTTCACAGACATCAGTTAAAGCAGCAACTTGCTCATGCAAACTTTTCTGTTCTCAGCCAGCATTAGTTTTTGCAATCACATCTTTCCAATGGCAAATCTGACCGGGCACAACAATTGTCCACTGCAACCTTTTTTTTTTCATCTCTGATGCACTGTGCTTTTACCAATGCTCTTCACATGTCATCCAAAGACCAAATGTGACCTGAATCTGTATTGATAGCATACTTCTCAGGGATATCAGCAGCAGTCAACTTCAAACACCAAGCTGTTTTCAGATATTCACTGAGATTTTTCATCATATACTCCGCATCAACATCTGGAGGCTCCATTCCTCCCTTCTCAGTAGTCGGCCTTGCAGAAACATAAATTCTACTACCAAATTTCCTAGATAAGGCCATGTTTGATGGAACAGCCACAGATTATGAGCTGTAAACTCTGTTTTTTCCTGAACAGTAAATGGCAAAAGCATTGTTTCGTTCTCCTGTTTTTTCCCAAACAGTGAAACTATAAAACTCTTGCAAGAAAATGCTGTTTCTATCCCTTTACAGCAATGGAAAAACTTCTTTACAGTCGACTTATCTTTTTTGAGCGCACAACAAATAAAGATATCTCACAATTAGTTACGTTTACTAATTCTTCATCAAACAACTCTCTAATCAGGTTTTTGAGCAGCTGAGAGGCTATTTTCAACCTTCAGCCAAAGATAGGAGGAAAATCTTACCTCTGTTGATTTGCACGCTTAATTGTTGTCTTCAGTCATCCAGCATTAATTAGTCTCCTGGCCTTGTCTCTCAATAATCTTTTTCATGATGCCAACTGATAGATTTCTTCAATGAAACCTCAGGTTCATTTGGTTGAATGATGAGGCAGGTTCCTTTAGCTTAAGCAGTTTATTAAGACAGAATGAAGATGTTACAGAAAGATGTTTCACAAGGTCGTTTCAGTGTCTGTCTGTGTCTGTCTGTCTGAGGTTGAATCTGAGGTTTCATTGAAGAAATCTATCACAGTCATGTCATCATATCTTTTTAGGAACCGCTCATTCATTTCTATGAGAAAAATGTTAATGCTAACTATGACAACCTTAACCCCTACCCAGCCCTAACCATAACCATAAGTAATCAAACAAAATACAAGAGTTTTTGCAATTTTTGTTTTTTCATTGCAGTGACAGATATTTATAAAAAACACAGGTATTCATCATCTTGTGGGGACATTTGATGGGGAGCTGATAGAACTGCGTGTGTCTCATGAGCAGTTAGTGAAATTTGAGCGCCCTGGGATCTTCAGTCAATGCAGACCGAATGATTGCCTCAGGTCCTGCCGGACAAAATCATTCCATGAAACAGAAAACGTTCAATAAAATAGATAGAATCATTTGTGCCCTCCTTATTATCTGTGTAAATCTGCTGAATGTATACATTAAGCTATGCAACTTGTCCATGCTAAGGTGGGTAACTGAGAGGACTTTCATTACAGATAGACTTGGAAATGGATACCAAGAATTAAAGGTTAGATGACAGAGAATATTAGTTTGGTGATAACTTATGTAATCATATTTACAGTCTGTGACCCAATATTATCTATGAAAGTCCTGTGCAAATCAAACAAGGATTTGTCTCCTTGCCAAATAAATTGTGAAATTTATTCGAATATATAGTGCTATTTATCCTGCAGTGGTTAATCTGTTATGGATAATGGGGTCAAGGATACCCTTAAAATAATTTTGAATAATGATTTACACACATTTCAAGTTACGGACAGCTCCACTTATATTTGCCTTGCTGAAGGATGTTCTGACATTGGGCTTTCATTACAATGGCATTTATTTGTGAACATTATGAAACAGGCCAAGTTCACCCAGAATGCACTATTTGCTAGGGTTTCATGCTACTAAGCTTGGCTCAATTATATGTTTTGCTTTGGAAAAAGCATCTGTTAAATACATTTAAATATTAAAAAGATGGTGGTGAATCTGAATCTGAATTACCTTTAAAATGTAAAGCATGCTCTGCCACTGGGTTTTCAGCCTCATCAATTTCTGGGTTTCATAAAACACAGAGAACTGGTGCACAGCCACCTACGTTAACACGTAGCTTGCTCAACTCAGGTTTACAGTTATGTGTCACTTAATGATTACATTCTGAGAAAAAGCATTGATAGGCAATTTTTCCATTATGAGAATATCACAGAGCAGGATTCCCCAATTCTGGCTTTGGAGGGTCAGAATCCAACACAACTTGCACATTTGCCTGTTCAAACACACCAACTAAACCTGGTAATTAGCTGACTAATGTGCGTTTGAGTTGTAAAGTCTGGTGGAGGAGGGATAATGGTATGGGGCTATTTTTCAGGGGTTGGGCTAGACCCCTCAGTTCCAGTGAGGGAAACTTAATGCTTCAGCAAACCAAGACAATCTTGACAATTCTATGCTTCCAACTTTGTGGGAACAGTTTGGGGAAGGCCCTTTTCTGCTCCAGCATGACTGTGCTCCAGTGCACAAAACAAGACAAGTTTAGCTGAGTTTGGTGTGGAAGAACTCTTACAGTATGGCCTACTCAGAGCCCTGACCTAGATCTGTTATCACTAACAGCCCTGATTCCCCCCCTGCCTCCCCCACAGTAACTTCTACTACATCACTCTGCTGCGTGACCCCGAGTCATGTTACCTGAGTGAATGGAAGCACATGCAATGTGGTGCCACCTGGAAGACATCGCTGCACATGTGCGACTGGCACTCACCAACGCAGGATGAGCTGCCCATCTGCTACCAGGGAGATGATTGGTCGGGTGTAGCTCTATCAGAGTAACTGCCCCTCCAACCTAGCCAACAACCGACAGGTACGGATGCTTGCCAACCTCAGCCTAGTGGGCAAACGTTTCTGAATTTTTTTTCTGAAATCTGATTGGTCAGAAGAGTGTTCGATTAATTTTCTGTACCTGCATACAAAGCACCAGCCAAATGACAAATCATAGTAGTCAATCAATATGTGGTTATAATATTTAATTCCAGAAGTTGAACACAATCTTATATGAAATCAGTTTTTCCTTAGTCCTCTTGATGTATATTAAGGAATTCACATGCATAACATTCTTTCTGTTAAAGAACAAGACTGCCAAGCTGTAAAGTGGCAAATTTTACATATATCTCAGTGTCATTTTGGCAGTCTTTAATACATCCTTTCATTAGAAACAGGCTATAATTAAGAGAGTACCGTTCAGATTCAAAACGGGGGTGTCGTTCAGTTGAAAGACAATGGAAGGATGAGGTCATACATCACAAGCTGCTGACTGGCATTCACCAAGATCTTTGAACATAATTTTAATGGTGTGTTGGGCAAAATGATTGTTCCTGTCTCTTGTATCTGAACAAATATATAATGTTAGGAAGGCTAACTTTAATTGTATGAAACTAAAACTAGAAACTGTGAACTGGATGGAGTTAAAT
>JAODKF010006810.1:0-11683 GCA_026779585.1 Mormyrus proboscirostris
CATTGAGAGGAGCCAGATGAGGTGGCTCGGGCATCTGCTTAGGATGCCTCCTGGACGCCTCCCTGGTGAGGTGTTCTAGGCATGTCCCACTGGGAGGAGGCCCCGGGAAAGACCTAGGACAACCTGGAGGGACTATGTTTCTCGGCTGGGATCCCCCCAGAGGAGCTGGAGGAAGTAGCCGGGGAGAGGGAATCTGGGTTTTCCTGCTGAGACTGCTGCCCCGCGACCCGACCTTGGATAAGCGGAAGCTAATGGATGGATGGATGGGATGGTATAACGGCACTGGGTTTATATGTGATTACAGTTCTCTACCACTAGGGGATTCTGCTTATGCACAGTCAGGAGTTCTTCTAAATGTGCGCACATTTTCACGCACATGTACAAATTAATGAATCGCATTCTATTAGTAGAATTGTGCGTACGCATGATTTACACATTAAACCGTGCGTACGGTATAAATGAGACCAATGCATCTCCTCTATAATATTATCATAATAATGGGGCAGCTGATGGCTTGATGGTTAAGGAAGCGCACTTGTAATTGAAAGATTGCAGGTTCGAATCCTCCACCAGCAAATCACCATTGAGGTACTCTGAGCAAGGTACCATCCCCAAGCACTGCTCCCCAGGCACTGAATTAGCTGCCCCCTAAGTCACATATCGGTTAAATGCAGAGGACACATTTGTTGCGTGCTGTGGTGTGTTAACAATGACCACTGATCACGTAATAATCCATAGCATCATATTATACCTTGGAGCGATTGGAGAAGACCTCAAAGAATTACCTGTAGTTAGTGCTCCGTGGAGTTACAATGATTCATAAATGTATGATTAAAAATGTCTGACTGTCTTCACTTTAGTTGTATTCATAGATTACAACTGAGTTCCCACGCATCCTAGGAAATGAAAAATTGTTTATATATGCTGGAAAATAAATGGGTTGTCATATGGAATGGTGGTTCCTGTTCACCTCCCACTGTTACGCTTGCGACCAGAAGCAGGCGAAGCCAGCCGCGAGGATGCGTAAATAGGGTTTATTGGAGGACTACAGAACTCAAACATGTAAAGTCAATGACAGACCTGGGGAAACAGACTTGAACACGGACTTAAATACACAGGAATAATCAGGAATAACACGAAACATCTGATAATCTGGGTTTAACACAAGGTTAATGAGGGGGCATGGTACACGGAAGGATCCTATGAGCAGGTCAAGACACTCACCCCTTGCATTTGCGCCAAATGGTCAATAGCGTGAGATTCACACCATATTTGGAGTTTGCATCAACAGGTTGTAATGGCCAAAACTATGTTTTTGCATGCATTACATTGTTATGCAGACTGATCTCTTCACGCATAACGTGAGCTGCGTGGTCATGACGTAGAATGACTACGTGACTATGCTTAAAGAACCACCATGGATGAAGTTAGCCCTGTTTTTCTGTTATTATTTTTCGTCTTGCTTTTGTTTGTAATGCCATGAAGGAGTTAATCTCTCATGTATGAGAGGAGCGCGTTTACCGTGTACCAGCCATTAAATGTGTGGGACACCAATTTTCGTCAACTAATTCTTTCATTTTAGTAACTTGACGAGTTATCCAGTTTAGAGCGTTACAATTGGCACCCAAACAACTTGAAGCTGGATCCGTCATCTGTGTGGAATCTACGGCAATTAAACCTGAAAGGCACGGGAGCTGAGGAGCTGTGAGTGTGTTCAGTCGGCATCGGAGAAGCTGGTGAGATTGGGTTGCTGGGTGCTGTGGTTGCGAGGAACGGCTGTGTTTCTGAGTGAGTGGATTACGCATGGTTTTTTTGATGTGACGAGGGAAGCAATTTCTTTTTAAAACCTTTAGACTTCGTGCTTCGTCGGCCATTTTGATATAGATTACAAGATAACTTTGTTTTTTTAATAGTTTGGCTGGAAACAGGATTATTTTACTTTTTGAGGGAGTCACCTAATGGCTAATTTTTCCCTGACTGGGTTTCAAGTGCAGACTGACACTGTGGAAATATTTAGGATATCTGGGATATTTCAGCACGGATTTGTTAGTGTGTGTGTTGAACTTGTCGGCACAGGCGAACAGCAAGGTTTATTCCTGGTCATTTTTTTTGTGTGTACATCTGAACTGTTTTGAACACTTTGAGGAAACAATACACCAGCTGGAGCAGTTTTCTTTTTCTTCATTTGGGACTGAGTTTACTTATACTGGACTGAAGACAAATTTCTAACTGTGACGTTTGCATAGTTGATTGATTTTAAAGAACATTTTATTTGATTTAAAGCAAAATATTTTCTTGCTCTGAATTTACTGAGAAAAAATACTAAGCTTACAGAAGAGATAGGGAAAGGGTGTGGTTTAACTACAAATACTCAGAGATTGTTGAATTTTGTGGAAAGTTTTTGCTGACAGTGTGTGCATTTTATTAGCAGGTTATATTTTTTTTTCTTCTTTTCTTTTCTCTGGGTTACATTTATAGTTTTTACAAGTGCTATACTGTTGTCTGTGCTAATGCACATTGGTTATAATGGCTTTTCACCCTGACCTTAAATCTGACTTGACCTACTCATTACCAGATTCTGTTCCCAGACAGAGACAAAAGTTACCACAGCGAGTGATACTGGAGACTCAGGTGGAACTTCTACAAGCTGAAGTATCTGTGTTACAACAGTGCCTCAATGAGTCTCTCCAGTTGCAGCTAACTCCTATGGCTAGCTCTACGCCATATAGCTGTGTCTCTCCAGGTCATGTGCCATTGCAAGGTACGACCACTGATAATGCTTCCCATAGAAACGTGACTTTCTCACCACAACACAATTCTTCGATTGCGAGTAATACTAGCAGAATCCTTGCATCTTTACTGTACCAGTCAAGGCTGGAACCACCTGTGTTTGTGGGGGATGGACATGTTAGCCCTGAAGATTAGCTACAATCAGTCAATGTTTACAGAACTTCCCTTGATTTAACCGATGCTCAAATTCTCCTCGAGCTGCCACGTTTTTTGGCGAAAGAGCCAAGGAAATGGTTCTCGGTCCTTGACTCACATGTTGTTACATGGGCCCAGTTCTGTGATTTCTTCAAGAAAGTCTTTCTTCCTTCTGACAGCCAGGAACAAATAATGAGAGGTATCTTGGACCATATGCAAAGTCCCGAAGACCCCCTTCCTACATTTGTGGCTCACATGCTAAGTGAATTCAGGAAACTGAAAACTCCTTTGCCGGAGCAGGAACAAATTGACGTCATTTGTAAACATGCTCTTGAAAAATATAGGGTTGCTCTCTATGGAACTTCTGTTTCCTCAGGCATGGACCTTCTTCTGCGGGCCCACGAGCTCCATGTGGTCTTGGGGCCAAGTGAATGTTCACTGCCTTTAAAGCAGAATAAAGCTAAACTTTGCAGATTAAGCTACTGTTATAGGTGCTCACACCCTGGCTTCACTTCTCGTACATGTCTAGATTGCAACTCACTTTCCGGAATGCGCTCAACAAAGTGAGTCCCATAATACACAGTCAGAACCTGCTCTTGATGAAGGAAATACGAACTGCCCCGAAAATAGCAATGCGGGAGCAGGGAATTCTTTTGTAAGTCACAAGGGAAACTCCAAGGGGGGGAGGATGATTCACAGAGGCAATCCTTTCCCCAGAAGATAATTTCACCTCAACCAGCTGATTCTGCTGCTCCAGCACAACCTGTCCTTTGCCATGTGGAAGATCTTAGTCTTAGATGCTACACTTGACACTGGTGCATCACTTTCTGCGGTACAAGCTGACATTGTTCATCAGAATCATGCCAAACTGATGGTTAATGTTAAACCATGGGCTGCTCCCCCAATACAACTAGCAGATGGTGGGGCGTGCCAGCCTGTAGAGCTGACATGGTTGGCTTTTTGATTCATGGGTCAACGTTTTTATCACGTTTGCCATTGTCCCACGCTTACCCTCAACCTTAGTCTTGGGGATGGACTTTATGTTGCGTGCCTCCATTACCATTCACATCCCATCGAGAACTGTTGTCATGGGCAATGATCCTTTATTATTGCAGGAGTCGGAAGGTAGTTTGTTGTTTATGGATGTTCCAACTTCCACACTTCAGGAAAAAGTTAAAGAAGCATGTCTGAGTAATGATGAGAAGGAACAGCTGTCAGAGCTACTTTGAAGTTTTTCAGACCTCTTTGATGGTCACCTGGGTCGCACATCACTGATTGAGCACTCAATAGACACGGGAAATGCTAAGCCAACTCACCTTTCCCCGTATCACACCTCCCCAGCCAAAAAGCAGTTGATTGAGAATCAAGTGGAGAAAATGTTGAATGACAGCATAATTGAACCGGCGACAGGTCCTTGGGCCACCCCCGTTGTGATTGGTCAGAAGCCTTGTGGTGAACCGCGATTTTGTGTGGACTATCGTGGGGTTTACCAGTTCACAGTCAAGGACTCTTATCCATTACTGAGAGTTGATGAGTCACTTGACTTCCTTTCTAAAGGGAAATTTTTGACCACAATTGACCTTGCTCGGGGATACTGGCAAGTCTCCCTGGCAGAAGATGCTAAACCTAAGACTGCATTTGTTTCACATTGTGGCCTTTTTGTGCAATGCACCAGTGACCTTTCAAAGACTAACGAATAGCGTATTAGCTGGTCTTATTTATAGGTGCTGTGCAGTCTACCTGGACGACGTTGTTGTGGTCTCGCCTACTTTCAAGCAACATCTCAAGGACCTCAGGGAAGTCCTTTCATGGCTCAAGTCTGCTGGATTGACCATTAAACTGGCCAAATGTCAGTTTTGTCACAGCGAGCTCACCTTCTTGGGATACCATGTCTGTCCAAGTGGCATCCTGCCGGACCAGGACAAAGTGAAGGCTGTTATGGACTTTAAAGCCCCTGTTAATGTGAAGCAAGTGAGGCAGTTTTTGGGCCTATCGGGCTATTACCGTCGATTTATACAAGACTACGCACGCCATGCTGACCCACTGTTCGCGCTCACTAAAAATGACACTCCTTTTGTGTGGAACAGTGCCTGCCAAGACACCATGGATCTTCTGAAGCAAAGATTGACTTCAGCTCCTGTACTGAGTTTTCCTGACTTCACTCTACCTTTCTTCATTCATGCCGATGCCTGTGATGCAGGACTAGGAGCTGAACTGATGCAAAAAGATTTCCACGGCAGAGAGCTTGCTGTGGCGTATGCTAGTCGGGCTCTGCATAAATCAGAGAAACCTTATTCCACACCTGAGAAAGAATGTCTGGCTGTTATTTGGGCCCTGGAGCACTTTAGGCCTTACATCGAGGGTCTCCATGTCACAATCTTCACTGACAACAGTGGGCTCAAGTGGTTGATGTCTCGTCCCAACCCCACTGGCTGCCTTGCTCGTTGGTCACTCCGCCTTCAGAACTTTGATTTCGATGTTGTCCACAAGCCAGGGTCTCGAATTAAAGTGCCTAATGCACTTTTAAGGAATCCTGTGACAGATGACGTTCCACCAATGGACCTCCTTCCTGACCATGCTGTGATGGTGTTTGAGGTAAAGAAATATGTGACCTCTTGCACAGTTTGCTAACTTGCAAAGCCAAGTCAGAGTAGACCTGCCGATCTAATGGTCCCAATTCAGCCCCAGAAACCTTGGGAGTACGTTGGGGTGGATTTTGTTGGCCCCTTTCCACATACTTCCTGTGACAATACTTGCATTTTGGTTTTTGTCGATTATTTTTCGAAGTGGGTCGAGATTGTGGCAGTGAGAGAAGTCACTGCCTAAGTCGCATCAAGCAAATTGCCGAGTGAAGTGTTTTCCCATCACGGGGCCCCAACTTATCTAATTTCAGACAGGGGTTCCCCTTTTGTGAGCGACCTATTCGAACGAGTGCTCACTCTTCTGGGAACAGAACATCGCCTCACTACGGCATATCACCCACAGACGAATGCCACCGAGAGGGTGAACCGGACCCTCAAGACAGCAATTTGTGCATATGTGGATGATAAACACACCACTTGGGACCGTTATATACCACAAATTTGCTTTGCACTATGAACAGCACCTCCTAAGAGTACGGGACAAACCCCATCCATGATGTTGTATGGAAGGGAGTTGAACACTTCGTTGGACCTGGTGACTCAGCCTGTCTGGGATGGGATGGAGGAACCTGACATTCCTTATCCAGAGAGTTTAAGATTGACATTGCAAGAGGCACATGACCATGCGAGGGCAACTTTGGAAACCAGTCACAACAGACAGAAAATGCAGTATGACAAAAGGCGTCGCTCTGTTTTGTATGCCTTGTCAGAGTGAAAACCCAAGTCAGATGCTTTGGCCAATTTTACAGCAAAACTGGCACCCCTCTACTCCGGTCCATACCATGTCACTCAAGTTTTGTCTGATGTAAACTACAGGCTTGTGAAGTTGGACACAGGACAGGATGCTGGTGTCTATCATGTGATTAACATGCAACCTTTCCACACTTGGAATGCGTGCAGCAGCCATAGTCCAGGTGGACCTCATAATGGGTCTGTAACATCTGACGAGGGGTTGGAGGACAGTCTGCTAGCGACACGGATGAGGGAGGACCAACCTCAGGAGACATGCTTTTCAATGCCTAATGACACTGTTGCTGATTGTGACAATTTCGCAGACAATGCGCATGACATGTGTAGTACTCACTGTGCTGGCGCTGATGTTAATACATCTGCACAACATTCACAACTTCCCGAATTTTAAATTGCTCTGCAAGATCATGGTTACAATCTCAGACCTAGACTGGCCCCTCGAATCACCTCAGGGTGGTCAGACAGGAAATGGACTAGCGCAGGGGTCATCAACTATATTCGTCAGAGGGCCAGAGTTTTACCAGACAGTCTCCTTGAGGGCCGGACCCCCAAGAAGAAAATCAAATAAAAATCTAATTTTGGCTTAACATTATGTTTAATGTTTATACTTTTTCCATTTCATTACAAAACTGAAGGCATTTGATTCAGGCTCCCATCACCTATACCACAGTCAACCACTAGGAGTGATAGATATTTTGTTAAATAAGTTTTATTTAGCCATCGAATAACCTTGCGATATTTACAAATTCCAGGATTAATTTTCTGATATACACAAAAAAACTTACAAAACAAATGAAAACAGAACACACATTAAATAAACACCCTTCCCCAGCCTGCAAGTATACAATACAGTGACAATCAAAACAAATTTATAGTTACGATACATTGCTTCAAGAAATAGAATTCCTCTTAAGGTAACAAAAGAAAGGGTCCCAAATCCTGTGAAATTGTCCAATGTTGCCTTTTAAAAGATGTCTGGTTCGTTCCAGGTGCAGAGTAGATATCAGTTCCTCAAGCCATAATTTAGCAGTAGGAGGATTAACCTTTTTCCAGAACAGTAATAGCAGCTTCTTGGCTGTTATCAAGCAGTATGTAAGAATTTTCTGTTGAGCATTATTCAAAAAATGTGTAAGATTGGAATGTCCTAATATAATGAGCACTGGGTCTGAATCCAAGTTTACTTCAAAGACATCCAAAAGTGATAGATATTTTGCCTCAACTCAATTAGGCTAAGTCAACTTTATTTATAGAGCACTTGAAAAACAAACACGGAGGAAGTGACAGGAAAGGGTCTCTTAACAGAGGTAAAATGGCACTCTCAAAGACCATAAAACGCAAAGTTGATGTAGAAAACAGGCCCCTCAATGATGACTGGACTGAAAAGTACCCATTTATCATGCCAACCTTTCGAAATGCGTCACCAGTATGCCTAATTTGCAGCGAAACTGTTGCTGTTGCAAAAGAGTACAATCTGCGCCGTCACCACAACACAAAACATTCTAATTTCAAGGTTTCATATCCTGAGCAGTCAGAGGCTCGTCAGAGAAAAATCGCCACATTGAAATCTGCCTACTCCCGTGCAAGTGGCATTATTACTCGAACTTTAACTGATCAAGAGAGAGTGACGTGTGCATCCCTGCAGGCTGCTTGGGTGCTTTGCAGATATAACTGGCCTTTCACAGAAAGTGAGGTTTTAAAGGAGTGCATGATCACCGTTCTGAAGGAACTTGCCCCCGGCAAATCAATGGACAGAATTATTGCATCTGTCAAACAAGTACCTCTATCTGCCTCAACTAATGCACATCGTGTGCACGTTTTGGCAGAGCAAGTGCAGAAAGCTGTCATTGACAGCCAAATACTTTTCACTAGCTATTGATGAGTCCACTGACAACACAGATATCTCACAGTTGTGCGTTTTTGTCAGATACTTTGATGGCAAAGATTTCCAAGAAGAGCTGCTTCCGCTGGAGGACAACACCACTGCTGACATCATCTTTGGAAAACTGGAGGATTTTTTTAAAAGCCATGGATTGCCCCTGGATAAAATCAACCTGACAGTGACAGATGGTGCACCTGCCATGATTGGAAAAAACAAGGGTCTGGTGAGTATCATCCATCAGAGCGCGCTGTGCGCAAAGCTAATTGGGGAGCTCAAAGAGGTGATGGAGAAAACGAAGAAAATTATCAACCACATCAGAGGAACTTCAAGCACGCAGCACCGCCTGTTCCGCAAATTTGTGCTTGAATCCTAGGCTTCTCATGATGACCTGTTACTCGACAATGACGTGCGCTGGCTTAGTAAGGGCAAAGGACTGGAGCGCTTTGTTGAACGCTTTGTTAAAACAAAGTAAATCCAAAGCGGCAGCTGACCATCTCCGCGTCATGCAAGACACATTATACGTGTGCAACGTTGCGTTTTTAACAGACATCTTCTCCCATTTGAATTTGCAGATTTGTTGTCAGGGAGGCTGCTGCACTTCAACACACTGAAGACGGTGGGAGAAGGCAACATAACAGACAAGATGAAGACATTCATCACACAATTAAAAGACAACTTTTCTGCTAGATTCGATGACTTTTTCATTTCCAGGGATGTCATTGGATTTGTGCGTGACCCATTCACCATCAGCCCAAGCGGAGAATTCTCCACAAATGCTGCCATTAGACGAGGCGGCCATTCAGAACCAGCTGGCTGAAATTCAAAAGAAATGTTAAGTAAGGGCATGAGGAAAAGTTATGCGTTCGTTTTTGCTTAACGCCGCATAGTCTGTCTGAGTCTGTCCTCATTTCGGAGTGTAGCCTAAATATAGTCATAAATGGTGGTTATTCTGACAAGAGACTCAGTTGTTGTTATTTTTAGTTGCTTTAATAGTGTGGACCACTATTTTCTTTTTGATCCTCACAATTTGCCGCCAGTTGATGACCATGGGACTAGCGAGTATCACACTGACAGATTAGATCTAAAGTAGTAATGTGTCTGATGGTTTAAATGTCTTATGTTTCCATGCTAATAGTTGGTTGTTCTTTGAGTAGCATTGTAAATCCTGAAAGATGATTTTGATTCTTGCGATTTCATGTGTTATGTTGGGGGAAAAAAAACAGAAAAATGGTTTGGTTACACAGGTTTTTGTTTTCTATGTGATGTGTCTTTGAAGAACATGCTGTGTAATTGTGTGGCTTGTACTGACATGTATGCCAGTTATTGCCTTCTGTATGTGTAACGTGTTGTGGGATGATGGATTTCCAAGTTTCCATGTATGGAGCTGAATTCAAATATTGTCCTTATGTTGTGTATGGCTGGGGATAGCCTTTTTCTCTCTGGCGGGGAATCTGTAATGGCCAAAACTATGTTTTTGCATGCATTACATTGTTATGCAGTGTGGCCTTTAAGAGACTGATCTCTTCACGCATAACGTGAGCTGCGTGGTCATGACGTAGAATGACTATGTGACTACACCTAAAGAACCACCACGGATGAAGTTAGCCCTGTTTTTCTGTTATTATTTTTCGTCATTCAACTTTTGTTTGTAACACCATGAAGGAGTTAATCTCTCATGTAT
Source organism: Mormyrus proboscirostris (assembly GCA_026779585.1). NCBI lineage: Eukaryota > Metazoa > Chordata > Actinopteri > Osteoglossiformes > Mormyridae > Mormyrus > Mormyrus proboscirostris. The sequence goes on from JAODKF010006810.1 coordinate 9,878, forward strand.
GAGAGGAGCGCGTTTGCCGTGTACAAGCCATTAAATGTGTGGGACACCAATTTTCATCTCCCAACTCTTTCATTTTAGTAACTTAACGAGTTATCCGGTTTAGAGCGTTACAAGGTGCGGAATGGCTGTGGATCCCTGTGGCCTGTACTACGAAGCGGGGTTAATTACTGGCTTATCGGGGTAACTTTGCGAGTAACTTGATGACGTGCTGTGTAACTTCGCGATTAACCCTTTACTCGAGTCGCTCTCTCTGGCTATACAGTATGCATGAAATGGAGCAATGGATATGCATACTATGTATTAATAACTGTTAGAGAGAAAGTTATTCTTAAAACCCAAGAGGTGTGCATTGTTCCCTGTTTTCCACTGATCAAGACACACTAAACTATAGATATGCCTGTCTTATCTAGTTTTAAAGTTAATAACCCAATTTATGTATTATCCCATTGCGCATTATACGATACATTCAAACATTCAGAAACTAATTAAAATTCGTACCCAAAGCAATCTTGGAAACAAATGGGTGTGCAACAGTTGCCATGAGCCCAAAATGCTAAATCACTATGTCATTACAGCTAAAAGGACCTATTATATTACTATTAACACGACCTATTATATAACTATTAACACGATTTGGCACAAATCACAAAATGGTTTGAAGCGGAAAAATAATCGGTGTGCATCGATGACTATGTACTGGACATCATATTTTATTATGTTATTAAAAATGACCCACCTTAATTCCCTAAAGTTATTAAAACCAGAAAGCCTCATATTCCATATTAAGTTAACTTAACCACGATGACAGGTTCCTAGTCGTTTTCTCGCTACACATATGCTTCTATTTTGTCCTGTTGTAAATCATTTGTTTGTTAAGCCATGCCCGCTTTTGTTGGCTGCAGTGGTATTGGACTTTCTTTACAGCGTTGATTTAAACTCCTTATAATCCTGCATAATTAGCATGCAGTTTTCCTCCATATAACATGGAGATCACGCCATGAGTCAAACGGTGCCTTGCGCTGCCGAACGTGCTCCATTTATATGAACGCGAACAAACTTCAATGCAGTTAACACCGAATTAACAAATCAACTTCTTAACTGGCGTCTTAGTACTGATTAGCCCCGATTGAGCCAACCTGATTTTGTCAACCTCGCGTTCGCAAATTACCTCCGGGTTAAGTCTGATTTGGTTAAACCCCCTTCATAGAACAGGCCACGAATTGCATCATACCCTCATTAAACCTGGAGTTTTCCCCGTATTCTGGACTTCCGCGCCTTCCTTCCCTCCGTGCTATCAGCGATCGTGACACTTCGGTTTTACTCATTAGGGCAGGCAGGATAATTAAGTATGTAAGTGAGGGCTAACGGAAAGCCCCAAATAATCATATTATAAGTGGGCACCGAAATAGGCCTACCCTTTGTTGTTCTGTATTTAAACGCCAAGAGTATTAGGAATAAAATTCATGATTTAGAGGCTTTTATCTCATTGGACTCTTATGATATTATAGGTATAACTGAAACGTGGTTGAGAGAAAAGGATGGACAAGAATATGATATGGATGGTTACACGTTGTTCCGTAAAGACTGTATAGGTAAGAAGGGAGGTGGTGTTGTAGTATATGTACAGTAAAGGAAAACTTGCAGGCAAGGGAGCTTACTGATATAAGTAAAACTACAGAAGCTATATGGGTAAAATTCGATGCTAAAAACTCAAATAGCCTAATTGTCAGTGTTTGTTACAGAGCACCTAATGTAGCTGCTGAGGAAAGCAGATTGTTATACAGTGATATTAGGATTATGAGCAAT
>JAODKF010006811.1:0-11671 GCA_026779585.1 Mormyrus proboscirostris
GAGGGAGATCTTAGCATGGCCGACTCACTCCCTCTGCGGCCATAAAATACTGGCTGTGGGGCCTGCGTGATCCTACAATATGTACAGTAATAAAATGCCATTTTAAGAACATTCATCGCTAGGCTTACAGACTTTTAAATACAGCCTATCGCCATCCTTCGCATATTACAAGGAAAGAAACTGCTTTGGTGATCAGCTCAAATTAACTATTAGTATATGCAGTAAAATAGGCATATATTGCTGGCTGAACGTCAGTATAGGACAATTTGCAAACAGCAATACTGAGCTCTAGAACTACTAAATGAACTCGCTACCCTCCTAAGGCTACTGGCATTCTAAAATAAGTTAATTTCAACAGTCATGCTCAGTGGGGTGGGGTGAAAAAATCCAAATTTCCTATAGCAATTTCAAATAGTGTGGAAAAGTTGTCACTGGACCTCGTTATTAAACGTGCAAAATATCTTTGAAATAGGTTAACATTTTCAGTTTACGCAACGCGATCGAAGTTTTCACCTGTCACTTCAATGGGCAATATATCTTTTATCTATACTCATCGGTATTGTGTTTGTGCACTTTCACAACATGATAATCACTACAAAATACCAATGTTCAAGTAACACAGATTTTTACTGGGTATCAGCCATACACATACATTGCATCGCTCTGCGGTTCTACGTAGATTACGATTAATTACCTGTCACATCAATGTGCAGATCCACACTACGTATCATCCATATCATAACGCAATGTAAAATTGTTCCTCAGTGCCACCAAAATGGTTAGATACACTATATTACCAAAAATATTGGGACACCTGAATTCAATGATTTGGAGGGGTGGCCCAATATTTTAGGTAAGACCCAGATGGAAAAGCGGTATAGATAATGGAGAGTGTATATTGCCAGTATGTCAAGCCAGACCACTGCAGGGCCTTCCTATGCAGTGTGGCCTCTACATCGAGGAGCACCCAGATCGCTTCACCGAAGAAGCAGCACTTATCAGGCTCGTCATCTCGCTACTCACAAGCCAAGCCCGCAACTGGGCAACCGCCCTATGGTCTGATGACAGCCCACTCCTAGAGTCGGCTCAAGATTTTCAAGCAGCTTTCAAGGAGATCTTCGATCACCCCGCTGTGGGGCGCAGCTTAAGAAAACATCTGGTGGACCTCCGACAAAGTTCCCAGTCCGTAGTGGAATTCTCCCTAGAGTTCCAAACAATTGCGGCTGGGTTACGCTGGCCGAGGACTGCCTCCGTATATTATACTGACGTGCCCTTAACCCTGAGATTGTCCAGAGGCTCCGCGCTCTCCTTCGAGGATTTCTTTGGGCTGCCCATCACACTGACCACTGTCTCTGAGAACGCTGTTGCCAGCGCTCCTGTCTGCCAGCACTAACAGGTCCCGTTCCTGTCGAGGGTCCTGAACCTATGCAGCTTGGAAGTTCCCCTCTCACCCCAACCAAGTGGAGAGGCTGCACCATCCGAGAGTTGTGTTTGTACTGCGGCAAACTTGGACACACCCTCCTCTCTTTTCCTGTTCGTCCCTCTTGCTCCGAAACATCCACCAAGGTAGGCCATTACACCTTTTAGGGAATCTCGCAGGCTCAATTAACACTACCCGTCGAAGTTGCATTCACAGGGGAATTGCAATCCACATGGGCCCTGATTGATTCCAGAGCTGCGGGCAACTTCATGGATCTGACTTTAGTGCAGAAGTTATGTATACCACTACAGCCCCTCACCAAACCTATCGTGGTCCTGGGAGTTAGCGGGGAGCCCTAGCCTAAAGGAAGAATCACCCATCGATCGTGCCCAGTCACCCTGCAGGTTGGTATCCTCCATACCGAAACTCTAACCTTTTTGATTCTTTTCCGCACTAAAGATCCCATCATTCTGGGTCTCCTGTAGCTACAGGACCATGATCCCCGAATCTGCTGGTCATCTGGGGAGCTTGCGGCCTGGTCTCCCCAATGTTATTCTCTGTGTTTTGCTATACCCTGTTGTGCATCTCTAGTAGAAAGCCCAGACCCAGAGGACCTTACCTCCATTCCCGAGGACTACACAGACTTCCACAACGTCTTCAGCAAATCCTTAGCTTTCTAGTCCAAATAGGGACTGTGACTGCGCGATAGACCTCATCGAAGGAGCACCACTCCCAAAAGAGACGCTCTATCCCTTGTCCATCACCGAGGATGCAGCGATGGAGGAATATATCCGTGAAGCCCTGGCACAAGGTATAATTCGACCATCAACATCTCCCACCACCGCAGGGTTCTTCTTTGTGAAGAAGAAAGATGGGGGGTTATGCTCCTATATTGATTATCGAGCTCTCAACTCCATTACGGTAAAGGGGAGAGAAGCACTTCCATTGATTCCCACTGCATTGGAGCAGCTGTGAGAAGCGACAATTTTTACCAAGCTCGAACTCCGCAGTGCCTACAACTTGATATACTTCTGGAGATGAATTGAATGACGTCATTTATCACACATACCGGACAATACGAATATCAGGTTAGGCTTTATGGTTTGTCAAATAGTCCCTCTATTTTTCAGTCTTTTATGTATACCATGTTCCAAGATATGATTAACCAGTTTGCGATCGTCTATATAGATGACATCTTAATTTATTGTTCTTCCCTCTCCCAGCCCATAACCCATGTTCGCCAGGTACTCCGAAGGCTACCCAACTACCACCTGTTTGTGAAGAGAAATGCGAGTTTCACCAAATGCAGGTGCAATTCTTGGGGGACGTCCTCCACCCAGGAGCAGTGTCCATGGACGAATGGAAGATATCCGCTATACAGGAGTGGTTGCGGCCCTGTACTGTTAAATAATTACAACGCTTTCTCGGGTTCGCGAACTTTTCCGCAGGTTTATAAGAAGTTTTAGCCAGGTAGCTGCACCGCTTACCTCCCTTATCCATGGAAAAGGTACCAGGTTGCAGTGGACCCCAGTGGCTGATCGCATCTTTCAACGGCTGAAGGATTCCTTCAGTTCTGCACCCATCCTCCAGCAACCCTGTCCTGAAGAGCCCTTCGAGGTTTGAAGTAGATGCTTCAGACGCCGGAGTAGGGGGTGTGCTCCTCCAAAGAGACCCGGTAACTGGCCGTCGCCACCCCTGTGCTTACTTTTCAAAGAAACTCACTCTTGTGGAACGTATCTGTGACGTCAGGGATAGAGAACTCCTCACAATCAAGTTAGCATTAGAGGAGTGGAGACACCTGCGATGGGCTGGCCCCCTGTCCAGGATTGTTCCCTGCCTCGTGCCCATTGCTTCCGGGATAGGCTCCGGACCCCCCGCGACCCAATTGGATTAAGCGGGTTGGAAAATGGATGGATGGATGGATGGATGGAGTGGAGACACTGGTTGGAGGGGGCACACCATCCCTTTCAAGCCCTTACCGATCACTGTAACCTGCAATATGTGCAAAATTCCAAAAGGCTGAACCCTCGTCAGGCTCACTCTGCAATGTTCTTCCACATTTTAGCTTTGTAGTCACTTACCTTCCAGGTTCCAAGAATAAAAAGGCAGACGCTCTTTCCCAGCAGTATGACCCACCGACATTAACTGATCAGGCGATGCCCATTCTAGCTCCATCCTGTTTTGCAGCCACCATCTCTTGGTCCCTGGAGGAGACCCTCCGAACAGTGAACAAACGCAGGCAGCCACCTACCGGATGCCCACCTGGTAGATTATATGTGTCTCCATCGCACCAACCTGCAGTCTTCAGGTGGGTCTATACCTCATGGAGCACCGGACATTCGGGAGTCTCCGCGACACTCCGGCTGGTGGTGGGACGGTACTTGTGGCCCAGATGGAGGAAAGCAGTGGAGCGGCATGTGGCTTCCTGTCCAGAATGTGCCCAGCTGAAGGCTTCGCACTTACCACCCGCCTGGCTCCTTCACCCTCTACCGATCCTGTCACATCCCTGGTCGCATCTGCTGATAGATTTTATTACGGATCTTCCCCTCTTGAAGGGAAACTCCGTCATCCATAGTGTCAGAGAGTATTTTGTGCTTTCTGTTCTAAGATTAATATCTCTCTGAGCCTGTCCTCTTCCTATTACCCCCAATCCAATGGGTTGGCAGAAAGAGCTAACCAAGAAATGTCTAAGGCGCTGCAGTTATTATGTCGGGAAAGATTCACAGAATGGGCCTCGCACCACTTGTGGGCAGAATATGCCTTGAACGCTTGTGTGAACCCCGTCACTAACTTCCAGTGCGTTTTGGGATACCACCCTCAAGTCTTCCCCTGGAATGTGAGACGTGCTCTGGGTTGAGGATTGGTTCCAAAATGCCCAAGAGGTATGGTGCCGGACCCAGCATGGTCTGAGCCCTATTGGATTTCCATCACCAAGCCAGACATCTCCAATACCTGGTGGATTGGGATGGTTTCGGCCCAGAAGAACGTTCATGGGTTGTGGCGGCAGACATCCTGGACCCCCACCTAGTGGCAGCCTTCCACACCACCCATCCGACTAAACCTGTTCCATAGTCACGCAGACAGCTGTGTCGCCCTTCTCAGCCTCTGGTGGGTGGCCGTCAAGGGGGGGACACCGTCACACCCAAGCACATGCAGACGATCAACAGCTGAAAGCTCCACTATTTAACACCAGCAGACGCAGCATGCAGTGCAAAGTATTGTTGCCATTTCCTAATGTGCCGTACCAAGCACTTTCTTTGTCTTGTGTCCTCCCGGTTTATCCTACCTGCTGCCTCCTGCCTGCCTGCCCTGCTGACCTGACCTGTCCTGATCCGCTCCCTCATCGGTCCCGTTCCTTCCGTCTCATCTGTCTGTGTACAGTAGGACTGATCTCCCCGGCTCCTGACCACCGCCTGTGACCTAACCATGATTTTGGAATATTCCTCTGGCTGTGCCTGTACCTGGATTGTTTAATAAAGTTTGCTTCCGCATTCTGGATTCTGCCTCATCCATTCTATCCTGTCATCACATTGTGTCTAGCCTCCACTTAATAGTGTGTTTCTATGTTTTACAGCTAATAAGAAAAATGTGTCTGTTTATATTACACTTACTGTAATAGAAGCCATTGTTTAACAAACAAATGAAACAAACAAAACATAAGCATACGTGTAGTGAGAAAACGGCTTGGGACCTGTCACCGCGGTTAAAATGCCTCATATTCGATATTCACCTACCCACCTTTCGCAGAACGGGTTAATTGCAAAGTTACACCACACGTCATCAAGTTACTCACAAAGTTACCCCGATAAACCAGTAACCCCACTTCGTACTACAGGCCACAGGACCAGAATGCATTGCTTTAAGCCAGCGCTGTCAGTGGATGCATGAAGTTGAACTCAGCCATTCTCTTTTTTATATTATCGATGAAGGAGGTGATATCTGATTGACTTGACTTTTTATAAGGGATGCATAATTTTGTATAAATTTCCCAAAATACATAGTTTATTTGTTTCCTCTGGGTACTCCAATTTTCCTCCACAGTCCAAAGATATGCTGAGGCTAATTGGAGTTCCTAAAAAAAAAATTCCCATAGGTGTGCATGTGTGAGTGAATGGTGTGTGAGTGTGCCCTGAGATGGGCTGGCCCCCCATCCTGGGTTGTTCCCAGCTTGTGCCCGCAGCTTCCGGGATAGGCTCCGGACCTCCCGCGACCCAGACAGATAAGTGGTCTGGAAAATAGATGGATGGATTTCTTTGGGTGAATACATGGTCAGTCCAGGTACAACAGATTTTTCTCCTTTTTTTTTGAGTTCATTGGTCAGATTTTTTCCTCATTTGTTGCTGTGACCAGAATTTTCATGTCTGAGCCTTTGAATCTTAAATTCATATTTTTGCCTGTTTTTTTATGAATAATATTATTGAGCTGTGATTTGGTGTCTGTCATTTCCTTTTGCACTAGCTTTGTGGGATTTCAGCATCAATATCATTCAATTCTTTGAAACCTTTTGTTGACACCTTTTACTTTTTTTTGTATGATGAAAATGATGTTATCTTTTCTCTCAGCACTGCTTTCACTGTTACCCATGTGGATGAGATTTCAGAAAAGTTGTTTATTTTCATGAAGGATGTTCAGTCTTTTATGAAAAATATATTGAAGTCTGGGCTGATAAGCAGAGATATATTAAATCTCCATCTACCAAAGGATGATAATCTTCATCAATGATGATTTCTGGGGCGGAGAGAAGTGTGAGTATTATCTGATATTGTGATTTTTTAGTCGCCAGCTATGGCCAAGACCAAACTCACCCATATACTGTTTTAATATTTCCGTGCTGTGCCAGTTTTTAGGATTAACAGGAGTGGATGATCTTTCTAAAGTGGGGTTGATAACTGTATTAAAGTCACCCACAATTACTATTGTAGAGTTTGATGAAATGGATAGTGAGTCGAAAAGTGTATGGAAGAATGCGGGTGTCAGGGTTTGCAAACAAATGAGTCGAGGATGAGGCAGGGATTACAGGGCTTTAATGCAGCAAGGGGAAACAAGCCACAGGCAAGCGTCAGCCTCAGGAGGTGGAGATCGGGAAATCCCGCCCTTCTGGCGACCTGAGGGAGGGCGTGAGGCTGGGGAGCTCCCTTGGCGGAGGAGATCAGGCAACCGAGTCCAAAAGGGGCGAGTGGTGGTCGTAAGCCAGGAGATCCGTCCAACAGGTAGACATGGGACTGGGGAACAGGAGGACGGGACGACAAGGGAAGCCGGGTTCGGCAGGGGAGGTGAATCAAGGACGGGAGCCGGGCTAGGGAGGTAAGGAACAGTTAGGGATCTCACGAAAGGCAGACAGACGAGGTACGGGAGCAAGGGATGACAGAAGACATTAAACCGCTCAGTATGGCTGATCATAGCACAATACTTCGCAATACGCTGATGTTCGACTGATCATTAAATACTAGGGGCAATTGCCCCTTAATCCTTAGCACCTGTTGGGTCTGTCCCCATGGGTGTGACAGCGGGGTCATCAGAATTGGGTCTATATATTTGCAATAGTAAGGTTTTTGTTGTTGATTGTGGTGATAATAATGACATATCACCCTTCAGGATCTGTGATTGTTGTGTTATGGGTAAATGTAATTCTTTTGTTTATGAAAATTGATATGCCTCGTTTCTTAGAATTATAAGTAGATGAGCATATTTGGCTAAATTGTGGGGTTTTCAATTTTTAAGTTTCAGATTCTGATAGGTGTGTTTCTTGTAACAAACTGCTTGTAATCAGATCAGGTGGTTTAGGAATGGCTGAGAGGCCCGAGGCTTCAGGAACCAGAGAAGGCCATGGAGTACCAAAATGTGCAAAAATCTATTGACCTTGCACACAAAAGTGCACAAATACAAAGTATTAACAAAACAATAATCACCCAAACAGGCTATACCCTGGCAAACCCCTCCCCTTGGGACAATTAATATAACAATTATCCTCCTCAATACAATACATCCCACATACACAATTCTAAAATATATTATCCAATTTTATTCAAATTTATTCATAAAACCAACAAATTTTATTATAATGTGCAAAAATCCCCCCCTCAACCACTTGGTTTAACCCATCAAATTGTGAACACCCTTCCCCTCCCCAATCACACGATTATAATGGTAACACCCAGCTAGACAATCCTGGATCGAATCCATATCTACTCCAAGGTAAAAGGGAAATACCTAAATGTCATATGATATCATCATCATCACTATGTTTAACTTATTAATTGGCCAACATTTAATAAACATACTGTAACATGCAGTAACTTAACCATATTGTCATGATCCAATTCATGACAATAATATTTATTCGTTTTGCCTGTGAACTAACTTCACGAATGTGCCAGATTACAAATTTTAGTGGATTCATTGATATGTTGGCGAGATTAAGTAGTAGTGATGATGATAATAATAATAATAATAAAATTATTTCATTAGTTGCAGGTTGTTAAAGCAGTCTTCAATGAAGATGAATAGGTGATCCAGAGTTAAGGAGACAGATACTTCCGTATTGATTATGGTAACAATGGTGAACTTCTGAGACTAGCTGGAGAGATGTCTTGTTGATCTTCTCTTGCTACTGACTCAAATGGAGGTCACTATGTTTGATCTCACCTGCTGTCTCACGATGGTTTCAGAGTAGCATCATTCCTCTCCACCAAGATTTCTAAATATGTGAGCCGCAAAATATATAAATATCTTATACCCCTGTAATGTCTGTGTGCAAGGTATGCAAATGCCTGATCTCAACCCAGCTGCGACGTGAGAATTGCATGTGCATAATGTAAGAATATTTAGCTCAGGTAAATTTTAATATCTCCACCAATATGTTTTGAAATTAATTAAACTTTAATTCATTATTCTTTAATGATGATTATTAACTAACTTATATTGAATGGTTGGTTCCTCCAAACTCGATTGCAAATCCCTGTGAGTCTGTTAGTGTGAGACTTAAATGGGATTCGCTAATTACTAGTATCACTTAGTAACCTGGGTGCTGCTGGGCTGTTCTTTTCCTCCCTCTGCGTGTTTGATGTTCTCCGCCTCTCTCTTCTTTGGGCTCTTCTTTCTCCTGAGGCTTTGTTCTGAGATGCCTGGTTTTTATGGTCTAAAGTTCATGAATAGGGATGACCAGGAATTCGACACCTAAACCAATGGCTGACCATCCATTTGGCAGGCTTTCGGAAGGGGGTCCATATCAGTCCTTTTGGTATTTATGACCAGACTGTTTCCCCTTTACTGACGATTTTCATTAAACAGGTGTAATGACTGGGGAGAGCAGCAGGAAGACCATCATCCCGAAGAGAGGCAGAGAACATCAGCCCAGGAGAAGAGAAGCCCGCAGGGCACTGGAATGTTGGTTTTATGCACAAATGGCAAATAAAAATCTCGTATCTCGTAAAGCTATTCACACTCGGACGTGCCATCATCACCCACCTTTACTCTTAGACTGGGGAGCCCCTTTCAGTCCTGGCAGGAGACCAACACATGAGTCCCGAGAAAGTTCCGGGCGATGTGTGCTCTATCCCACGGCTGAGCTCCAGCCAGTACTGAGATCTTGGGGCTTGGCAAGGCTCGTGGTCAGGGTACAGGCAGGGGTCAGGCGATTCACGTCGGGTATCAATGGGGCTGAACAGAAACTCTGAGTCAAAGAGGCAGAACACAGGTCAGAAAACTTGGAGAGGCAGAAAATAGAAAAATGCTCAAACTCAAAGAAAACTCTAGAAGATCTCACATCAGAGTGCAAGATCCAATGGCTGAATTAGTCTCACTTAATTGGAAAACCTGCAACAGCTTGCAGTAGGTGATAGCACGGAAAACCAGAGAAACCAGAGAACCCGGTATAGCTGCACGAAACTGACAGCTCGTATAAACAGAGAAAGGTGGGTCAAGGAATACCTGGAGGCGTGTTCTTCCTGACATCATTTAGGGATCTCTGAGGTTGATCCATGACAGTACCACGACCCCCCAGATGACCGCCACCCGGCAGACGGCCAAGCCCCCCCTGGGTGGGCCTGCCTGAAATCTGCAATGAGAGAGGGGTCCGGTATGTGTCGAGCCGGCACCCATGACCGTTCTTCAGGCCTGTAACCCTCAGAATCCACCAGATACTGCAATCCACGACCCTGGCGTGCAGGAGACGCCAGGGGACTAACAGCATGTTGTTTTAGCAGCTGAGACATAAAAAGTGGGGTGTATCCTACACATAGCAGCTGGGAACCAGAGGCCTACTGCAGAGGGAGGTCCCACAAAATGAGGAGCCAGCTTCCATGAAACCACATGTAAGGGAAGGTCCCTGGTGTTCAGCCAGACCCGTTGTCCAACCCGCAAGGTAGGTGCTCGGGACCGACGTTGGTTAGTGTACCTCTCCATGCTCTCAAGCACAACAAAGAAGTCCTGGCGATCCTCCAGGTGCGATGGCAATGACGTAAAAACTGGTGGATAGAAGGAACCATGACCTCTATCTCCATGGATGGGAACAGGGGTGGTTGGTATCCTAGGCAGGATTGAAAGGGAGAAAAACCCATAGATGAAACTGGTAACGTGTTATGGGCATATTCTTCCCAGGTCAGGTAGGAACTCCATGTAGCAGGCGAGTGGGAGGCCAAACAATGTAGCATCCGCTCCAGGTCCTGGTTCAGCCATTTCGTCTGACCAGTGGACTGGGGATGAAACCCAGAGGACAGACTCGCTGTGGCTCCAAGCAGCCTACAAAACTCCTCTAAGCCTACTCTAAGAATTGCCGTGATGGGTCGGGCACCTGTAGGACTGGAGCAGAGGTGAAATGGTCACGAAGGTCAACAAAAACCCTCTGGACCACATCCAACGACTGAAACAAGACCTTAGTTGAGGTCAAATCAGTAAGGGGTGCGGCTACTGAGCTATACCCATGGATAAAATGCCGGTAAAAATGAGCAAAACCAAGAAAGCGTTGTAATTTCTTCCGAGACTGTGGCTGTGGCCACTCAGCTATGGCCCTGACCTTCTTCGGATCCATCCGGATGGAACCCTCTGAGAGAAGGAAACCCAGGAAAGAAATGGTATGTCTATGGAACTCACACTTCTTGGCCTTAAGAAACAATCTATGGGACAGCAGGTGTTGCAGACTCACAAAGTTCTTGAGGTCACATTCATTTATTAACTGCAAAGTACAACAAATAACCATCAGGGCAACAGCACAACAGACGTGTCTCACCAGCTCTGAGTTCGCTTCACTCTGCGCTCCCTGCTGGAGTACTCCGTTCCTGTTGTACTGCTGCCACCTAGTGGACTGGCTGGTGTAGTTACGAGTGAGCCCCGGAACAGACTGCTTAAACTCCCTAAACCTTTAACCAAAAAGAAACCAGTGTTTGCCCCCCCTTTTTTCCTCTTCCTCAGTACATCTTACTGGGCTGAGGCTGCTACACTCTCCCCCTCCAATTAGAATGTCCTCAACACCCCATTACTTTCAAAGAAATCCCTCATTACCCATGTAGGCCTACAGCCTCAGAATTTTGATATCAAGTGGTGTATGCCCAATATTATTTTTTTCTTTATATATGCATTCCTTAAGTTATTAGTACACAGTGCAACATACCACTATAATCGACATAAGTTTCCCTAATCAGTTGGGGGAGGGAGTTCACCATCTTCCTGTCGAACACTCACAGCCTCACAAACATTCTCTGTAACTTATGTTAATCGGACTAACATGTTAACATTACTCCTCTATCTACCGTAAACTCTACATGAGAGAAATATAGTTCAACAGGACACTTTTTCCATAATAATTTTTTATTTTTTTTTTTACCCTCGGGCATCAATGTCCATCACAGTCCAGGGGCGCCACCCGGTGTGAACTGGTGGAAGATTATAGCTTATATGCATATTGCTCATGCCTGTGTCCACCACTGACGGTTTACCTAGTTCCTCGTATGTCAGCATCCTTGGCCGACGCCATTCTCTCTGTGGGCGAATATTCACAGGTTGCAGATCAGGCGCCTCATCAGATGTCTGCGCCGAGTCTGGCTGGTCTTCTCTTTCAGGATCCAAAGGTTCTTCCCATATGTCCAGGTCCGTTGTCGTTGGTAGGGCTGTATCGCTTGCCTCTTGTCCTAATGGCTCTGGTTCTGCTCTCATTCCCAGGGTGGGAGCCCCATCTTCCAAGAACATAAGAACATAAGAAATATACAAACGAGAGGAGGCCATTCGGCCCATCAAGCTCGCTTGGGGAGAACTTAA
>JAODKF010006812.1:0-11645 GCA_026779585.1 Mormyrus proboscirostris
GGTTATGCTTATAACTGTATTCAGCTGGAGTAGATTCATTTAGTGCCATGAATTCATTCGGTTTAAGCCAGGTCTCTATGAGGCATAGGGCACCACGACTAAAATCAGTAATTATTTCATTTATTAATAGTGCCTTAGGAGCCAGTGATCTTAAATTCAGAAGTCCAAGTTTAAGTTTAAGCCCTGCACCACAGCTGCTTTCTAGTGGATGGTTTCATTGTCATTTTTATTAGGTTATTATGGCACACACTATGGTGGAATAGGTTTCCATGATTAAAAATGCAGGGAACAGACTCAATAAAATGAACCCTAGGTGACGACTCTAAGTGACTAGCAGGCGGTCGGTTATGCCGGTTTGTCTGCTGCCTGGACTTGGACTAGTTAGTCAGTAATGTCCCTCGAGGCTATGAGCTATGCTTTTAGACAGGAGGTCGGCACCAGCCCGCGAAAGGTGAATACCGTCCCTCTTCAAAAACCCAGACCTACCCCAAAACATCCGCCAGTTCTCTATATAACCCACACCTTTTTTTGGGCACCATTCTGACAGCCAGTGATGTAGTAACGATAATCTGCTATACATTTCATCGCCACGTCTAGCAGGGATGGGGCCAGAGCATGTTATTGACACACACATCTTCTTCGCAAGATTGCACACCTGTATAAAATTAGACTTCAAGATCTCTGATTGCCTCGATCGGACATCATTTGTGCCGACATGGATAATAATATAATATACGTTTACTTTTAGCTAGCACTTTTAAATTTGCCGAGATGTCAGTCGCTCTGGCACCAGGGAGACAATTAACTACTGTATGGTCACTGGAGTCGCTATTCTCACTTTTAATTCCCATCCCTGCCGTTTCGCACTCGGCCACAAACCACTGCAGAATACATTAGAGATCCCCAGCAGATGAAGCGAACAGGATGACATTGTCCGCAATCAGGCAATCCTGAGGCCACCAAACTGGACACCCTCAACACCCTGGCTGCACCTAGAAATCCTGTACTTTGGGAATCCAGGCAGGGGTTGGGAGAATAGCTCAGAGTTGTTGAACTCTTATCTAGGTCTGATTTAAAGGAACCCAGGGTTTTAGCTTGCATTACACTAGTAGGAAGACTATTCCAAACTCTACATGATGTGTGAAGCAGTGCTTTCTCAAATGCATTTTAAAATGTTCTCCCACTAATTTCCACTTATGGCCAGTGACCAAAGCTGCATGCAATATTCTAGGTGGGGTCTTACCAAGGAATTGTGTGATTGTAGTATCACCTCCCTTGACTTAAACTCCCCACACCTAGAGATATAACCCAACATCCTATTGAATTCCTATGAATTGGGAACTTTAGTTCTCCAGAGGAAGGCAGCTGCTGCCAGGGCTCAAACAGAAGTCTTGGAAGCGGCCGAAGAACAGGTTAGATTACCTTGTAGCGAGAATAGCAAAATATCTCTAAGGAGTGAAAAGTGTGATCATACAACTGCATATGTAGAGCGTCAGAATGAGTCACGCATAACTTTGTGTCCTGACATCCCTTCACCTCCGTCTATTCAACCTGATGGCAGTTTAGTTACCTGGGGATCTGTTTATGTGGCTCACGTCAAACCTTCTAGCCAGGAAGTGCCCAGGAAACATACCCAGTTCTCTGACCCCGTGCTTCCCTGCACACCCTCCAAAGCCCATAGGACTTACCAGGACGAGGACAATCCACACAGTGCGTCACATACTCAGAACATGAATCCATCAGCTCAGCCTTATGTGCCTCGTCACCACACCATGCCATCAGACCCAGTCAAGACCCCTGCCATGACAGACTTTGTTAAGTTCCTTGCTCATCGGGAGCTGGTAACTACGTGCCTCAGCTAATTTGATGACCGGCCTGAGAGCTTCAGAGCATGGCAGTCTTCCTTCTGCAATGCCATCAGAGGGCTCGACCTTTCAGCAAGCGAAGACCTCCTCATGGAGATTCTGTCTGCAAAGGAAGATGGCTTCTTACCTGGGTTGGACACTGCCCGTGGCATCAGCCCTATTGTGGAAAAACTCCCACACGCATTACAGGAGAAGTGGTTGTATCAAGGCTTCCGATTCAAAGATGAGCATAATTGAAGATAGGATGATCATGCAGAGCCGGCCTCTCCTCTGAAACAAGATGAGGATCTTTGGGGTGTATCACCCTCAGAAATCAAATCAGATCAGAGTGGTATTTAATTCCAGTGCTCTACAAGATGGTGTCTCCCTTAACGATGTGCTGTTGACCAGTCCTGATCTCATTAACAGCTTGCTGGGAGTCCTTATTCGCTTTCGAAAAGAGCAAGTAGCAATAATGGCAGACATCTAGAAGATGTTCCACTGCTTTCTCTTCAGAGAAGACCATCGTGACTTTCTGAGGTTCTTGTGGTTCAGGGACAATGACTCAAAGAAAGATACCATTGAGTACCGAATGAAAGTCTATGTTTTTGGGAATAGTCCTTTGCCTTCGATTGCCATCTATGGACTTAGACATGCTGCCGAACAGGGTGAAGGTGAATATGGCTCAGACACACAACGCTTTGTGGAGAGAGGATTCTATGTGGATGATGGGCTCACATCCCTGCCCACTGACACAGAGGCTATCAACCTTCTCCAAAGGACCCAAGCATATCTCGCTGAGTCAAACTTCCACCTCCACAAAATTGTCTTCAACAGCTCAATGGTTATGAAGGTCTTTCCACCAGAAGATCTATGCTGGGCTATGCTGGGAGGTAGCCAATGACACGTTTACCTTTAGGGTGTCAGTGGGTGATAAGCCATTTACGCGGCACGGGGTCCTGTCCACTGTAAACAGTGTCTTTGATCGCCTCGGTTTAGCCTCTCCTGTCACTATACGAGGAAGAGCTCTACTCCGGGAGCTCACCAGTAACAAGGCTGACTGGGATGCTCCACTCCCAGAAGAGAAACGCAGTGAATGGATAGTGTGGCACGACTTGCTTCAGAAGTTAGAGCAGCTACATTTAGAGCAGCTACGAAAATGGAAACAGCGATGTTGGTTTCATCCTAGGGAAAGCCAAGCTGGCTCCTGTGTCCGAGCCCACCATTCCCAGGCTTGAACTTTGTGCTGCAGTCTTAGCAGTAGAAGTGGCAGAGTTCATCCAGGATGAGATCAATCTCAAGATGGACGTGGTGAAATTCTACTGTGAGAGTAGGGTGGTTATCGGGTACACACAATCCAGCTGATCATGTGTCCAGGGGCCTTCCGACATCTTGCCTTACAAGAACAACATGGTTTAGCGGACCAGCTTTCCTCCATAGACTATATGAGAGCTATGAAGAGAAGTTGGAGTTCTTTGATCTCATCAGTCCTGAACTGGATGCCGAAGTGCGGCCCGAGGTAATAAACTTCTATACAAAATGCAAAAGGCAAAATCTCTCCACAGGGCGGTTTTCACACTTTTCTGCATGGAACTCATTGTTGAGAGCTGTTGCCTTCCTCATTCACGTGGTCCAATCCTGGAAGTCTCCTGACCGTGCTAAAATGTGTACGGGCTGGCATCGATGCGCAAACCCTCGTAGCCCCGATGAGCTTTCTCGAGCCGCACATGTCATCATAGGTGTCCAACAGGAAGCCTTCTTAAATGAAATCTCCATTCTGATTAATGGTAAAATCTTGCCTATGAGTAGCCCACTCTTTAAACTCAGTCCAGTCCTGGAAGAAGGTCTCATCAGAATTGGGGGTAGGCTCAAATGTGCACCAGTGATACATACTGAAAAAAGCCCCTTAGTGATACCTAAAGGCGGCCACATCTCCACCCTGCTGGTACAACACCACCACGAGCAGGTGAAGCACCAAGGGCGCCTCTTTACTGAAGGAGCCATCAGATCTGCTGGCCTGTGGATAATCGGATGCAAAAGGCTTGTCAGTTCGATTATACATAAGTGTGTCACCTGTCGGAAGCTTCGTGGAAAGATGGAGGTGCAGATTATGGCAGACTTACCACCCGAACGCCTCAGTACATCCCCTCCGTTTTCGTATGTTGGATTATATGTCTTTGGGCCTTGGAAGATCACCACACGGCGAACGAGAGGTGGACACGCTGAAAGCAAGCATTGGGCAATTCTGTTTACCTGTATGAGCACTAGGGCAGTGCATATCGAGGTAATAGAGTCCTTGGACACATCAAGCTGCATCCAGGGAGAGGCAGAACTCATTATTTCCGGTATTTCAGTTTTACACTCATCTAACAAACAACATGCTCTACAAGAGTCAGTATTAAACAGCATAGACGCTACACCCTGGCTGTGATGTTGCTTATTGAGGGAGTTTGCCTGGCTGTCTACTTTTGGCTATTTGACACCATCATGAGGGCAGCACAAATAGAATTGGTGTCTAATTTCAAATATCTAGGATTCTTAATTGATGACCACCTGACCTGTAAGGAACATATTAAATATATAACAAAAAAGCTGAAACCCCTTTTAGGATTTTAGTACAGAAACAAATCATGCTTTTCTTTCATTGTAAAATTAAAACTAGTTCAATTGACGTTTTTACCTATCATCGACTATGGTGATGTACTGTACATGCATGCATCTGCTCATTGCTTACGCATGTTAAATATTGTGTATCATGGAGCACTGCGGTTTATTTCAAACAGTGGTTCTCTAACTCATCACTGTG
Organism: Mormyrus proboscirostris; assembly: GCA_026779585.1. NCBI lineage: Eukaryota > Metazoa > Chordata > Actinopteri > Osteoglossiformes > Mormyridae > Mormyrus > Mormyrus proboscirostris. The sequence goes on from JAODKF010006812.1 coordinate 4,651, forward strand.
TGCTCTATGCCAAAGTAAACTGGTCATCTTTACAAGCTCGTCGCCTCACCCACTGGTACATGTTCATTTATAAAGCGATCCTGGGTAAATTTCCTCCTTATCTTTCAACACTCCTGAACTGGAAGCAAGGACATCATAATCTTCAGTCGATGGACTTTCTAAATCTGCTTGTTCCTAAAATAAGAACTGAACTGGGAAAGAAAGCATTCAGGTTTTCAGCACCTGACACTTGGAATACACTACAAACTGAACTTCGTCTGCATATCTTAATACCTCTGAATGAATTTAAATCTCTTAAAAAAACTCTGGAAATTAGGTTGTCCACATGCAAATCTTGATTATGTCGCTGTTTGTCTTTTTTGTAATATTATGTAAAACTCTGCACTGCCACTGTGTTGCTGCTACCTTGGCCAGGTCTCTCTTGCAAACGAGATCTGTGATCTCAATGGGACAAACCTGGTTAAATAAAGGTTAAATAAAAATTAAAATAAATAATTAAATCAAGATCACATTGTAGCCTCTGTGCTGCTAGATCAGTATCTGCTCCACCACCCACTTTGGTGTCCTCTGCAAATTTAACAAATTTTCTGTATGCATTGGTGTCAATATCATTAATGTAAATTAGTAACAATAGTGGTCCTAAAATTGAACGCTGTGGTACCCCACTATGAACGCAGGTCCACTGTGACACTGTGCCTCTAATAACTTGTCACTGCTTCCTGTCTGTTAACCAGTTTTCGATCCAAGCTGCTACAGTTCCTAAAATCCCTAAAGCTTTGATCTTAAGCAAGAGCCATTTGTGTGGAACAACATCAAGCACCTTCTGGAAATCTAAGTAGATCACATCATATGCCTTTTTGTGATCAATTTCTCTTGTAGCTTCCTCAAAGAACTCAAGAAGATTAGTTAAACAAATCCCCATAACTTAGAAATACATGAACAGCACAGTACAACGTACATGTACATGTGTAAAAATTCAAACTACATGATATTTATGAGGTGCAAGGTTTATAATAGGATGTTATTTCAGTCTGAGATAGTGAATCATCCTGTTTTATTCTTGCAGTGGTCATCCAGTTGTTAACCAGCATCAAGTGAGCTGGATGATTTTTTCCTTATTCTTCTAAATATCGCCTACCGTAGACTTAGTCACTCCAAAACAGCCTTGTCCTCTAGCTTGCTCTCAATTCGACCTTCGCGCTGCCTCCACGTTTGCTCCGCCTCCATGTGCAGACTCTGCCCACAACTATCTGTATGCGAAATTCGACACTTCTGTCTTCCGAAGTGAAAAGCCAAACACAAGACGTCTTGGAAGCTCTGTTCACTTATTGATTATTGTTGTTGGTTTACTTTTGTTTGATGGATATTACTGTGTATGATTTGTTTGGTTTATTGGATGTCTGATTTTCGCTTTGCCCGTGTTTGTTTTGTTGCTTTGGTTTACTTGCTATTTGGTTTCAAACTCTTACCCGGTTTTTGGTTAACATCTTCATGTGCCCCTTGGACTTTGATGCTTTGAACTCTGTGTATGCTCTGTGACATTTTTGTTTTGCAAGCTTATGTTGTGTGCTGTTGTTTGGATAGGGAGTAAGGTGTAGAATTTGTCATGTTTTTGTATTCTCTACACTTAGGTAAGTTAGCTTTTGGTTGCATTCGGAAGCTGGGTTCTGTTTATTGTTTTCTCTATATTCACTCCTGGGTCCTTTTGCACCTGGTTTATTTGTTCTGTGTCCGTGGCGTGTCAATAAAAACAGAAAAATATATTTTTAAAAATACCCCTTTGACCATGTGTGTTCCCTTGTCCATCGCACCCTCTCCTTCCCTTATTCCACGTCCCCTTTCCCTTTCATTCTGTTTCATTCCAACCCTACACTGGGGCTCATAACAACAGCTGTTGGTTGTGTAAAATTAATTTGCGCATGTGCGTGCCTAGAGCTGCCCAGTAGAAGGAGGTTTGCACAATCTGACCAGCCGGCCTCATGCAAACCCGCAATGCGACTCCTATCAAACTCAGTCAAGTGCCTAAAGCTTATATGAAGCATCCTCTGTGTCTGGCGGCTAGCCGTGCCAGCTCCTTGCAAATCGGATAATTTGTATACCGATCCCTGATCTGCACATATACCAAATTATCACATCCAAATTGGACCATTACCTCTGGCTGCTTAACTTTTTTTTGTCATTTTGTTTAAATTATCCTCACATTGGTGTAAAGCTATTATATTATGATATTATGCCTGTCAAAGTGTGTCAGCTTAGCCATTTCAGAATCTCTGCTAAAATCACCCAGTATTTGCAGCAACCATCCAGTACAGCTATGTGACTAGGCCACTAGCACACCTCATACAGCTGTCACTGACTTTTTAAACCAATTTATTTAATTAATTAATTGAGCTGTTGGTGAAATTTAACAAAATCATGGAATGGCTGAGGTGTCTCTGAAGAGAGGTTTGGGAACTGAAGCGATGTTCATCTAGCCATCCAACTAGATATCAGTAACTTTTTAGAAAACAGAAGAAATCATTACTAGTTTTTATTGTGTTACCCGTAATTTGCATATGTTCTAATATTAAATTATGTTTTTTATTCTAAGCCAAAGTACACTTGCTACCCAGATAAACAGCTTTTCTTTGGACTGCTTAAGACTTTTGCAGAGCACTGTATATATACAGTGAAACTTGGTAGGCCTATACATGGAATGAATACCGATATATATACAATGAGACCCAGAATATATGGAATGAAAGGTGATATATATGTCATAACCTGCTCGTTCGCTCCTCCTGTGTGCCACGCCACCTCATCATCCATGTGTGCTTCCCCGATTGTGCCCAGCTGTTCCCTGTTAATTCAGCTTGTTTCGTGGATATTAGTCCATGTCCTCCGTAGTCTATTGTCGGTCATTGATGTCTTATGCTTGCTGTTTGCCCCGGTCTTCCCCATTAAACCCTTGTTGCCCGTCGTCCTGCCTGCCTGTCTGCCTCGTTTTTGCCCACTGCTTGCCTGCTCGTCCAGAGCATTGCGTGACAATATACACAATGAAACCCGGAATATATGGAATGAATGCTGATATATACACAATGAAACCTGATATATATGGAATGAGAGCTAATGGAATGCTGAAAACTGCTTAAAAAGTTTTTTTTTTTAATTATCCTTGGCGTTAATATAATAAACAGTTTAGACACAGAATGTCTGTATAATTTCTATTTTGAAAAACGGTTCTTCGTATGCTAAAAGCTAAGACGATATTGAATGAAAAGTATGATATATATATACAATGAACGTGAAATTACAGATTCAGCACTGCTTTTGGTCAACTTTGTTGGGTCTTCCACTACAAGATGCGCGATGAGACGGAGTGGCACTGTGATGCCAGAAGTCTAAACATAGCAGAAAGAGTGTGAGCTCTAGCGCAGTGTCATTTAAACAATGAAGATTTCATAGAAATTGTTGCAAATGCATGCAGAAACAGCACTGTCATGCACCGATCGTCCTCTCCTTCCGTGTGCCACGCCTCCTCATTAACCCTGTGTGGTATCCCCATGTAATCAGCTGTTTCCTGTTAAAGTAATTAGTCATTTGTATTTAAATCTGCGTTAGGAATATTTTACCCAGTCCGGTCATTGACGTGAGTTCTTGGTTCTGTCTTTGTTTGTGATGTATCCAAAAATAAAGCCCTCATTTCCCCGACTCCCTGGACTTCTGATCCTCTGTTCCTGCTCTGTTCCCACTCAGTACGACAGCACTGCTGCAGGCCCTAATGCACAGTCATCATTACCAGAGGCTGGAGGCAAATGTATTTTTAAGAAGCGGTATGACCTCAGATAATCTGGCCCTCTTGTTTGCATACCTCTGTTGAAAATTGAGCGTACATCATCCACTCTGTCAAATGATGACTGTGCATTAGGGCCTATCAGCTTTCATTCCATATATTTCGGATATCATTGTGTATATATATTGATATTCAATATATATCAGGTTTCATTCCAAATATATATATTTTGGGTTTCATTCCATATATTCCAGGTTTCATTGTAGATATATCAGCTATCTTTCCATATATGTAGGGTTTCATTCCATATATATCAAAGATGATTAAATATTTCTTACTTGGCATGCTATAATACATATATGTAGGAATTATTAGCTCAGGTAAATTTTAATATCTCCACCAACATGTTTTGAAGTTAATTAAAGTTTAAGTAATTAGTATTTAATGACGATTATTGCCTAATCATTATGCCAAATAGTTGGTTCCTCCAAACTCAGTTGTGGGATCCCTGTGAATCTGTTAATGTGAGAAATGGGATTCATTAATTACCAGTATCGTTTAGAATTAGAATCAAAAGAACTTTATTGATCCCGGAGGAAATTGCTCATGTTAGTACTAAACAGTCACACAGAGACACAAGATGAGAACGTAAAAAATATAAGATATAAGTATGAGAAACTGAAATAAAATTATAAAGGAGTGACTCTGCGCTATATATTGTCACGACCTGCTCGTCCATTCCTCGTGTGTGCCACAACCCCTCATCATCCCCGATTGTGCCCAGCTGTTTCCTGTCAATTCAGCTTGTTTTCATGTATATCAGTCCACATCTTTGCTAGGTGGGTGTCCATGATTGAGGTTATGAGCGTCGCTGTCTGCCCTGTCTGCCGTCTCCCTGAATAAACCCTCATTTCCCGCAATCCGACTTGCCTGCCTCGTCCAACGCTGCTTCCTGCCTGCTCGCCCTCGGCGAATGCTAACATATACACCATGATATATACATAAGAGAAACAGAAATACGATGTATTAAATAGAATAAATACTGCTAAGCGATTATTGCATGTAGTAATACAGGTAAATTACTAGATAAATATTGCACATCTGAGTAGCAGCAGGTTTATTGCACAGGCTAAAGTATGGGTGTGTGGCAAGATGGAATTAATGTTTAGCATCTGAAGGCTGGGTGTGAAATCAGTGTGAGGAGTTATAGAGTCTGATGGCTGTAGGTAGGAATGATCTTTTGTGGCATTCAGTGGAGCACTTAATGGTAGTAAGCCTGTAGCTAAAAGTGCTTCTCTAATCAGCCACCACACTGTGGGCTGATGTGCTTTCGTCTCTCTCTTTGGGCTGATGGTCTTTCTGCTCCTCAGAAAGTACCAGGTTTTTATGGTGTAAAGTTCATGAATAGGGATGACCAGGAATTCAACTCAATTTTGATACATCTACTTTCATGGTAACCACTGACCAGATTTGTCCATCAGTTTGACACAAAACATGCCATACCAGCCTGGCAGTTCACACCTCATACAGTACCATCTGTATTAATTAATTAAGAATTACTTATATCATGTATTTTTCTGATTCACATCAGTATACAGTATAGGTGTTTTGGTTTGCATCTGTATCAACAGATGCTACACTTTGTACAGACATTACTTTACATATTCATATTCAAACAGCACATTTTACCCTTAGATAGGCGTGGCTGTTGGTTTGTGGTAATACCAATTTAAATTGCACATCTGGGAACAACATATTTTGGTTGGGGTCTCTTATCCCAATTGATCTTCTTCCCAGAATGTATAATGTACACCTTAATTCAATTCTTTTAATGCAGAATAGCAAGAAAATAAATGATAACAAGCCACAAAGATCAGATAAGGGCCACAGAGGAATGTGGAAAAGAAACAAAACAAAAAACAAATAAAGAAAAGTTAGGACACACTGAGGTGCCTGTTTACACTATTTAATTCCCAAGATTTTTCTGGTATAATCATGAGGACATATATGCAGTGGTAGCTATACATATTTATTTATTCCAATTTATATAAGTATTTAAGTGTGAGGGGTAAAATAGGTGATACTCCATGAACATATTTATAAGGATGGCACACAAAACACTAATATTGTCTCAGGACACACACAAACATAACCTGTATATTGAGACTAGGAATTATAAGCAACGAAATATACAGGGTATACAAAAGCCGACTTTTAAGAAACTTTCATTGGCGTGTTGGCCTGTTGGGTGAGTGGTACGTAAGGATGTATGGGGAGGGGGTTGGGTGCCAAGTCGGGGGACCCCGGTCCTTGAGGTCCACTCTGCTGTCCGTAGGTCCCTAAATCTTTGGGAAATAAAAGTTGGAGTGCTGGCCTCCCTTGTTACCTGTGTGTGCTCTTCTAATGTCATTGAATCACTGCAAATACATGGTTAACATATGATTAGCATGATTAAAATTAGTATGATTAACATGATTACTTATACATTGGCAACTGCATAACATATTATTTGTTGTTCACTACAATATGAGACAAGCTATAATTCTTTGTGCACCAGTTGGGGCAGCTTCGAAGGTGGTTTCTCCCCCCCTTTGCTCCGATCGCTGTCTGCCTCTCCAAGGTCCGAGCTCTCTTCAGGGTCTGTGGAACTAACAGGCAGCTATCACCAAGCGAGGTCACACAGTATTCAAAACAATCTCTTCTTGCCTAAGGCCTAAGACATACCAGACCCAATATGCTTCCCCTCCCGAGAAAATTCTGAAGATCTCTTCCTAACCACATAGCTTTGTATCATGCTCAGCCCCCTGGTACACCAGTGAGCTGCGGAGGATGAAATCTGCTGGACGTATCCTTGAACGGCGCTCCAAGGCTTCAGGACTCACCATTCATAAGCAGGTTTATAGGGATCATCAAAAGGCCTATGCCAAATCCCTCAAAAATGCACGGTCCCAGTTCTACTCCAACATTATCAACAACAGTCCTGGCAACTCAAAACAGCTTTTTTCTACCATTAATCACCTTCTCCAGCCACAAACGACCTCTCCCTCGGATGCCACTGTGGAAAAGTGTAACAACTTCATGAATTTTTTCAGAAGTAAAATAATAACTATCCGCTCCCTTTTCTCCAGTCCTCCTAGCCCCTCAGTCACTTTTAGCAATCTAACTGATTCACTCCCGGGACCTTCCAGACCTCTGAGCCACTTCTCCACCGTTACTCTGCATG
>JAODKF010006813.1:0-11645 GCA_026779585.1 Mormyrus proboscirostris
GATCTCAACCCAATAGAGCATCTTTGGGATGTGGTGGAACGGGAGCTTCGTGCCCTGGATGTGCATCCCACAAATCTTCATCAACTGCAAAATGCTATCCTATCAATATGGGCCAACATTTCTAAAGAATGCTTTCAGCACGTTGTTGAATCAATGCCATGTAGAATTAAGGCAGTTCTGAAGGAGAAAGGGGGTCAAACACCGTATTAGTATGGTGTTCCTAATACAGTAATCCTTTAGGTGAGTATTTTATATATATTTTATATATAAATATCGGTATTTATTATTTTTTTTTATACTGTTCTTATATCTTGTACTGACACTGTCACTTTCTTGCATCTTTGTGGTCTTGCCAGCTAATGTCTTTGTCCAGGCAACTGTACAATGACAATAAAACGTCTAAAGTCTAAGTCTTGTAAAGTGCTTTGATTACTCGTAGGAGTAGTAAAGTGCTGTATAAATGCAGTCCATTAACAGATTTAGTAACAAATATAGTAACTGCTTGAGATAAAACACAATTTATTAATGATGAACAAACATGAGATCCTTATTTACATACATTTTTTTAAATCACTTACCCTGTTCAGGGTCACAGGGAGTCCAGAGCGTATCCTGAAGGCTACAGGTGCAAGACAGGGACCAACCCATTGTAGAGCACACACACACACCTTTGGGCAATTCAGTAACCTCAGTCAGCCTTAGCATGGTGTTGGACCATGGGAGAAAACCCCACACCAACATGTGGGGAACATGCAAACTCCATACATATAAAATGCTGGCAGGACCTCAAACCCAGGTCCCAGAGATACGAGGCAATATTGCTAATCACAGCACCACCTTGCCGGCCATATCTGAATTTCACATCTTTAATTCATTATTTGTTCCTTCAGTAAGTAAGAGCATAATAGTATATTATAATTATTTGTGCCCCAACAAATAATGAATTAAAGTGTTACCAACAAACCAAACTTTCTCCCCTCCCCCCGCTGAATTATTAGCACACTTAAAGTATAAGTAACATAGGCTGTGAAAAAAATGACTGTTTATCCTCTTGGCCTTTCATTCAAAATATTCACAAAAATCTTTTTATTTGAAGTAAAATTAATGAAAGAAGAAAGTAGACATTAAAAAAATAGTTGTAGTAGCACCTCTATAAAAAATGTCTTCCAACTCCAAGTGAAAATTTTGGGGGTTGATGGCAGGATTGGCACTCCAGCCACCAGAAAAAAACTTCACACTGTTGTACTCCATTCGAACTAGTGTGGTGCTGAGGCATCAAATGCCACACACCTGCACTTGGGTTCACATCCCTCAGGTGGTTTTTCATGCGGCAACGCAATGTACCAGCACACACACACAAAGTCTGGGAACCACTGCATCTCTCTGCTCCTACAAAACCCTATTATTAAAATCTAACTGAAGAATATTTCCCATCATATTTTGTATTTTTAATTTGTTTGGTTTGATTTGGAACTGTGTTCAACCATGACTTCTTTTTTCAGTGGGGGATAAATATAAGGTGACACAGACCAAATTCCTTTAAAACTGTAGCGTGGTGAGGGAGGTGCTGGCCTGGCCAGGCCAGGCCCGGGACCCTCCTGCCAGGTCACTCTGCACTGTGTTTTGGTATGTTGGTGATGTGACATCATATACCCCGTCTATGTCCTTGCTTATTGGCAAAGACAGCTGCCTGGTTTTCATTCTGTGCCTTGGCATTCTCCAGACAGGTATATTACGGATGTTAGGTGTTCTTTGCCCCCAGTTGACTTACCCATCTGCAGGACCAAGGGCCAGACTCTTCAGATGGCATTGGGTGGTGTGGTGGATGTGAAAGATGAAACACTAGCCAGCTAGTACTCATATCTACTGCCTCACTCTGTCTCTCCCTTGCACATCACTCACTACATTATATCAATTCCTTCCTACTTTCCCAACATTTGCAGCCATGTTATTGGCTTCTAGGTGTCTAAAGCCAAATAACATTGACCACAATCAGATTTAAATGATCATAAAAACCATAATTACTAATTTTATATGTAATATGTACAAGGTGGGCTCTTTTATCTTTAGTAGCAACAGTTTTAAGCATAAATCTCCTTCTTGGGAAGTAATTCTGAATGCAAGCCATTTTGTAACACTGTTCAACTTAATCTGCTCCAGTCCCTTCCTAATTCTGTATCATAGGCAATAGTCTGGGAACCAATGCATCAAAAAAGCAACTTTATTAATTGTGGGAGTACCCTACTTTTTATTACAGGGTCTTCATTTTTTACACCAGGCCTTGGTGAGAGGTGCCGAGCAGGTGTGAGCCTACTTACAGCTCCCTGGATCGATGCTAGTATGGTAGAGTTTACCCCGGTGAACTAGTTGGTCACATTCCTTCACCTTCAACTTCAGTATCTGGCCTTCTTGGAGACCTTGGACTCTCAGAAAGAGAGAGGAGCTGAGCCGCCAACTGATCACCACCTGGTGGGCAGTTGGATCCAATGGCGGGGGAATTCCCACTGGAATTCTTGTTATTATGGCCTCCTTCCATGAGTGAGGTATCTTGCCTTCTTTGAAAGTTTCATTGGAAGAGGCCAGTAGCAGAGGGGTCAACTCCTTTTTAAAGATTTTGTACCACTCTGAAGGAAAGCCATCACTTCCTGGCATCTTATTACTGTAGTTTTTAGTCTCGCTATTGTATTTTCCAAACATCCCTATCTTTAAGATGGTGGACTGGAGGATGTGTTCCAACTTTAGGGGGATCACATTCCTCAGCCTTCCTGGAAAGGTCTATACTGGGGTACAGGAGAGTCCACTAATTGGTCAAACCTCAGATTCAAGAGGAGCAAGGAGGATTTTGTCCTGGTTGTGGAATGCTGCACCAGCTCTTCACCATCACAAGCATACTGGAGGGATCAAGTGAGTGTGCCTAACCAGTCTACATATGTTTTGTGGACTTGGAAAAGGCACCTGATCGTGTCCCTTTGGGGGTCCCGTGCAGGGTGCCTCAGGAGTATGGGGTACGAGGTCCATTTTTGCAGGCCATGATGTCTCTGTATTTAAATGGAGCAAGAGTTTGGTTCATATTGCCAACAGTAAGTCACACTGGTTATTAGTGGGCGTTGGACTTCACTAGGTCTGCCTTTTGCTGTCAATTCTGTTCAAAATTTTTATGGACAGAATTTCTAGGCATATCCAAGCAGCAGAGGATCAGTACCTCGGAGTCTGATTGCTGATTGCTCTCTCCTGGTGAAGGATGTCTCAAGCAGAGGAATTTAAGTATCTCAAAGTCTAATTCACGAGTGAAGGAAGGGAGCAGGAGATTGAGAAGCAGATTGGTGCAGCATCAGCTGTAATGTTGACACTGTACATTTGTCATCTGTCATGGTAAAGGGAGAACTGAGCCAGAAGGCAAAGCTATTGATTTACAGGTTGATCTATGTTTCTACCCTTACCTATGGTCGGGAACTTTGAGTAATGACTGAAAGAATGTGATCACAAATACAAGTGGCAGAAATGAATTTCACAGCACATCTGGGCTCAGCCTTAGAGATAGGGTGAGGACCTCAGACATTGGGGAGGAACTCAAAGTATCACTACTGCTCCTCTGTATTGAAAGGAGCCAGTTGAGGTGGTTCAGGCATGAGGAGACTCTGGGACAGACTCAGGGCATGCTGGAGAGGTATATCTTTTGGCTGGCCTGGGAACACCTTGGTCTCCCCCTGGTGGAGCCAGTGAAGTTATCTGGTAAGAGGGAGGTCTAGGCATCCCAGCTTAGACTGCTGTCCAGCAGCAGCAGCAGATGATGGATGGATGGATGGATGGATAGATGGATGGTCTTCATATGGCAGCCTGCCTGACTACTAAGCGCACCACCCAGGTGTTAGTCATGTGACCTTAAAATAGCCAGCTGAATATTTTCCCAACTGTAGTTTATGTCTGGCAACCTAGGATCTCTGTAACAGGGAATCTTATAAACTGATATTGCAGAGTATCACAAGATAATACTGTAGAAACCATACCCACTACAATTATATTCCAGATTGTCCACTACATGCTCATGTGTGAATAATTTAATTACCATCACAAGACAAACATGGAACCTTCTATTGTCCATTATTAACTTGGTTATAAAGTTATTCTAGTGGTTATAAAGTTATTCTAGTTAAACCTCTATTGAAAAAGCCGAACTTGGATCCCTTGGAAATCATAAACTATAGTCCAATCTCTAATCTACCATTTATCTCTAAAATAATAGAGAGAATTGTAGCTAGCCAACTAACATAATTTCTGCAGGAGAATCGGATTTATGTAAGATTTCAGGCTGGATTTAGAGCTCATCTTAGAACAGAGACTGCTCTGAAGGTAGTAAATGATTTTCTCTTATCTGCTGACTAAGGCTGTGTCTTGCTCCTAGTGCTGCTTGACCTTGGTACTGCCTTCGATACTATAGACCATGCCATTCTCCTACACAGGCTTGAACATATTGTGGACATAAGGGGAGTGGTTTAAATCTTATCTCTCAGACCATTATCAGTATGTAAATTTAAATAGTGATTCCTCAGAACATGTAAAGGTCAGAAATGGAGTGCCACAAAGTTCAGTTTTACCTCCCCTACTATTTTCACTATACATGTTACCTTTAGGCCTAGTTATTCGTAAGCATAGAGTTAGCTTTCATTGCTTTGCAGATGATACACAAATATATATATTTATTATCTTCTAGCCAAGCCAGAAGATAGACAGCAACTACAGAAAATGGAAGAATGTTTAATCAATATCAAAATGTGGATGTCAAACAACTACCTCCAGCACACAAAACTGAGGTGCTTCTTACTGACACTAAAGCGATCAGAAGTAAACTATCAGACATCACAGTCAATCTGGATGGACTATCTATTGCACCAAGTACTGTTGTGAAAAACCTTGGTGTTATTTTAGATTCTGGTCTTTTGTTTGATGTACATGCTTCTAACATTAGCTGTACTGCCTACTTTCACCTGCGTAATATTGCCAAGTTAAGAAACATGCTTTCTTTTCAAGATGCAGAGAAATTGGTTCATGTGTTTATTACCTCCAGGGTCAATTACTGCAATGTCAGGTGAACCCTCATCTGGACTCCTTGTAGATAACTACACAAAACCAACTGGGACTTTTAAAACTATATGGACCCAAATTAATGTCAATGTAAATGCAGTTTCATGCAGTTTCACGCCCAAAGGAGGATGGGGTTCCCTTCCAAGTCTAAGTTCCTCTCAAGGTTTCTTCCTGCTAGAGGGAGTTTTTCCTTGCCACTTTTGCCACAGGCTTGCTTGGTGGGGTTTTGGCTGGTTGAATGTAAAGTGCTTTGTGACAATAACTGTTGTTAAAAGCGCTATATAAATAAATTGAATTGAATTGTTTTTCTTTGGCCTTGGACAGAATAAAGTTATGCATTTAAATTTCAAGCTGATAACAATATTGTATGAAAAGTAATTTACAGTCTGATGTTTTCTAGATTGTAATTGATTCACAAATTTCAAGATATCGCAGAAAATGAAATTTGTCATTTTCTGCGATATCTTGAAATTTGTGAACAAGAAGCTAGATGCACTTTGATGTGCTATTTTTCCCTATATGACATATGCATAGGCAAGAATAATTTCATGTGTTTCTCTTACAGTATAGTGCAGGGTGTTTTAATTAAGCTTATCTCTAAAATGAAATTTAAAAATTCAGTAGAGAAGTATTTCCACATTGGTGAATAAAACTATAATTGAATAAAATGTAAATATATTCAGATGTCTAATTCCGCCAGACAACTGTTTGTGTTGGCGTTTTGTTCTTTCACATTTGAGTTGCAATTAAAGTAACTGATATTTACATTTATACATCTAACAGAATTTTTTGTCCAAAGCAAGATATAGTACAAGGTAGACAAACGTTTGAAAATGTACACACGACATTCAGACACAAAAGCATAGCAACATAATATGATCTTTAATACACAATCACAACTCAAAAACATTAACTTACAGCTGTATAATAATTCAGTTTAAAGATATTATACATATTTTACACATTATGAAAACTGAAACATAGAAGGGTCTCATATGTGTTATGTTTTGTATTATCGCCATTGGGGAGGGGACTCTTTCAATTGTTCGGGCAAAGGGGCAGGTGTTCAGGCAGCCGTAATCCTCCCCACCCCATGCATTTCCTTGTGTAACCTGTTTTATTAAGCTGTTTCATGTGAGGACAAATACATGTCTAGGTACAATGCTTCCATAAAACTGATACCACAGGATAATTATTGCACACTGTACCTTGTATGTGAACTACTTAGTTAATATGCCCTTGCTTTGTTCACGAATGTATATCCAAGCCTGTAGGAAACTTGACGCCATTCTGTCCACATAACAAGAATTATGTATTTCAATGTGATAAACTCTGTGCTCAATTCCTGTTTTACCAGATCAGCATTATTATCATCACCAGCCTTTCATTTATGGTTAAGCTGAAAACCTTAAGCCTACATGTATGTGGACAGAAGATGTTACATTTCCTTTTAAATTTATAAATGCATATACATTACTTACAGTAATAAACTTATTTTGTTATCCATTATAAGACTTTCACAGACTTGTTTTTTGATCTTCCCAACATGTGTTACAGTTAAACATAAATGAAGAAACAAATTACAAACTCTCAAAATTACAGATTTTAAATAAAGGCGAAAGACACTTCATGATGATTTACTATTTGCTTGAAAATTACCTGTGGCTCAGTGGGCCAAGCCTGTGTGCCTATAATTGGAAGGTCGCTGGTTCAAACTCAGCCTTAGGACATCTTGAGGTCCTTGAGGAATGCCCTTAATCCCCAGCTCCCTGGGCACTGCTATGGGTGGCTACCTTTTGCAGACAAATTACTCTACAAAAAAGAGCAAGTTGAGGGAAGTGTAAAGACAATTTCCTCATGGGTATCAATTGTATATACATGCGGCATGTGTGTGGTTGTTATTGCATGTTTGCAGCTGGGGTAGTTTGCTGCCGTTGTCCCAGTGTAGTTTCTTGTGTTGCTCCCTGCCTTAGTTTTGTCATTTACCTGCTTTGTATTGACCCTTGTGGACCTATTGTTTTGGTTTTTTTTTTGAGCTAATAAAGTGCTTTGCTTGATGTGGATAGTTCTTCCCAGCTTCATGCCACGCTGCAACACAAAGATACTTCTTGTAATTAATTTCATTGGTAAGTGCATGACATCATTGAGTTTTGTGTATATTTGTTTTGTCCATAGTTAAAACTTGCCAAGTAAGTGGTAATAGGAATAACCATGTTAAATGTTAAAACTGTTCAAATGTTCAAAAACATATGAAACATTTGAGATTGAAGTTGAAAGTTATGAGATTTCACATTCAAGATTTTGAAATTAAGTTGAAATAAACTTTGTAAAAAAAATTGAAAGTTAAATGGCAGAAACCTGGCTTTATCTAAGAAGGACAATTTGGAGTTGCATTTCAAAATGATGCACTAAAGCTACGAGGCCATTCCCTGCTAAAACAGCTGTATGCAGCCGAAACGTGTGAGAATTGAAAGGTTGCACATCACAGCAGTCAATTTTTACCAAAGGTAAAGTAGCCAAACACCAAAAGTAAAGCTGCAACGATAGCTTCCCAGTGCCAGTGATCCCACTAAGGTTGAGAAATACGTTTATTTACATTTTTTTCAATTTGGAGAATTACCTGGATTTACTGTGTGCATGTTAACTATGTAGAAGGGAATTAGCTAGAGTAATAACAGAGCAAAAAAGTAATAGCTATGGCTCCCTATTTGAACTAGTAGATCTCGGCATACTGGCCACTTGAAAAGTAGATCTTGAGTTAACAAAAGTCGGGCACCCCTGCTTTAATGTTTTTCAGTCTGGATTACAACCATACCACAGCAGCAAGCCTGCACAAATCTCAGTTTTGATACTATTCAGACCAGAAAAATGGGTGGAGTCCTGTTAAACTGGTTTAAAATATTTTTATAAGATAGGGATTGCATTGTGTCAATAGATAATTATGAATCTGAGCTAACAAAAAAAAATCACATGTGGAGTTCCTCAAGGGTCCATTCTCGAGACACTTTTATTCCACATCTACATGCTCCCCCATGCTCAAATTATGGTACATTACAATAACTCTTACCATCTTACCATTAGTATGCAGATGATATACCACTCTACATTACGATGTCACCATGTGACTATCATTACTAAGATTCACTGAATACATGCAATGAATAGGTGTGCCAGAAAAAACCTTAAATAGTTGTTTTTGGCCCCAAAATAGATACTTTGCATGCAACAAAGTGAACAATGACCTAGAGGTCACAGTTTGGCGCAAAACCGTCTTTGGCTTCCAAAAATTGGAGTTCCTTAAGCTCCATGTTCTTTTCCTGGCACTCCCCAACCTCATGTCGACTGTGCTTGAGAAAAAAAAGCAGGCTCTCTATGGGAGTGTGTGGCGGACAGATATGGCAGACATGGGGCAGAGTCACAGTAAACCTACATCACTCATACTACACAGTAACAATTCTCTCAGATGGACAATATTGATAAATAGCATAATTCAAATACTAATGGACTGAACTTCTTATCTTGTGCTGCAAATGTTGCAGCGCATAAGCCTGGAAAGAAATCTAATATTTTTATTTGAACAAAATAAAATGTGGACATGGTCATTTTATAAAAATTATTTTATTTAGATTTGACCTTGATATAATCGGGTATTTTACAGCAAAATCTGAATGTTTACCAGTAATGTAATTATTTTAAAAAATGGCAAGCTAGCTACAATGATTTTCCAGATGGGTAACTAACAAGACATACAGTAAAATGACCAACTACAGTGATACCCAGTTATTTATAACATGACGACACTTTATTGATCCTTGTAGGGATCTCTTTTTTTTTTTTTGCTGAACCCATCGTGTCTCCTATGACACACATGTAGATGACAGTAAGCTTGGCAATGAAGGGCAGCCACCAGTGGCAAGGCCTATGAACCTAAGGGTGACTGAGAGTTTGGGGCCTTGCTCAAGAACCCACAAACATGTGAATATGCTGCTAAAGCTGGGCTTGAACTAGCAACCTTATGACCACATATGACTACAGGCTTAGCCTGCCAAGCCACAAGCTGCCTAAAAACTGGCCAGCTGCAAATTAATTGGCATTTTAAGAAGCAACGGAATAGTAACGTGAATTTTTTAAACAAGGAAAAAAATTATTTTTAATTATTATATCTGAATACATACATATGCCCTCTTTCCAATGGCAATGTCATACACATAATGGAGTGGCATAAACGTGTGTTAGATTTACTCTATGCAGGAAATGAATATGGTGGGTGATCATGATGTGTTAAACTTCAGATTGTAAAGCCCTCATTAGCACATTGTGTGAATCGTTGGCCAGCTCATTCAGGCAGCTGTTTAACATGGAGTAGGTGGTCCCAAAAGAAATCCCACCAGCTGCCATGGATCCCAAAAAAGGAATGTTGCTGACCAGGTACTCAATAACCATTAACCCACCTCCAGCTGCCTTGGTCAGCAGCTTAATGACCACATCAGCTGATATTTCCTTATTAAGGGGAGACTTGAGAACCGATTTCAGTTCTTCCAGGGGTACTCCTGTTCTGTCAGAGAGATTTCTCAAAGAATCGTCATCTAGACCAAATGCCATATAATATCTGGAGATCTCTTTGATCAAAATAGTCACATCAACAGCGACTGATAGGCCTGGGATGGGTATGGCAGCCACTGAACCTGATAGTAGGGCCATTTTCCATATGTCTGCCTGCAAGGCTGCCTTCTTTTTCTCGTTGATTTCTAGGGTCATATTGGGCAGGGACAAAAGCAAGACATGCCTCTTATGCTTGGGGAGCTCCCTCTCCATGGTCTCTTCAAGTAAAGGGAAGTCAAAGCCTCCCAGTTCAAAGCTGGAAATTAGGAAGACTGTAGGGGTAGTTAAGCCCTGTTCCTGAAGACCTGAATGACAGGGGGGAAAACATGCAAAGCAGCTTCAAATTTCTTTAGAGCTCTAATAAAAGAAAAACATTTTACACCTAACCTCTGTAATCACTCTTATCATGTTTTTCCGTGAATTATTCATTATATCCTCTCCTACTTTTCTGTAAGGATTTTCCTAGACCTTACCTTTAATACAGTCATCTCGGATTGTTTTTAATGTCTTTTCATGGTCAAAAGTTCTCTTTCTTTTTTCTGCACGGATATTCTCATCAATCTTGGAGCGCACAAAATAGAACCTCTTCTTCATTTTCTGGATCTCCACTGCCAGCTGTACGTTGCTGGACCTGAAACGCTCTGATGCAATGATGATGAAGAAATCATAGCGTTCAAATTCAACATCCTGAAGGTATGTGTCTGCCTTGAAATTGGGGGTTCCGATTCCAGGTAAATCCCACAGCTGGACACAGGGGTACTTTGGGTGGGAGTAAGATTTAGGAACCACGGTAGTCTCCACTACACCAGTGGGGGCTGAGTTGATTTCATCATCATCCCCAATCCCTCGGAAAGCATTAACAAAGGTGGACTTCCCAGAACCTGATTCTCCGGTAATAGCAATGTTCAGAGTAATGTGATCTAGTTGGTTAAAATAGTCTTGAATCTTTTCAGCTGCTGTAGCCAAGCTGTTGTTCTCCAATGCCTCTCTGATATCTTGCACTTCTTCCTCAGTAATTCTTTCAAATTCATCCATAGTGTTATGACAGATACTTGGGGACCCAAATGCGATACAAGGGGAGTTAATTAAGGAGACCAGCAAACTGAAATGAATCTTGTTTCTTTGTTGGGATAAAGGAGCTGAAGAAGTCGTAAGCTGGGAAAGTCAGTCCTACAGGAACAAGAAGGACAAAAGGTCATCACACTGGGGAGGTCAGAAGAGATGGGGACATAGTAGTACTGAGGCTCAGAAGGAAGGACAGGTCAAGGCAAAACAAAGGAGATGAGAGAAGCGCTCATTAAGGGCGCTTTTCCACCGCACAAAGTACGGTACTTTTGGTACAGTACTTTCGGTACTTTCGCTTTTCCATTGACTTCCGGTCGAGTACCAGTACCGAAATTTCGAGTACCAAAAGTGCCAAACCAGTTGGGGTACTTCTTTGGTACTTTGGGGTGGGACTTGCAAACGTACAGTATTTGCTGTCGATTGGTTATGCAAATAGCCTGCCGCTAAAACACAAAATACAACTGCGATCTTTTGAAACACACAGCGAACAGCGAGACGCGAAATAAAAACCAGTAGAAAGAAAAATATAAAAAAAGTAAAATGGAAGGATGGACAAACGAGGAAACACAGGCTTTAGTAGCCATATGGTCGGATGATCCAGCGGGATTTGGATGACTCAATTCGAAATAAAAAAGTTTTTGCCGTTCCGGGCAATTCAGTTTCCCTGTGTTTCCCCTGTCGCGCGCTGATTTGTGCACGGTTTCACTGTTTATGTCTTTTTACAAAGCTCATGAGGTAAACAAACCATATATTTTAAAACATCACATGCCTTTTCGATGTTTTTTGTTTTTACGGATAATAAATGAAATTATTTAATTTGCTGGATAGAGATATTTCTTTATGAGAACGGTATAGAATTGCTTATAAGACTATATTATACATGACGATCTACTGTA
>JAODKF010006814.1:0-11644 GCA_026779585.1 Mormyrus proboscirostris
CCCCCCCCCCCCCCCCCCACGCCCGCGTCATCGGCCCATGGACTCATAATCCGTCCCTGCCTTGAACAAACCACTTTTCATCAGATTTTGAATAGGGTATGTGTCCACTCCACTTTATCACTTTACAGAGTGCCATGAGTGTTGTTTTACAGTGTTAATCTTTATTAACTCTTATAATGTTCAATTGACACCATGGAGTGTTAAATCATTGTGACTCCATCTCTTACCAGAATGGAAACCAACATGAGTGGCCCATATCTACTCCATTTTAATTTTCACACAAGTCATGACAAGCATGATGAAGCCAATGGAAAATACAATGGTTGGGAGAAAAATGTCATGGAAAACTCATTTGTTCCTTTTTCAAGCTTAAACCCCTTCTAGAAAAAACATCTGAACCTTACTCATCAAAGAGATTTCTTTGAAGCTGCATTCATATAAGAACCACGTCTCAAAGCAACTAACATACAACAATGCAGGCAACTCAAAACACTCAACAACAACTTTGGTGCAGCAGAAAAAAAGGAAAGAGGCACTCAAGCAGAGCACCAAAACAAGTGTGTTTATTTTCAGCGTGCCTAAACACCCTAGCAAGAACCCGCGTCCTTGCTTGGGCATGCGTAAACAAAAAAAATAAAAAACCCTGCGCGCATGAGAAAAGGTAAGAGAAAATGCATTCTGTCTAAAAGGTAGGAGCCCCTACACACGCCCCCCCAGAATTCACAAACACAGACAAGTCCGACTTGCAAGGAGGCCGGGCCACCCGACCAGAACGAGTCACAATAGGCTGGGAGGCTGGGTGCCCAGCCATCGCCAGAGCAGTCCCCTGAGCACGCACAGCAGTAGGGGTGGGGGCTGCTGGGGTGTCCACGTCCAAATGGGCAGGTTTCCACCGAAACCCGGTCCGGCTTGCCCCTAATGTCCAGCGTGAAAAACTTGTCCCCAGATTGCAGCACACGGAAGGGCCCATCATAAGGCGGCCTCAGTGGGCCCCGATGAGCATCATGCCGGACAAAGATATATGCAGCCCAGGCCAAACCCTCCGGAACATGTGTCTGGGGCACCCCATGTTGAGTCGTGGGTACTGGAACAAAAGTCCCAGCCAAGTCCCTCAGAGCGAAGCGCTGGTGATCAGCACACCAAGGGGTTGTGGTGGTGGGCAGGAAATCCCCTGGCACATGCAGAGTCTGCCCGTAGACTAACTCGGTCGACGAGGATTGCAGGTCTGACTTGAGAGCAGTCCGGAGGCCCAACAAAACCAAGGGAAGCCTGTCCACCCAGCCACCGTCCCTGAGGCTGGGCCGAAGAATGGCTATCAGGGAGCGGTGAAAACGCTCACACAGCCCATTGGCCTGCGGATGGTAGGCTGTGGTACGATGGAGGGAAACCCCCAAAACCTGGGCCACTGCAGCCCAGAGCTCAGAGGTGAACTGGGTTCCACGGTCCGAAGACACATCAGATGCGGCCACAAAAGGCGCCAGCGGTGTCTTGGTATGTTGGTGCACCTTAGTACGCTGACACGGAACACAGGAGGCGACCCAACTACGGACATCCTTCCGCAGCCCATGCCAGACAAACTTGGCGACCATCAGACGCTGAGACGCTCGTCTGCCTGGGTGTGAAAGCCAATGCACCACCTCATGATCGGCCTAGCCAGACCGGTTGAGATATCACACAGGAGGGTGGCACCAGAGTCAAGGAAAGGAACATCAGCTAACTGCGGTCCTATATGCCTGCACCTCCGGATCGACCCGCTGATCTGCTGCCAATAGAGCATAATCCACTCCTAAGTGCAGAGCACCTGCCACCAAGCGGGAGAGACAGTCTGCAACATGGTTATGCTTCCCCGCCACATGCCGGATGTCAGTCGTGAACTCCGATATAAAGGAGAGCTGCCGCTGCTGGCGAGCAGACCAAGAACCAGAACCAGAAGTTCACGGTCAAAGGTGCTGTACTTCCGCTCGTGCAGCCTGAGCCGTCGGCTGAAAAAGGCCAGCGGCTGCCAGGCACCATTCAGGAACTGCACGTGCACGGCCCCCACAGCATAGTCCGAGGCGTCAGTGGTAAGCACGACCGGAGCACCAGACAATGGGTGGGCCAGCATGGTCGCGTTCACCAGAGCAGATTTGGTAGCTACAAAAGCCTGTGTCTGCTCAGCAGTCCACTCAATAATCTGCCTGGCCGTCCTACCCCTGAGAGCCTCATACAGCGGCTGCATTAGCTGGGCGGCCCGTGGAATAAAGCGATGGTAGAAAGTAACCATGCCCAAGAACTCTTGCAGGGCCCTGGCTGTAGCAGGCTGCAGAAGTGCAGAGATGACCTCCACTTTGGCAGGCAGAGGAAGTGCCCCATCGCCTGTGATGCGGTGGCCAAGGAAATCAATGGAGGACATACCAAACTGGCACTTTTGTGGGTTGATAATTAAGTGACTACTCAGACGCTCAAAAAGGGTCCGAAGGTGAGCTACAGTATATGGTCAGCCCTGGAGCTACTGGCCACTAGAATGTCATCCAGATACACAAACAGGAATGGAAGGTCCTTCAGGACACTGTCCATGAGCCGCTGGTAAGACTGGGCAGCGTTTTTAAGCCCAAAAGGCATCCGAAGAAACTCAAAAAGCCCGAACGGGGTGATGACCGCAGTCTTTGCAATGTCCCCTGCATGTACTGGGACCTGGTGGTAGCCACGCACCAGGTCAACCTTTGAAAAAATGGATGCCCCCACCAACCGGGAAGAAAAGTCCTGGATGTGTGGGATCGGGTAGCAATCCGGGGTTGTGGCGTCTTTAAGCTGGCAGTAATCGCCACACGGGCACCAACCCCCACCTCGCTTGGGTACAATGTGCAGAGGGGAGGCCCAGGCACTGCTGGAACGGCAAACAATACACTCCAATGCAGCAAACTCCGCCCTAGTGATGGCCAATTTACCTGCATCGAGGCATCGGGCACGGGCATGGACCGGCGGCCCTGTTGTAACAATGTGGTGTTCAACACTGCGCTTGGCCGTGACTGATGTAAAGGTGGGCCGGGTGAGGTACTGAATTACAGTACATTGTAGTATTTTATGGGAAATAATGTCTAGAAATATAGCGCAGAATGCATTTTTTTTCTACGGTATATTGTACTGATTTACTGAAAAAGAGTATATTACTGTAATAATTTCACTGTTTTTTTTAACCACAATTTGTTACAGCAAGAGTGTTCTGGCCCATTATGACCCACCCCTTTCAGTCACAGTATAATTCCATATGACTCCTCACCCTAAGGTGTGGGAGCAGTGACGGCCATACTTTATAGTATGGATGTGTTATTGGAACACTTGTCCTCAAAGCCCCTTTGTTTACCTCAAAACATTGTGTGAAATATAGAATAGATAAATGGTTCTGTGTCAAGTGTGGAAAGAATACAATAAGAACATGAAAGATATCGCGTCTGGTGGAACTGGAGAACCTTTTTTGCGGTGAATAGTGTATACACATTTGACTTTGTGTCTAAAATGAAACGTTTATGGATGAATTAAAAGTTTACTTTAAATTTCTTTTCTTACTTCTATCTTACTTATTCACAAATACATGATACAATCCAAAACCAAAATAACATGAGTAATCATGAAATGACTGATATTTCAATGGCAGATATAGCCAAGCTAGGTTAGCTGTTATTGTGTTGGTTTTGGTAGCCTTACTGAAGTCTATATAAACTTACGGCTTAATGTACAGTATGGCCTCTTTCAGATAAAGACATCCTTTAATTTATGGATACATATATGATTAATATGGTCTGTCAACAAATCATTTTCACTTAAATATGACATCTGCCTTGCTCTCCATGCAAAAATATTCTCTATAACCTTGTGTGTTGTGTTCCAGCCATATACAATATAGGAAAAATTTTCACCAGATACCTGTCGAACCCTGTTCATGAAAAGTTCCTTCAGGGTCTCCACCCACATTCGTTGCCAATGATCAGGGAGGGGAAGGTCAAACATTTGCCTCCACTCCTACAGTAAAAGAAAATAAGCACAAAAAATAATTTTCTGTAATAGATATTTGATTCATTATGACATTGTACTTTATGGTCTAACAAATTTTAATGTTGTAATACATTAAATATTACTAAACCAGCATAAAATACAATAAAAGCCTTATCTGAAAAGTCTGACAGAATGTTAGCACTAAGAAGTCAACTTCCACTTACATGAATAATGCTATAAATAATGCATCAAAATATTATGTAATAAAACATTTCTCTTATTCTTAATACAAGCACATGTTAAGATAGGTATCTCCAATAATTATTGTAGAAGTCAATGATTTGGTTATTTGGTTTGGCTATACAATATGCTCCAATTAAAATCTATTTTGATATAATTTGAAGCAAAGTTGCATATGTATATAATTATTTAATTTTGCCGTACTTCTAACTGAAAAGATAACTAAAAAATTAAACTTACTTTAAGATGGATGGGTTTTTCTGACCATCTGTTAATGCATTCTGCCAGACCACTTTGAATTTCTTTAAACGGGCTTTGGGTGAGATGTTTAAACTCCTGGAATAGCAAAAGTAATGAGGACTTTCATGTAAAAGATATGCACTGATTTACACTTGTGATTTTGCTGACCATTACATTTCATCCAATTTCATGTCTTATGCCCATGCATCACACCTTGAAGTAGAGCTGTTACGCATATCTGTTGAGTAACATTCGGAGCATCATTTTCGGTTCAGTGCACACAATGAAATGAATGAACATATTTATTGACATGAGGAGATCAGCAGATGTTCAACCCAGAAAACATTTCTACAGACATAACCCTAATCCCAAGCATGACAACCTTAACCTTACCCAGCCCTAAACTGAACCATAAGAAACCAAACAAAATACAAGATTTTTGGCATTTTTGTTTTTTGATTGCATTCACAGATTTTTATAAATTTGAGTTTCCCCTAACAGGTTTTTATCACATTGTGGGGGGCATTTGGTCCACCATTCAGCGTGGGTATGTGGCTGAGGAGGATGACAAAAATGTTAACATATTTTAGGAGAGTGACATCCATGTTCATTTATAATTACACCTTTCAAAGTGAAAACATAATAATAATTGATACTTTATTGATCCCTGTGGGGAAATTGTCTTTATGCCTCCCTCAACTTGCTCTTTGTAGAGTAATCTGTGAAGGGCAGCCACCTGCCTGGGGAGCTGGCAGTTAAGGGCCTTGCTAATCTTGGGACTTCCCTGGTTGAGGAAGCACAACCCCCGGCTGGACTGGCGTAGAGGGGAACTCGCGGCATAGTTGGACAGATGTGTTCGCGAATGTATGTCTCTCCCCTGTAAAGCCACAGGTATTGAGAGCCCCGAGCCCGAGAACCTGGACCATATTCCCGTTGAGTACCAAGATTACAGGGACGTCTTCAGTAAGCAAAGAGCTTTCAGCCTTCCTCCCCATCGGGAGTGCGACTGCTCCATTGGGTTATCGGAGGGAGCCCACTTGCCCAGAGGTAGATTATATCCCGTTTCTCTGCAGGAACAAACCTCGTTGGACACTTACATCCATGAAGGATTGAAACAGGGAATAATCCAACCGTCCACATCGCCTGTTACGGCGAGCTTCTTCTTCATCAAGAAGAAAGACGGGGGCCTTAGACCGGTGGTAGATTATCGAGCGTTAAACTCTATCACTGTGAAGAGAAGAGAATCTCTTCCCCTGATTCCCTCCGCTCTGGAACAGTTGAGGGAAGCGGTTATTTTCACCAAGCTGGACTTGCGTAGTGCGTACAACTTGGTGAGAATTAAAGAAGGAGATGAGTGGAAGACGTCTTTCATCACCAGTAGGGGGCAGTATGAATATCGGGTGATGCCTTACGGATTAGCGAACAGCCCCTCCATCTTCCAATCATTCATGAATAGGGTGTTTTACGACATGTTGGACAGGTTCATGGTCATATACATTGATGATATCCTGATCTATTTCCCTTCCAAGCAGGCACATGTGTTGCATGTATGGCAGGTTCTGCAGAGACTCCGGGACCATCAATTGTACGCAAAGGGGGAGAAGTGTGAGTTCCACCAGACACAAGTCAAGTTCCTGGTGTACATCATCCAGCCTGGAGAGGTTGCCATAGATTGCCAGAAGATAACCGCCATCAAGGAGTGGCCTCTTCCCCGCACTTTGAAGGAACTCCAACGCTTCTTAGGTTTTGCTAACTTTTAATGCCGTTTTATTAGGAATTTTAGTCAAAAAGCAGCACCTCTCACTTCCCTTACCCGGGGAAGACCTACCAAACTCACATGGACACCCGTAGAGGAGCATGCCTTCGCTCGCCTGAAGGAGGCGTTCTGCACGGCACCGGTTCTCGCTCAACCCTGACCTGAACTCCCGTTCGAGGTGGAGGTGGACGCCTCGGAAGCAGGTGTGGGGGCTGTGCTGATACAGCGCAATCCTGAGTCAGGAAGACGTCACCCATGCGCATATTACTCCCGCAAGTTGTCTGCTGCCGAACGCAACTACGAGGTGGGTGACTGAGAACTCCTAGCCATAAAATTAGCCCTGGAGGAGTGGCGACACTGCTTGGAGGGGGCTAGACACCCCTTCGTGATGTTGACGGACCACCGAAACCTGGAGTATCTCCAATCAGCTAAACGCCCCTCAGCTCGTCAAGCTCGCTGGGCACAATGGTTTTCACGTTTCACCTTCTGGGTGAGTTATCTTCCAGGGAAGAAGAATTAAAAGGCGGACGCCTTGTCTCGGCAGTTCGACCCACCGGAAAGTGAGGACCGCACTCTACCGATCCTAGACCCCAAGTGTTTCGTCTCATCCATAACCTGGGGTTTGGAGGACACCATTCGCTCGGAAAACGAGAGACGGGCACGTCCGGCAAGATGCCCTCCTAATCTGTGGTACGTATCTAGTCCCCATCGATCTTGCCTTGTACACTGGATTCATTCCCAGCCAGGAACCAACCACCCAGGAATCTGCCGCGACACAACGCCTGGTTTCTCGCCGCTACTGGTGGCCTAGCTGGAGCAGGGAGGTCCAAGAGTTCGTGGAGAGCTGCCCGGAGTGCGCCAGATGTAAATCCTCGAACCTCAGCCCAGCCGGGCTACTGCAACCATTGCCGGTCCCTGCCAGACCATGGTCCCACATTGCGATGGACTTTATTACTGATTTACCCCGTTCCTCGGGAAAAACCGTAGTTCTCACTATTGTGGATCGATTTTCAAAGATGTGTCGTCTAGTGGCTCTCCCTAAGTGGCTCAACGTCACGCTTAGTCTGACCTCAGCCTACCACCCCCAGTCAAACGGACTCGCCGAGCAGACTAACCGCGAGGTATCCAAGGCCCTGCGGCTTCTAGTACGCACTGACCCTACTAAATGGTTCGATCAGCTGGTCTGGACGGAATATGCTATCAACTCAAGGGTGAGTCCTGTCACTAACCTCACTCCCTTCCAGTGTGTCCTAGGTTTCCAACCTCCACTCTTCCCGTGGGACGCCCCCTCCAGCAATGTTCTGAAGGTGGAAGCCTGGTTCCAGGAGAGTCAACGGGCCTGGCGAGGCATTCAACGCGCTCTGCGCCTCCAAGCAGAACGATCCAAGACCCAAGCAGACAAGCACCGCCGTCCGGGTTTTCCCTACCAGGTGGGACAACAGGAGTGGCTGTCCAAGAATCTCAGAATTCTGGGATGCCGTAAGCTTACCTCCCGCTTTATAGGACCCTTTCGCATACTCCAACAAGTAGGACCAGTGACGGTCAAACTGCAACTACCACGTGTGTACTGGATCTCGCCCACGTTCCACATCTCCCTCCTGAAGCCTGTTAGGTACAGCCGTCTCCGCCCTACGGACCAACCAGAGGAGGTACCTCCCCCAGTGCCGGCAGATGCGTCCGCCGACACTGTGAGGAACATTGTAGATTCCAGGCACCGGCAAGGGAAACTTCAGTACCTAGTGGATTGGGAAGGCGCGGGGCCGGAGGAAAGGAGCTGGGTTCCTGCCACTGAAGTCACCGACATGGCCCTGAAGGAGGCGTTCCATTGACTCCATCCCCAGAAACTGGCTCCCCGCCCTCGCGGCCGACCACGCAAACGACGGGGGCCTCCTGGAGGTGGCCGTCAAGGGGGGGGCTCTGTTACGCCCACGGGGGCGGGGGAGAACAGGTGTGAGTCCTCCAACCCTGATTAGACCTCCTTAAGAAGGAGAGTCTAACACTCGACCGATGTGAAGTATTGAGCCGATGTATCAAAGCCATACTGAGCATTTTTTTGTCTCTCGTCTCCCCGACTTCCCGTACCCTATCTCTCTGTCCGTTGTCGAAGCCTTACATTCTGTTCCTTCCTCCCTCAGTCCAGCTCCCATTCCTAGCTCCCCTGCCCTGCTGAGTCCAGCTTCCTCCGTCCTCCTTCCCTCCCGTCCATCCGTCCTGTGCCTCATCGTTAGACTGATCTTCCGGCTTTCGACCTACCCTTCCGGACAACGACCACGACCCTCGCCTGCCGATTTCAACGCCAGTTGCTCGATACCCTTTCCCCAGAAGCTTCGGCTTCTCCCCGCCGCTCCACTTTCCCTAGCGGGAGTGGGGATTCCCTGCTCACACTCTGGTGCGTTGCCTGCCTCATTAAAGCTCCTGATCCCTTGCATTTCTGGATCCGTGTCTCCTTCGCCCTCCCCGTGTGACAGGTTGTATGTAATATGCAAAATCTACATGCACAACCACATGGTGCAGATTGTGAGAAATGGAGAAGGAACAATGGACAAAGTCAGGGGAGCCAGTGACGAAGAAAAAAAGACATAACACATTCAGCGCAGATTGGATGAAATAAGACACCTTTGCGGAATGGGTAAGGCCTACCCAAGGAGACCCGTTCTCTGCCTCCAGTATTGTGTGCCCAGCCAAAATTATAGTGAAATATGAAGGGAAATTGGCACTCGACAACCACGCAAAAAAAAAAAGCACCAGACTGCTATACTACTTTTCAAATATATATAAGTAGAAACTAAATATATTTTTACAGCTTCATGATGCGAATAAAAAGAACAAGTGACTGACTTAAGCATCTGCATTTCGAAGCAGCTCTGACCGCCCACCCACTTGCAAATCACGTTATTTGCATGATAATAACATGATAATCCGACAGTTGATATTGGGTATAGAAATATGTGAATATGCCCATTGAGACTCAAATAAACAAGTCACATGTCTGGGTAGTGTTTACACTGATCGGCTACAATATAGCACGCGGATATGACTCTGCTGCTGAAGCTTTCTGCCAGTGTTGCCACTTTCAGCAGCAAATCTCATATCTGTGTTCATGGCTCAGCAGGCTAAGCCTGTGTGCCTATAATCATAAAGTCAGCAGTTCAAACCCAGCCTATTTAGAACGTGAATAGCGATCTTCAGCTGAGACTAGTACTATACGCCCCCTGATGCAGGTAAAACAAAGAAAAGTGACATGGTTTGTTTTTTTCCGATTTGACCGAATTTTAAAAACTTTAATACTTTTGACAATGGAAGTTTTGAAAAGAAGACAGATTACGGATTTAGTCAGTGTTTTTTTTTATGATTCTACATAATGATTTCAGCGAGATATAAACTGAAATACATGAGAAAGATACGCGGTCGACGATGCCCTTGTCCCCAGAGCGTTAATAATAGTGAATTATTTTATTTCTGTTAACTCTGGATAGGCACTGCATCATATTTATATAGTCACAATTTTTCATGTTTCATTCCATCAAAAGGATTTTATTTTATTGCTACTTTTCTTGAGTTTCAAACTGCTTTTCCAAAGTGATGGGTGTGGAGTGCAGTGACATTCCAGACTGATGGGCCATTGACAGTATGTAAACTATTACAGGTGTGGGGATACCTATCTCTTCAATATTCATTGTGCAGGCCACTGACTTTGGAATAAAAAAGAGTGTCACTCCAAAGTTCTAACACTTTAGTAATCAAATCACATAAAATTTCAGAATTTCTCCTTCACCTATGTGTAGCGAACCCCTGGGCCTATAAGCTTCAGAGCTCAAAAGTCTTGGCTAGAAATGTTCATAATGTGATTTTTTTTACAATTTCTCAGCATGTCTGAAAATAGGTTTACATATAAAAGTATATGTTTAAAGTTGATTTTAACAAAAAATAGAATAATTAAGTGGTCTCAGATTATTGGTGCTGAGTTTGTGCGGAATAAAAGCACATGTAACACCTTGGGATAAATGTTTTTTAGATATGTGAAATATTTTAAAATGTCAAGGCATGTCAGACTACCCTGAAAGTGGCTGAGAGACCTCAGACTCCTGAGGCTTAAATTAACACTCCATGGTGTTTATATGGGTCCACACCATTGAGTGTTACCTTTAACACTTTACAGTATGCCTTCAGTGTTAAACTTTTTTGACTGTAATAGTGTTAAATTTACAGTATAAGGTGTTAAGTCAGTGAGTCTCCACCTCCACATATCTGCCCCATTTTAATATGCGCACAAAAAGTCATGAGGATCAGAAGAGCCAACCCACCATTATGAGAAAGACTAACCAAAAAGGACGTTACAGCTTTTTCTTGCTTTGTATTTAAGCCTCGCTTGCTCAGTTCTGACTGATCTTGAAGGTTGGAGAGCTGTGGTCCTAGTGTTTTTTTTCCCCCCTGATATGTGGTTTTTTGGCATGCTAAGGTTGTGCTGAAGAAAAACTCTTGAAGATGTACAGAATATGTTTCCAGTGTGGCATATATTTTAATGGTGTGGGGGAGTATTTGGGTGCCAGTACTGTTTTTGCCAAAATATATATATTTTTAAATCCATCACAATTGTGATAAATAGAGCAAGAGAACAAAAAACACAGAAATGGTTCTTACATGCTAGTGACGGGAAGTTTGTCTTAATTAGCTGATTCAATTCTTTCAAACTGCCTCTTGTAATCAACAGATTCTAAAACTGATTCTAAGATTCACTTTTTTTTTGTGCCTGACCTTATGACTCAACGAATCATGGGATCGGATAATAAATCTATCTCAAGATTACGTTATTTGACTGAAAGATAGGGCTGGTGTTCAACAAAAATGTTCAGCTTGACTAAAAAAACAATATAAAGCAGAAAGGGTGTCGATGCTGAATAAACACGTGTGTATATATAGTTCTTATTTTCTTAAGTCAAATTCATATGCATGAGTATCAAGGACTATGTATATCACAGTTAACAACTGCAATATTACCTATACAATCACACATACACATACAATGAGCATGAGTAGACTTGCATACGTCAAACTTAATAAATAGCTTGTTTTTTGATGAAAGACATATAGTTTTATTACACAGAAATGCAATAATTTACTGTTTTGATAAATGATGAAGAGCTGCATTTATTTTATTCCTCTTAACAGCGTAACTGCATTTCCGCAGTAAACGCAGCGAGGTCTCTTGGGATCGATTCACGAACTGTTAGTTTGAGTCACCGACTGAGTGTCTGAAAACCCGTACGTTCGATTCGCTCATCGAACAGGTTCTTTTGAGTGACCGAGTGTCTGAAAACCTGTAAGTTCGATTTGTTCATGGAACAGGCTCTTGGGGAGTTAAGAACATAAGAACATAAGAAATATACAAATGAGAGGAGGCCATTCGGCCCATCAAGCTCGCTTGGGGAGAACTTA
>JAODKF010006815.1:0-11629 GCA_026779585.1 Mormyrus proboscirostris
CAAATAACACTCAGAAACACAGTCAGTTCAGACACATTACTTGCACATGCTCAATCATGCACACGAACAAACATTAAAATTTTTCTTTCATATAGAAAATTTATGTTTATGATTTATCTTGTTTTACGACAAAATACCAGCAGAATTTACAATTTTGTAGTTTTCATTGCTAATTTGCCTCATTATCAAAATGCAAGAAAGGCAGAGGCTCCCTTAGATAAAAATTTAAAAAAGGAGAAAAACAAATAAATAACCTACTTGAAATATGTTTGTTTTTGGCAGACCTGCTTATCATTTATGTAATGTTATGTCATGTTACAATAAAAATTTACATGATGAATTTTGGCTCCTACTTATGACTCTGTTATGTTAGGTAAAGCTAACCTGCCCTGAATAAGTAATGGCTAAATAGTTATGTTAATTAAATCATAGTTAATATAGGTAAAGCATGAATTATTCATAATTAAGTTATTGTTACTCAAAAGTTCTAAGTAATTAGTTGTTAAGTGTATAGATATATGTTATGTCTGTTTCACCCATTTTGTTTTACTATGTCATAGCTCTTAAAACTAAGTGCAAATTGTTACCTCACTTTAATTGAGATTTTATAGGTTGTTTTTTACAGTGTAGTGTTCCTTTTTGTTCTACTTCGAAACAAACAACCATATCTGAGTTTTCACAATTTCCCAGTTGATAAAGGCGAAAAGAAGAAATGGACTCAAGCACTGAGACGTGAAGAAGGTTCAGCATTTCGTGTTAGTCAAGGTAGCACTTTTGTATGTAGTCTGCATTTTACTAAGAATGACTAACTTCCTTCAGTACATCGTAAGCATCTCAAAACTGTCGCTGTCCCATCCTTCTTTAAGTGGAATATCGGGGGAGATGGGAAACAAGGACGGCTTTCGGTGTATGACCGAGCAGGGAGCTGTCCGGAAGATAATTTTCGACATGTCGTTTCTGAAGTGCCACTCGAAACGCAACAGACGATCACCGAAACAGTGTGTGACACTGATATGTTGACAGATTATGCGCGTCCTTCATCAGGTATGCTTACGTTTTCTAATGTAATTACTTTTAATGTTATCTTTAATAAAACTCCACTGTAGCACTTCCGTGGATAACAAAGAATCAGCAATCATGAGCTAAAATAAATTTAATACTGATATTAAATACTTGTACTCAGCATTTACTGTGTGCAACCCTACTATTTAATATTTGAACAACTTGCTAAGTTTCATCCCAATTTTATACAGGTAGGCAGTAAGGTCATACTGTAACATTAAAAACAATGAATGTACTGATGATGAATTTAAATCATATAAAGAAATCTTTGGTTGGTTTTTGATTGAGTGGGTTCATTTATAAAATGAAGAATTTTTGGTATTAATCAGGTGCGCTAGATGCTGTTGCCCTTAAAGTACAGATGCTGGAGAAAACTCAGCAAACTGGAAACGGAACTGGCGAAACTCATAGTGTCACCATTGCAGATCAACAGGTGTTGTGCATCTGATGTAGACTTTCAGTTTTACACAGGTTTTCCTTCTGAAAAGGTCTTCAGAGCATTTTGACTTGCAATTGAACCATCTGCTACCAATATAGTGTATTCGTCAAAAGCACAGAAGAAAGGATTAACTCTTCAATGAATGCCAAACAGCTCCAAGTCCAAAATGTCACAAACCCGCAGTAACCAACAGAGGGGTGAGCAACGGAGTCTTTATTGCACAAGGCTGTGGCAATAGACACTTGGCACGGGCAGAATCGTAGTCGTACAGGCAGGGTCGGTAACCAGGAGATCGGGGAGGCCAGGGTCAGGATCCGGTGTCGTTGTCGGGGTCGCAGGCAAATGGGTCGCGAGCCAGGGAATCCGTCCGGTGACACAGACACGGTACAAGGGGAATTCACAAGGAGGAAGAGCGAGGGGAGGAAGGGCAGGAGGGAGATCGGGACGAGTCGCAGGAAGAGTCGGGCAGGGCAAGCAGGGTGGAACGGAGCTAGACGAAAGACAGGGAAAGTAATGCTCAGTATGTATTTAGTCATCTACAAGACCTCGCTCCGGGCTGCGGGGTTTTCGGGCTTATATACAACGTGGAGTCCCGGTATTGGTCGGGACTGCCGCCTCCCATAGCCGGTTCACCGGCGGGGCGTGACACAAAACGCAAGCTGCAGCTCATTGATGAGTTTTTTTTATATTGTTGTCGAGTTGCAGCAGGAAAGAGAAGGTCCTGGCAGACATTTTTCAAATACGTATGTCTACTGTTAGCCGCATTATCATCATATGGGCCAATTTCCTTTACCTTGTCCTGGGATCAATGCCAATTTGGAAGAATAGACAGCAGGTGCAAGCTACAATGACCACCACATTTCTGCAGTTTTGTCCAGAGGTGAGGGTGCTAATAGACTGCACAGAGCTAAGATGTCAGAGTCCAACAGCGCTCTGACTACAATATGAGGTGTTCTCTACATACAAGAACACCACCACCTTCAAAGGACTGATTGGAGTTTCACCATGTGGAGCTATTACCTTTGTTTCTAAGCTCTATAAAAGATCAAATTCTGATAAAGAAATATTCAATCAATCAGGAATCCTAGGCCTTCTAGAACCTGGAGATGGCTGCATGGCAGACAAAGGGTTCACAATTGAGCTAGCTGAATGTGAGGCAAACTAATCATTCCTCCATTCAAAACAGCACTTCAGTTCAGCAAAGAAGAGGTAGAGAGAACACAAGCCATAGCTTGTCTTTGGATCCTGGTAGAACGGGCAATCAGGAGAGTAAAGGAAAACCATATCTGGGAAACAGGCACAGTGAACCAAATATGGACCAACTGCTAGCTAACTTTCAAGGGCCACTTAATGTGAAAGGACAAAAAACTGTATGAAGGCAGTCTTAAAGCTCCTGTTATACCATGAACCGTAACAAGCCCGCACTTTGAAATCATTAATTCAATAAATGTTAACTACTTTTAAAGCATATTGAACAAATCACACTAACCGTCACTAATGTATTCATTAAATATTGCCCAATCAAAATCTTCTCCTTTTTTAATTTTGACAAAGTAAAATTGCGCTAATACCAGCCTCCAATTTAAAACCTTTTAAAAGTTTCAATAAATACTTAAAAAAAAATATCACACTTGAGTTTTGGCCCCTGGATTCATCTTGATATTTTGGAAAAAGAAACATTCCTTTCAATGTTCTTAAGCATACAGGTACAGTTATTTACTGATTTTTAAATATTTTTCCATATAGACACCAAAGTAGTACAGGTCCAGCTGATCTTTCATTTTAGAGATCATGTCATCGTCCCTCCATACTCTCTCCACAGTGACGTCTCCCTTTGTTTCTGTAAAAAAGTCATACCAGCTCAGTCCGGTTATGGCCAGTTGACCTTGCACCTGCCAGAAGTACTTATGGAGTTTTTTAAGTGCAGCCTGACCTTTAATGAGCTTTACAGTTTGTGTCCTGCTTCAGAAACACACTCATATCTGTCCATTTTATTTCGGCAAGCCCAAAGCGTGGATTCTCAGATGGATCAAACACTTTTGCGTCAGGGCTTGCACCAAGATGAGGTGCATCTGGATGAATTATAAACCCACAAGGTAACACATTGACATGACAGAATTCAGAGTACTGCTCCAAAACTGCTAGTTCAAGTTCAAGGCCTCTTTTCATTGCTTCAGTCTGCCGAGTTCCCTTGATTATTCTTGCCAGAGATTGGCCAGATGACTCCCCTCGCACATGGCACACTTCTCGAAATCTACTTGTCGTTACCCTTGGTCAACGAATTTCTGACCACTGCACTGAGACTGTCGTTTTGTTCTCTTGTCTATCAAAGCTGACATCTCAGGACTCACAGTTAAACTCTCCAAAAAAAGTAGCTGATGGTAGCTGGGAACAAAATCCAGTTCTCTCAAGTCTCATGCCGAGCACAAGGAGTTTCGGAAACTCTGGAGCACTTATGTAGGGAAGCCCTGAAGGGCAAAACACGCCAACAGATTCCACCAGCAAATTCAAAAGCACACCAGCAAATTCAAAAACTTTTGCTGGTATGTTTTTGAATTTGCTGGTGTGTTTTGCCCTTCAGGGCTTCCGTACTTGTGTGTACCTTGTAGTTGTAACAGGTGGGCACTGGTATGACAGTACTGAGCCACGAGGCACTGGTCCGAACCTTGAATGAACTACAGACAGTTCTGATAGTCCGTGCAAAACAGTGCAGATCATAGGCTGTGGAGTAATGCCTCTTAATGTTTCAGCAACAGACATCACTGCCAAGTCAGAGAGGGGTCCCGAAATAAGAAAATTATAGTAACCTCCAGAGAGAATAATACATGAGAATTTATTTTAAAACCATCAACCTTTAAATTCTAAAAAAGGATGTTTTAATGTGAAATGCATATCATACAAGAACCAAAATATAAAACACCACCAAAATTAAAAAGAGAAATGACAACATTATTACCCATGTATGCTTTGCACAGTGTTGATTTACAGACACTCTTGCCAGACACTTTTGGTTTCCTGACTACCAACTGGTCCAGAGGCTTTGGCTGAATACGCTATCATACAAATCGACTGATTGCATTAAACAAATTAGACAATGTAACTGTAGTGATCGCCTGGTGGACAGTCTGAGCTAGGACAGGATTTGTAAATTACCATTTCAATTAAAAGGACCTGGATTTCACTTGAGCACTAAGCTCTTGCTGTGTGCTGATTAGTCAGTCTCCTATAGTCATGCATGTGTCACTAATGCTAATGTGAAACAGCTGGATGAGTCTTTCAGTCAAGGAAACAAACCAAGGCACAAGAAGACCTGAACTATTTAGCCAAACACAGGAGCCTTTCAGTTTGAAAGTAGTTTGTAAAACCCGAAGTAGCTCAAAGTGTCCTCCCTGACATGGATTATCTGGTCACCCTAGTTTATTCCACAAACGACAGGGCAGCGTACAGCACGATTAACAACATCAATGACGGATCTGGGGAAAACGGACTCAGAAGTGGAATAAATACACAGGACAAGCCGAAAATAACAGGCAACAGGTGATCACAATCAGGAATTAACACGAGGTAACAAGGGGTGTGGCACACAGGAGAATTGGACGAGCAGGTCATGACAGTAACAGTTAAATTAACTGAACCAATTAACTGAACCAACATGCCATCTATTTTATTTATATATATTATATATTTATGTGAGATAAATAAATTATAGGCAAATTACCCGAGTCCTTAGCCGATGCTAGGTCTGCAGAGAGCTGGTACATAGGGCTGGTGATGGGGCTGTCTGTCATTTTCATCATGCTAAAATGTGCACACTGGAAAACCAAGGCGACCACATGGTTGCACAGGCTCAATCTCTAAAGTGACATGGAATGATATGTTTGTTATAACAATAAATGATTAATGATGAGGCTAATGAATAAACATTGGCCTTCTGAACAATTTATGGAAAAAACAAGAGCAATATGACACTAAGGTAATCAGCCACTACAGGCAGCCCTCTAGCCGTCAAATTATATCTGTATTATTATCACGTAAAATAAGACTACCCTTACTGTGTAGCTAGTTATCATACATTTAATTACAAGTGAAATCTACTATCAATATTAACTGGAAACCTGACTAATTTAAGCACATTACATATGATTCACTTCGTGTTTAAAGCACTTTCAATGCCATAAACACAGAAACATTGGAGCCGAGTGGCGTTGCTTTGGCGGGGAGATAACCAATACCAAAACATTCAGTATAGACACCCGCAACCGCAGTGAATAAACAAATAAGTACAGTGGTACCTCGGTATACGTCCGCTTTGGAATAAGTTCAACTTGGTATACGTCCTGTTTGGACGTGAAAAATTTTGCTTGTTATACAACCTTTGTTTGGAATATGACTCACGTGCTAGAACTTGCATGAGTCAAAATGAGTCAGGACATCGCACGCTACTCATTTACCTCTCTCGAGTCAAAGCCACGACTGCCTACGAGTGTCATTATGCCAGTTGCTATCATTCAGTAAACAACCTGCACTAACTCTCTCTTCATTTATTTCATCTAATAGTTATTCTGAGTATGTATTGTGGTATTAAGCAGAATTTAAATTATTTTATACAGCCCCAATTGTCATGCCCTGCTTGTCCCCGTGTTTACCAGCTGTTTCTTGTTGCTGTCATTAGTCCAATGTATTTAAG
The DNA here is from genome assembly GCA_026779585.1 of Mormyrus proboscirostris. Classification (NCBI taxonomy): domain Eukaryota; kingdom Metazoa; phylum Chordata; class Actinopteri; order Osteoglossiformes; family Mormyridae; genus Mormyrus; species Mormyrus proboscirostris. Next base: position 6,189 of record JAODKF010006815.1, read on the forward strand.
TCTGCGTTAGGTATGTTTCCCCCAGTCCGGTCATTAACATCCGTTTTATGGTGTATAGTATTCCTTGCTGTATTCTTATTACAATCCCTTGATCGCCCAATTTCCCGGCTCCTGTGTTGCTTCCCCGCTCCGTGCCCGAGCAAGTGCAGAACATCATCAACCATAGATATAGGTCGCATGTCATTGACAATCATGCTCAGGATGCTTTCTGTAAACACTTTTTAAATTTTATTTCAAATATGACCAATAAAGTTATGTCCAATGACATATTTGTGGTGTTCTCTCTTTTCCTTTCTTACACCCAAATTACTAGTGTGTTTTGGTAATGAAAATTGCTTATCACTGATTACATGTGTAGCGCCCCCCGCCCTCTTTTACGCAAAACTATAGCAAGAAGCAGCACCAGGTTCAATAATCTATTGCCTCAGCGATGTTGTATTACGGCCCCTCTGGTGTCACTAACTGGAATACCTCTTGTCTTAAACAATCTGTTGAATAAAATCTAAGCAAACAACTGCACAGAACAGAAACTCACTGTAATTAATAAAACACTTGAATAAGTAAAAAAATACGGAATTTAATTAGAGTAAGGTCAGAAAGAATAAATGGATCAACGAAACACGTTTCACGTGATAATGAATCACACAATCAGAAGAATCACAAGTTAAAAAAAGAGTTAGCCCCAAAGGGGAAAAACAATCCCAACCTCTGGGTTACTAAATTAACCAAAAAGAAATATACCTTAAACAAACTCACTATGACTGGGACGTATTACATGAAATATTCACAGTTATCAAATGTGCTGAATGATACTGTATAACTTACTAAACACTCATGGGCCCACGCACACACTAACCATTCATTCGTAACCCACCCTCGTTGCAGGCCTGGAATGGAGCTCGTGTTCGTGGTGACCAGAGAAACTACAAATTGGCCTCTTCACTCTCCGGAGCACAAAATAAATCAATAACCATACCTCAATCACGGGTACACAGCAAACCGTTATGGGGAATCCTGCATCAGAGCCCCTGCAGATCCACTTCCAGCGCTGTCTCGGGCCGCCAGCGTGGGTCACCCTCCAGCGCCGCCAGAAGAACTCCAGACCGCACGGTGATGTGTGGCGCGACGAACTCTTGTCGTTTCCCCATGTTCCCCCTGTCGCGCGCTGATCTGAAATCACGACGTCACCCGCTGCTTCATAGTTATACGTTTTCGCTGTCGTGTTAATGTCTTACTTTATTTCTTTCATATCCTTCTTAATGTCTTTAGTGTGCTGCGGGAAACAAACCATTTATTAAAAACATCGCCTGTCTTTTCGATATTTGTGTATTTAAAGAACTGAAACTATTTTAATCGCTGGTAATACTTCTTTGTGTAATTTTGTTTATTCTAATTGTGGCTTAATTGTAGGCAACTTACTCATTACATTTAACTACTGCTGACAGCGCTGTACATGGAAATGCATGGTTGAATTACATTTCATGAAACCATCAATACGATGTATTGAATATATGGTTCCCCTCGGTAAAGTAGACACACAGCAAGTCTGGACCTCGATACTGATAATACAACTTCATTATTACATTATGCAGTTATGTGCCTGAAAGACTTTCAGCCATCTCACGTTGTTCTTCGCACAAATATGAAAGGGAAACACTATTTTTTAAAATCCAGGATATTCAGTTCCCCCTGCTAAAACAGGCATACAGCAACTCTGGACCTCAGTACTGATAGCAATAGTTTATAAGCATTTAATCATGTCTGAATAACTTCTAGCCACCCCTCATACTCCCACAGCCAGTAAGGCAGGGGGAACGGATTTTCCCAGTGCCCGGGAAAATCCGTTCCCCCTACTTAAATCAGAAAGACAGTGTTTCTAAAACATGCTGCTCTCCCTGTTAACTCTGCTATAGGTACTTGTGACATTGAATAACTTTCAGCCACCCCTCATACTCCCACAGCCAGTAAGGCGGGGGGAACGGATTTTCCCAGTGCCCGGTTAAAATGTAAACAAATGAATATAGTTGTTTGTTTTTTTTTTAAAGAAGAATAAGCTTAGGTATTTTATTCATTATTTTAATAAATCTTTTAAAGTTAACAACATCAAATAAATTAAATAGCTGTTTAACAGATATAGCCAGTTAAATAATTGCAAACTTCAGTTAAAAGTGCAAAAGAACCATTTAGAAAATGCTAACATGCATATGTTGAAAACTCGCTGACTTAACAATAAAAAATGTTAAAATATAATTATAAAATAATTAACATAAATACAGAAAAACAACCAACCAAACTTAACAACAAAATAAAAATAAAACGTCATAAATGAGGCAGAAGTTTCAAAGATTCCAAACTTCTTCTTATTAAAAGTGCAAATGGCAAAATAATTCACTATTCATTAAAAAATTAAGCAGTCTTACGTGTAATTAGACATTCTGCACAAAATAAGTCCACATCTGTGGCTGGGTTTCCACTGCAAGACAAATGGAACCACCTGTCACATCCATTGCAGGCAATCTGAAAAAATAACAAAATTAACCACAACATTATTTCTAATAAATATCAAATCTCAATAAAAATATGACATGTACTTTTATAGTAACTGCAAGTGTTTATTAGTGTAGCATTGAGACTGCAGACTAAGTTTGATTATTTAAAAAATATAACAATAAACAAGTCTCCTATAGGAAATCAGCACTATGTGAACTTTCTCATTAAGCAAATGTTATATGGAGTACAATACTAGAAAAGAAGCAGAATTAGAATAGAAGATTCCAATCATTTTGTTAACCGTAGTGGCTGTGAAGGCAGCATGCTTGTCTCTTAGCACTAGGTTTGCAACTTTCAATACAGTCATTTCAGTGGGGGTTTCTTCTGGGTACTCTGGTTTTATCTCAAAAACATAGACAGTAGCTGACCTGAATGTTAAAGTATCCAAGTGGAGAGTAAATGTGATTGTGTGTTTTGTGTATGTGTCCTATAGTGAACTCTCACTTTTAGCCATCCCTCATACTCCCACAGCCAGTAAGGCGGGGGGAACGGATTTTCCACATTCCCACTTACTTAGGATTAAACTTAAGTTATGGTTTGAGGTCTTTACTCAGACCCCCCAATTTCACTTGAATGTATCTTCAATTCTTAAATATCAAGAGTAAAGACTAAATTCTGTCGTTCATTTAAAAAAAAAAAAATCACAAGTATTTTCATGCTGCCACAACTTTAATAATAAATCTGATAGATTTAGAAACATATTAATTTGATTTGTATGGACCTTTGCTTCATATGGTGAGCAATAACTGGACTGTCTGGATTTTGTTAAGAGCATTCATAAACAAATAACTACATTTTACTTCCACTCAATCTTTTATTCGCGCTATATTTTATTTATTCGTTTGTTTGTTTGTTTGTTTGGGGCATTGGTACAGATTTTTCGTATAATCAGGCCGTGGTTTATTCCATGACGCATACGCTTTCTCTGAAAGATCATTGCTCTGTCGTAAATATTTACGTTGTTTGCGTCATTGTCCATTTCTCAGTTCTGGAAGGCGAAAGAAGATAGCGGTCGATTATAGTTTTTGGAGTGTGACTACTAATACTGTAGATTGACAAAATGGATCCAATACAGTATGGTGTAATATATACATATTTAACAGCTGGCAAATATCCTGATTCCCGAACTAAGGCAGAAAAATATGTCATTCGACGACGTGCGCAACAATATTCCATCAAAGGTAAAACGTATTCGAAACAGGCCTACTAGTGATCTGTCTTAAATCATGAGTCATACAAATATTTTACATAGACCCACATTACTTAAGTAAAAGGTATGATTATGTTACATAAAAATATACTTTCCATGTCTGTCCTAAGCCTGTTCACCACATCTTACCTAAGCTTTAAAGGCCATTATTTTACATTTTGTCTTTGTTACAATAGGCCTATATGGCGTTTTGTATCCAAATGAAAATACCAAATTGGTATGTGGCATACAGATATTTTGCAATCGAGGTTCTGCTTTATTCATTTAATCTCTTGACAGATGGGGTGCTTTATTATGTCCGCCGAAAGGGCACAAATCAAGAGCGCTCGGTTAAAGTTGTGCGAAGTGCTGAAGAGGCAGATGACGTTTTAAAGAGTTCCACGCCACTGCCACAGGTGGACACAGTGGAAAAGAAAGAACACAGGATGCAATTTCCAAACGGTATTACTGGCCTAGCATGACTGCCGATATCGAAAATTGGGTACGTTTTTTATTATTTACAATTAGGCTAATTAAAGCCTATGATAAGCATTTGCATGGCTAATATCGTGCAGGATATGACATGTAGACGATGTAACATGTCTTAAAGACTGAAATACTATTGTAAATATCATCTAAAATTATAATAAGTCTATAAATGTGTGTTCTTACTTTGCTATAACACTAAATCAACTGTTGTCTTCCAAAATTAATGTATTGGTTCCTACATAATACATCATTGACATAATATCTTTTAAAGAATAGTTATTTTAGAATAGATTCATCTACACATTTATTAGAAAATAGTTCTTAACATTGCTGTTTAAATTTATTCATGTTATGTGTTTAAATGCAGATTAAACAATGCCCAGCATGCCAGTCTAAAAGGGTAATAAAACTCAAAGAAGCTTATATTCCTATAACTGTAAGTAACTTAATTTTTTTCTCATTTCTGTGATTTTATAGCTATTAGCATTATTCCATTTAATAATTACTAATAAACTTATTTCTGTTTGTAGGTAAATTAACCATGGGAATTAGTTGGAATGGACCTTATTGGAAAATTGCCCTTGACTGTAAAAGGCAATCAGTACATTTGTGTACTTATTGATTATTTTACAAAGTGGGTAGAGGCATATCCATTACCCTCAAAAGCAGCAGGAGATGTCACCATGTGCATTGTGAATTTTTTTTACCGATATGGAGCACCAAAGAGGATTCTCACTGATCAAGGCAGAGAGTTTGTTAATCAGGTTGGATATATGTTATTTTTTGAATAGCAAGTATTTGCAATATATACTTATAGCAAGGGTTTGACTGAGAACAATTTTGTCTGGATAAAACGTATATCAAGACCAGAAAATTATCTACATTATCAGCAATAAAAAAAACAACACTGTATACTAATTTTGGTTAGAAATGTCACCAAAAATGCGAAGTCCACAGTGTTATTTTTCCTGCTTGTCTTTCCCTAGGTAAACAGAGAAGTATGCACCCTGTTTGGTATTGAGAGAAGTCTCTGTTCACCTTACCACCCTCAAACTAATGGACTGGTGGAACGGATGAATGGTACTATACAGAGGTAACTTCCTGTTTGCATGACTCATTTAAGGTATTATACTGCATATTATGTGTAAACTCCTTAAACTCCTTCTGTTCTCTTTAGAACCCTTTCAAAGGTTTGTGATGAAAGACCCACGTT
>JAODKF010006816.1:0-11623 GCA_026779585.1 Mormyrus proboscirostris
GCCACTAATTCCGAGACCGGAACCATGATACAAAACATTCATGATGTATTCTTCCAGAATCCCCCTCCTGCACCGCTGCTGCAGCCCACCAAGCTCCCTGAAGGCCAGGCGCATGTGGGTGGCTCTGAGATGCGCGTGTACCGCCAGACAGAGAGAGAGAGAGAGAGAGAGAGCGAGCACGTTGTTCAGAATCCTCAAATGGCGAGTGTCGAGGTCACATCCTGATCTATACTTACATCCGGCGTCAGTGTTCCTGGCAGCAGCACATAGAAGTGGGGACCAATGGCTACCCAGGAGGGACTACAATGCAAGCTGTCTGCCCGTTGGTGTTCCGTCCATCCAGGAGCCCATCTGGCAGCTGAGCTCGCTACCTGGCCGTCCGGCATCTAGCCATGGCCGACAGAGCTGTTAGCCACCTAACACCCACGGCTTGCTGCTTACATAACGGCCTGTGCTGGTGGCAGCTGCTTATATAACTAGCAATCTCCACCCCCCCCCCCTACAGACAGCTAAAACGCAGCTCAGCTGGGCCCGAAAAAATAACCACAAATGAAACAAAACGTAAGTAAAGCACCAAATAATATCAAAGAGAAACAGAAATAGTACTATATGTGCTTGACTAAAACTAGACCAAGAAGACACAGTAGCACCTCCTGTAGTTGGAGGGTGTTTTTGGCCTTTTAGGCCTATCGTGTCGCCTTACACTGTGTGGTGCCATGACAGATGAATCGGCCAGGGGACTCTGACCTGAGTGCACGAGCCTACAAAGCTTCACTTACAACCTCAGAAACAGTAGTTCTGTCACCTTAGATTCCTAGGGTTGCAGTTGCCTCCAGACACACTAGCTGTTGACAAGACTCCTATGAGGAGGGAGACTTCACTGACAGAGGCCCTCCTGCCATACGGTGACCTCAGCTAACTTGTCATTACCCATCAGTTCAGGTGAGGGTACAGTCAAATAAAAGTACAACACATGAACGGCTAAAGAAAGAATGGTGGAGTGAATCTGAGGCTGTTCAGACCACAAGGTTACCCCTTTCCCCTAGCGTTGGCAGCTGACACCTGGGGGTTAAGAGGTGATGAGGAGTTCATGCACATCAACTTCAGTGGTACCATCAGCTAGGACAAAGAGCAAAGCCAAATTCCTGTCATACAGTGCTAAAATCCACAGACAGGTGGCCATCCCTATGGCCAGGGAGGACAGAGGAGGACAGGCCAACAAACCTTATGGCCTATACTGAAATGCAAAGCACGACTTTGGCATGCACGAAAAAACAATAGACCCAACACAGCGTCAACATCACTTTCTACCTGTTAGAGCAGGAAGGATATTTTGTGTAGTATTTTGAAGTGATGCAGCTGGACACAGCTGGGTTGTAGTGGTTGTGGCCATAGCCTGTCGTATCGTATAGTGGTTGTCACCTCATCGATTAAATCTAGCAATTGTCCCAGCTCGGTTTCTGTAACCACCACCATCCCCCCCCGCCCTTGCTAGAGAGCTGTCATTGGACAGTGATTGCATTTTGTGTTTTTACGCTCATTAACAGAGTCGTATTTGCATTTCAAGGTGGCACAAATTCCACTTAAACACATGGTTCATTCACATCACAGATCTAGCATTGACTGTTTATGCACTACATTCATAATCATAAATATAGACTCTTATTTTCCAAGTTAACAGAAGGATTTGGAAAAGTCCCATGTTTGACGCTACCTGTGATATGGGCAGAATGAAAAAAATAATGGACTAATGCAGACTTGGCAACTGGTGCTTTCAGCAAAATCTCTTCCGGTGCGTCACTGCCTGATCCATGCCACCTGCCCGATTTGTATCTCGTACATCTGTACATGTATTTTCGTATGCGTGCACCTCATTATATTTTCTGATCAATTTGTTTATCTTGACATTTTATGGTAAATCAGATTGTCTACAGCCCCCCATTCAAATCTGGCCCTCGATTCCAAATCCAGGTCTTGTTTTCAACTCTCCCAGGTAGTTAGCTTAATTTTTGGCTCTAATTGGCCAGAGGCTTCACAACTGGTAAAGGACTCTGAGGTAAAGGAAAGCTGGAAAAACAGCAGTGCTCGGTCCTTGAAGACCGTGATTTGAATAGCCCTGGTCCACAGTAACAGCAAACTAAACTGGTCGCTTTATTATTTAGAGAACTGGTGATTATGCCGACTTAAGCAAAGAAAACTTTTTTTTTTTGTCGTTTTAAGCATTGATTCATTGTTTGATTTCAGAACTCACCCCAGTCCAATATCCAATTTTTCAATCAACAGAACACAGCAAATCTTACAGATTAAGCAGAAATTATCACATGGAAAATCATGATGTACTTATTTACTCTGAACAGTAAATAAGTGTCTCTGTGGTTTCAGATCACAGGCACTCTGCAAACCCAGCAACACCTTTACAGAGCAGACCCTTCTGCGGCAGAAAATTTGAAGCTTCCTGTAACTGCTCTATAACTAGTGTATCTTCACAGTACAGCTCAGCCTGGTTCCTGTATGCCAATAGAAAAGCTCCAAAAGGCTATAAGCGACAGCCTTCATATGTACCTCTCCTTGAAGAAATTCCATAAACTCTACCACTCTCAAACCAAATTTCAAATTAAATAAATGCTGTCATCTGGAGTTCATGAGACATATGAGAGCAGAACGTGAACTCAGTTGCACTGCTGTCAATGGCACGACACCAAAAAGCTAATGGTGCTAGATGATAGAACAGCCATAGTGATATAAAGAGTATACTCATTAAACATGACTGCAGCAAAGAAGTGAATACCCCATTTTCACTAATGTCACTTTCTCTGGATCGTGTGACCTCAAGGGAAGAAACTTAAGTGACATACTCAAAAGGAGTTCACAGATTATGACATCTGCCAACCTGCACCCAAAAAGAGAAAAATAAAAGAAAAGGAAAATTCATCTTGGCAAGGAAGACAGGGAGGGAGGTGGGCAGGATTTGCAAAATCATGCATAACTGCTGCTGAGTGGAAGGTCCCAGTATCCTGACCAGTACTCCAAAAATGTGCAACTCAGAAAATCTCACACCAACATCCCCAGCCATGAAGAGGGGGGGGGGGGGGCTCACCTTCTGAAGACTGGTGGGATTCAACTGCGTCTTATCGATGATTTTGATTGCAACCTGCATGCAGTGAGAAAGCTATATTACCGTGTGACAAGCATCTTGCAGCACACAGATGGCTACATAAACTTTTTTAATCTCAAGAATGGGCAAAGACCAATAAATCAATTAGAGGAAAGTGTTTTGAGCTTCATTCAAGTATAAGCATCTATCAGATCCTAAATGCCACAAAGCAATTTAAAGCCATTAAATTAATCATACTCCTGCAAATTGAAACCAGAAAAATCTATACAAGTAGGGGGTGCCACTTGGGCAGCAAAGACTCTTAACAAATGAAATGCTTAGCAGGACACCTGTAGGACCAAAACCCCACCTCCCCATGCCCAGGCTGCGCCCCCTCACCTCTCTGCCAGTGAGTATGTGCCGTGCCAGCTTGACCTTGGCAAAGTTGCCTTTGCCGATGGTCTTGAGCAGCCGATAGTTGCCGACGTGCGGCTGCTCGTCAGCCAAGGAGGTGGAGTTGCGCCCACGAGCACCGGAGCGGCCCGAGCGTGTTAAGACCTCAGTGCGTCCATCGCCATGCGAAGTGTGCTGAGGAAGGGAATGCAAGAAGCATGAGGGCAACAAAAGCCTGGAAGCCGGGGAGCTCTGTGCACACTCGGCAGTCTGGGAGAAGCTGCCTTCATGGTCTGAGAAAAATCTCTGCCGTAATGCTGGGGAAATGCCCAAACGATCCATGAGATGCGCACATGTGAGCATTCTAATTATTTTGAAAATAGATAGATATGGGTGGATAAATGGTTACCATTCAAAACAAAGTTACATTATAAACATTAGATAAAAGAATTCCCCACACAAATGAAATGAATCCATGTATCTTCTCGCTAGATAGCAGCACAAGCAGGAAGACACTGCCATATTCAAACCAGATTTTGATTCAAACAAAATCAAAAATACACAAAGTAAATCAATTACTTCTATTTCAAGTACATCAAGGTCACAAACACTCATTATTGCTATTTAAATTCATGTCATATTCTGTGTATAACATTAGAACTGACCGCAGTTGTTTGATGTGTAATGTCATTAACTGCAGACGAATTTCAAGGTGTCCTTGAATTACAATGATTTGATGTTTTACAAACAGCATTGCTGTAGAGACGTTGTCACCAACCGGTCAACTGTGATCAACATGTTGATTTTCAAGACCAATCATGACAAGACCATCACCTTTATCCCCACCCCGTCTGCAAATTTCACCATCATGGTTCAGTAGCTCCCCAATATCACTTCCTTTTGAAAGTAGTTCCTACTGTCAGAAAGGTTGGAGACCACTGCTGTGAAGACAAGCACAGCCCAATAAGGATTAGGGCTGTGCAAAAAAAAATCGATCCATCAATATATACGATATTTCTTTCCATGATATACTATATCGATTTCTAGCTCCAAAAATCAATATTTTGAGGAAACTAGATTCACTAGTAGTACTAGTAGCCACTGAATCCATTCGCACTGGTGAACACACACATACCGAGTTGGCTGAGCATAGCATGTGCTGCAGTTGAAGGCAATTCGCCAGCTGCTTTAGTAAAAAAAAAAAAAAACGTGCCTTTTGGAATTATTTTGCAGAGGAGCATGGAAGGTCTAAGGATGCTGATAAGCCTCTAAGCAAACAGTGCTACAAAGTTGTGGCGACAAAGTCAAGTAGCACGTCAAACCTGATGAAGCATCTTAAAGACTGACATCCTGGTCTTTATGAGAAATTTCGCGAAGTCAGTAAAGCTCACGTTCCAGGGACACTGAAGTATTAAACACTTATCAAAAATGTTAACTTGGCCGGCGCACACCTTAACATTAGCCGTTTGTCTATAAGCAGTTAGTCAACAAACACGTTAGCCATACGTTACCATTAAGGTAGTGGATAGGCGCAATGGCTAAAGTAATATAGTTAATGTGGAAACAATGCAAAAACGTAAAACAAAAATGCATCCTGTAAAATACTGTAAAATGGGCCCAATCACACTTTTTATTATTAATAATAATAATAATAATAATAATAATAATAATAATAATAATAATAATAATGATGATGATGATGATAATTACAACTGTATTGATCCCCGTGGGGAAATTCTTTTTTACGCCTCCCTCAACTTGCTCTCTGTAGAGCAAGCTGTCCGCAAAGGGCAGCCACCTGTTGGGGCACCCAGGGAGCTGAGGGTTAAGGGCCTTGCTCAAGGACCCGCAGACATGGTGAGGCTGGGTTTGAACCTGCGACCTTGAAACCGATATAACTTTGAAAAACACCTTTTTTGGTCATACCGCCCAGCTCTAATCATACTGTTTTATTTTCATTATAAGAATAGTTAATATGCTCAGTCCTCTACAAGCACTAGGCACTTTATTTTCAACCTGATGCACTTTATCTTAACGTTTTTGTTGTCCACTAGTTCAGTGTGGTAAAATGCAAAGACAATAAAGTTAAAATTGAATTGAGTTATGTAGTTTTGGATGAATTATTAATGTAAAGTGATTAGTTAAGACCACCCAGATTGTACACAGCAACTTGCATTTCAGCTCTATTTTTACATTTTCAGGGAACTGTAGAATATTGCAATATATCGCAATATGTATAGCATCACAATATATTGTGATTTAATCGTATTGTGATCCATGTATTGTGAGGTCCTTGCCAATACCCACCCCTAATAAGGATTACATGTATATGGATTATTTGTGCCTCGTTTCAGCATGCACATTCTGCATGTGGGGCAGAAATGTCCCAGACTGTCCAGCTACACATTGCTGCCTTTAACACTCCCACGCAGCACCTCCACTTTGACCTTCACCCAAATAAACATTCAACACACACATCTGTTTGATGATAAACTCAATCTGTTTATCAATAAGATTCCTGTAATATCCATATAATGTCACCCAAGTAGGAAGCACCATTTTCCTGCATATTACATAGTCCGCTTATTAAATCACAAATTAATTCACTGCGTGTCTCAGCGTTTTCAACCATACTGTCAAATTATGGTTGACAGTCCCCCTTGCTTAAAGACTGTAATTTGATTTCCAAAATAAAATTTATTTAATTTGCCTTAATGGTATCATCATATTCAAGACAAAGGTAGGCTGAAAGAACATTATGTCACCCGAAATTTGGGTTTTAATCATTTTTCCCATTAAGCAGAAGTGATTAGTAAATGAAGCCACCTGGAGGTCAGCAATCTGCTGCAAAAAGACGCCCCTGTGGCTCTTTTTCAAGTGAGTGCACACGGAGGACATTTGCGCACAAATAACCGCCTCCCACTCCAGTCTCGCAGGGTGTTGCGTGGACAACCATGCGATATAATGACTGACAATTTTGTGTTTTTTTTTCCACCAAGGAGCGACTGAACTGGTTAAAATGTCTGTATTGTGTGTGTGTGATAATCACTGCAGTTTAAGCTCCTATCCTGTTTTACTAAATCTAATCAGAAGTATGATTTCTAGACATAATCTCTTCTGATGCACATCGTTTCCCCTCAACCTTCCATATCACTGTGTCGTTCAATCATTAAGCAGATAAATACGATAATAAATGAATTATGGATACACTTATTTTGAGATCTACCCACACATTCTGGATCATTAAATGTGGTTCATATAAAAATGGAAGTGTATTACTTTTTGCCCAAAAATTACCCACTAGTTTTTCATATTTATATATGATTAAGTTTACGGATCGCGACTTTATTTTGCACATTTCGAAATTAGTTCCAATTAGCGCCAATAAAAAGCATAGTAACGCCTTCTACTACATATTTTTTTCCTATATACATAAAAGCGTGATACAACACGCATGGTAAAACTATCTCCACGCTCAAAATAAACTTTGAGCTTTTCTAAGCATTTTGGAGAACATATTTGTACAACGCGAAATCTTTCCAAATCAAGTTAAAACTTGCCCTTGGAAAATCCTTTAAAGCACAGAGGTATAACTCTCAGGCGGACATACTTAAAATAATATTTAATTATTATTATTATTATTATTATTATTATTATTATTATTATTATGAACTTACTATAGTGATGCGGTGCCTCTTGACCGAGTGCGTGCCCTTCATCTTTGCATTGGCGATCTGAATGGCATCGAAGCAGATTGGCTTCTGGCTTTTGTGCGACTGGTTCATTGATCCGCTCGCCTTCGCCGAAAGCTCAGAAAGGCATCAAAGCACGCCGCTACCTGTCAGTTTCGGAGGGGTGGGATCGCCTCCCTCCCTTATTACAGTGAGGGACAGGCACTTCTCAGTACCGATGCTTCCTAATGCCGAGCGACATGCTTAGGATATACGGCATATTCTCTTGCAAGCAAGCTTGATACGTGATCGCCGCAAAATCCCGGCACTAATATTGAAATTATGAACCAATCATACGCTAAAATATTACCGTATATTTAGCGTGAACATATAAGATGTTGTTTACCAAACTTAAAAAGTCATAGATTCAAAGTCGTTTATTGCACTTGCATGTTAAATGCATTAAAACTAATTTATGGCAGACTTATTACGGTAATAGCACGTCGATAATATACTAGAGTATGCAACGATTTGGCCAGCGCATCCGATCCATGTCATCCATAATCTCGCTGTTTCAAAATGCACATTTATAAATACTCTTTAAGCGATGCCATCGTAATGCAGATCCAGTCTATGACTTAACTCTATGCAACTTGAGTTGTTTTAAATATGGGATCCGCGGGACGGCCTCCGGTGATTCAGTTTGACGCAAAGAGAGGCATCGGCATCGTCTAAATGGTGCCCAGAGATCCCGCAGGTCTCGTACGTCAGTATTACACGCGAAAAAAGCCCCGATGCTGTCTGTCGTTCAGATCATCTTGGCATTATTTCTGTGCCACAGTTTTGGAGGCAGGGGTATAAGTGCTAGCCCGATGGAGCGGCGTGCAACTGATGCACCGCAGCCTTATAAAGGTGATAAGGAGCCTCACACACGTTTCTCTCCGTCTGCTGATAATGATCCAGACAGCGTTGGGGGAGAAATGAACTCTCAGGCGTGTTAATCTGTAACAAAGCATGCTATCAATCCTGCGCATACAGAAAATGTGATACTTTACTGGAAAGGGCATTTAAATATACTTACATTTTCCGTCTCTCGCTCATTGACTGTAGGCAAAGGTGTTCTCGTTGACATCTTTAATCAACCACGGTTCCCCGGAGAGATTTGATCGTGCAGCACCTTAGCTGGAATAGCGATAGGCAGTTCTGGGCTCGCAGGTGCAGAACATGGGCTCGATTGTGAGTCTGAACCGAGATCCAAAGCCAGAATTCAGTAGGGTAATCTAAAGTGCGGTCGCACATCGACTGTGCACAAGCAAGCCGCACTACCCTCGCATTATCGTCGAGCGTAGCTGCCCTAGCTAGCGTGCACAGCGTTTCCGTAAAGGCCACCCATTCCACAAAATCACTTAAATCGGTTAATACCTTTGAACCTCGAACCTTTTCCCTCCGTTAGTTGTCAGGATCCCCCCCCTCCTCCTCCCATGGCCTAATGACAGGACTCAAACACTTAAAAGGCCCACAATAACTGCACGGCATTCAGACAAGGAGATGGAAAGTGCATGGACAGGATGCTTCGTGTTAAGCCGAATATATCCGCCTCTTTGCCGCTGTGCGGTCCGCAGGTTTAGACGCGCACCGTCTCCCTATCATGTCCACTCTTCTGCGGGCTCAGCTACTCCTATCTCCAAGAGCAAAAAATAATGATGGCTTGGACCTGATGGCTGGATCCAAGATGGCCGATCGCTTGGCTGAAGAGCGCCTAACCAAAGCCCGGACAGCTGGAGGAAGTGAGCGAAACGGCGGCTGCTAGGAGCTCATTGGCGCTGCCTCAGGAGCGGTGTGTTTGTTGTTGCTAGGGCGATTGCAGAGCCTGCATGACAGCGCTCGCATAGTGCATGCTTATCATCGTCCCTCATGCCCTTATGTTCAGTCCGGTTCTGTCAGCTTTATAACAATTGATATTCCCCTGCGACTAGCTGTCCTCTGCATCCCGTTATTTTCACACATTTATCTTAACAGTGAAGATTTAAATTTTCCCAACGTAAATTTAATTCGTATGTTGTAACGATGTCTGTAGTCCAATGTGAATTATATAATTCGTTTCCCGTCTTGTTTTTTTACTACATATAACATACGTATATATAGCGAAGCACATATGGTAGAAGGAGGAACGTACATAATGATGTAACACGATTGTGACTTCTTGTTGGAAATGATACATTGCGGTGCAATAGGGAGATAATCCAGATAATCCTTATCAGGGAGGATACTTTCAGCTACTTCAGGTTTTACAAACAACTTTAAAACTGTAGCGCTGATGTGCTTGACTAAATAGTTCAGTTCTTCTTGTGCTTTGACTGGTTTGTTTCCTTAAATCAAAGACTCATCTAGCTGTTTCACAGTAACATGCATGCATGATTATAGAAGACGGACCAATCACCACACAGCAAGAACTCCATGTATAAGGGGTCCTTTGGGTAAAGTTTGTCTGATACAGGACTGCAATCTTAGTTAGATGTATAGGTGTATGTTTCATCCTCTGCTCTGCATGTGCAACAAATTGATCTCAGTAATGTGTGGATACATAATGAAAGATAAGGAACACACTATTTACCTGTTTGTTTGTTTGTTTGTCCATTCTAGTGCCAAACTTTGTCTGCCAACATTAGGGGGTTTTACGTCTCCCCTGTTCCTGGCACACCTGTTTATAGGGAAGCCACTAGGAAAGGCTGGGTAGTGTTCTGTGAGAAGGGCCAGGGAGGAATCAGTTGATATACCAGCACTACAGGGCCAAGGACACCCATGTTGGCAGCCTGTGGCACACAGGAGGTCCAAAAAACAAACTAGCTTATAATGATCTATGGTCAGCCTCGCATTTTTGGGCGAGTCCATCATACCTCCATGTTATATTTTCCCTGTGGGCACACATCTGATCAATGTTCACAAGTTGAGTCTAAACAATGTAATACGCAGGTCACATGCATTAACGTGCATTAAACTTTAAATTTTGCAGATCCAACACTGACCTCAAATAGACATCTTGACAAATGACCTGCGTATTACATCGTTTAGACATAATGTGTGCACAGCAGGCAGACACTGGCCAGCCGTATGTGTGCTGTGTGTGAGTTTAGTTGAATTGCAGTTGTGCTGTTAGGGTAGACACCCTAACTTCCTTCACTCTCACTTTAAACATTGGTGTGTCACAAGGCTGTGTGCTGAGTCCTCTCCTCTACTCCCTTTTCATTCATCACCATATAGGTTTCCAACACCATCATAAAGTTTCCAAAGGCCCCCCACTGGGATAAGGGCTAATAAGAGGCAGGGATGAGGTGCAGCGCCTGACGGAGTGCTGCATTGACAATAAAATGGCACTTAACACTCAGAAAACCAAGGAGATCATTGTGAACTTCAAACAAGCAAAGAGCTGTAGCCAAACCCCCATTTATATCCATTGGGAAGAAGTTCAGCGTATGTCCAGGTTTGAGTTTCTTTTCTGTATACATCTCTGGACCACCAACTCCTCCATGCTGGTTACACTTTGGTTCTGTTGGGGCATAATGGAAAGCATCGTCACCAACCACATCTCAGGTTAATATGTATGGCACCTGCTCTGCTTCTGACAGCATGGCTGTCTAATACCGCACCCATTTATTTACTGCTGCTTTCTATTCATGACAACATTTAATTTTATGTCTTATATATAGCTCCTGTTGGTTCTGTATATACTTGCATATTTGTATATCTGTACATACCTATGCTATATGTTCCCACATGTGGCAGACTCTATGTACTTCTCCTGGTACATGCTCTACACACCTGCACTGTACTGTAAATTATTACGGTACTTTCTGCAAATAATGCTATTGTTGCATTTCTGGTCAGATGCTACTAACTGCATTTCATTGCCCTTGAACATATACTCTGCATGATAACAATAAAGGTGAATCTGATCTGAAACTATTCTGTAGTATTAAGTTCTGCTTTGCAATACTGACAGACAACTGAATTTTCATTCACTTTTCATGCAAATGATGGTTTGGCTCTTTATTTGGACCTTCATCGGCTGTGCTCTGTCTACCGTCTACCATGTTTTCGAGTAATTGAGATGGATAAGTTTAATTGAGTAGTCAAGTTCAATTGACTCATTGTGACAGCTGCATAAATAAGGTGTCACATAGAGGTGACTTTATAGCTAATGATCATTCAGTGGATTTTGCATAAGGGAAGTTTTGTTTCTATGGTTTTCTGTAAAAATAAGGCTAAAATTCATTTAGAAGCAGCAAAAACTCTAGAATATCAATGGATCCAGTAGCAAAACACTGAACCAAGGGAGATTGGGAAGTTTTTTTTATATATATATATACTAATGAATTAAATTGATCTTTTCATGCTTAGAGAAATCGTTACACTCAAATCAGGGTCGCTGCGGTGGGCGGCGGTCCGTCCTGCCGGGGGGCGGGCC
>JAODKF010006817.1:0-11622 GCA_026779585.1 Mormyrus proboscirostris
CTCGTGGCCATAGGTGGAAATTAGCGGGAGAACATTTCAAGCTAGATTTAAGGAAGCACTTCTTTACGCAGCGTGTACTCAGAGTATGGAATAGTCTTCCTGATAACGTAGTGCAAGCTTAATCCTTAGGTTCCTTTAAATCAGAGCTACTGTAGATAAGATTTTAACAACTCTGAGCCATTAGTTAATTTCTCCCCAAGCAAGCTTGATGGGCCGAATGGCCTCCTCTCGTTTGTATATTTCTTATTCTGTCACAAGGTAACTTACCAAGGTTATAATTTAATTATAATACAGAAAAAATGGAATCAGCATCTTTACTCACATATTCTTCTAAGTGGACAGAACATTTACATGTGAAATACAAATAAAAAGTGTAATCTATCATCAAGTAAATTGTGGAATGACAAATCTCGGAGGAACTTTTATCCAAGTATCAGACACACAAAGAAATGACTCATTTCACCAGGATGTACTGATGGCCTTGAAGTAGTGATCCGGTTCCCTTTCTGCAGTAATCAGACATTGACAAAGCAGTATGAACAAAGAGATGCATGTCGTCTCCATGACTCCATGATGTTGTCTACAGGTAGGCTTTATAGACCACTTCCATTCCAATGAACAGACACTGTCTGTGAGAAGTCTCGGATGTCTTTGATTGATCTCTCAATCAAAATTAACCGGAAACCTCTAAAAGTGCTTAAACTTTGTGTCCTAAAATCCAACATTTTTGAAGTTCTAGCAGATTTCAGTTTTGCTTTTATTTATCTTATACTTGTAAATATTCCTATGGTTTTTATTTATCTTAAGTATAGTATTTGCATTTTAACATGGAATGTGTTTGACAGACTAAGCAGACTTGTTGGGTTATGTCATATGGTTAACATGGCCAGAGGCCCCTGGGTTATTTGAGGTCTCACAGCCCCCCCACCACCATGCCAGTTTTTCCTACGTTTACGTAGCAGAGGTGGTAGAAGTCCATGTGTCGCTCTAGGCAATGTGGGGGGTGATGAAATTTGTTGACGGAGGTGGCAGTTGGCTAAGTCGACACCCCCTCGGAATATTAAACAAGGGTAACTATGGCCCATTGTTAGCAGAGGCCCCTGGGCTTCAGCCTGGGTAAACCCGTGCATCATGTGTGTGTCTGTAATATTTATATTGAGTGTTACCAGTATTAGGCTATAATTTCAGCTTGGTACATCTGTGAATACATATATTTTCATCTTTATATTCATATGGGCATCAATTGCTTTTCTGTTAATTAGGTAAAAAAATCTGATGAACTTCTAGATGTTTATGTACCAAAGAAGTCCTGACCTAAGAACTTGTCCCTTGTGAACCACATCTCGCTGAAAGCAGAGGCATTTACGGCATCAGAGCACAACACACAACAATATCTAGCAGTACATCTTGTGGTCCTGTGGGGGTAGAGAAATGATCTAATCAGCACGTCGTCACTGTGCATAGAAGATGTTCAGTGCATCAGTGAGGGAGGCATTAGCGTCACAGGTGTGTGGGGTGGGTCTGTAGTCTGTGATGGTCTGGAGGCCCTGCCACATGCACTGTGTGTCTCTCATGTTGCTGAAGTGAGTGTTGATTTATTTGATCATGCTCACACTTCACTCGCCTGATGTCTCAGGACAGGTTGGCTCTTGCTTTCCTGAGTGCTGCCTCGTCTCCTGCTCTGAATGCAGCATATCAGGTTTTAAGCAGTTTGCAAACTTTTGCTGCAAACCAAGGCTTCTGGTTGGAAAGTGTGGTGTTTAATTTTGTGACAATGCACCTGTTGATGTAGCCAGATACTCTGGCTGCAGACTCTTTGAGGTCTGTGGTCTGCTTCTCTAAATGTCTTTCATTCTGTGCAGTGGAACGAGAGCATTAGGGTCGTCACTCGCCTGCAGCAGGTTCCCAGGCTCAGAAATGCAGCACTAGATCTGCTCATCTGCAGAAGGTCAGCAGTGTCATACATGTAGGGATGGCTCTACATAGATACAACTTTTTCAAATTGACAAAGTCATTTTTGTCAGTAGCCATGCTACCTACAGTTCAGACCAGGTAATCCATCTGAAGCTTGAATCATTGTGACATATCATGGTTATTTGGGTAAGTCGAACAATTAATATGATACATGGGGGACTGGACAGTCATGATTAAGTGTTATTGATTCCAAAAATTGATTTATTGATCCCAGGGGGAAATTCCAGCAGTTCAGCTGAGCTGTAGGCCCACCTGCCCAGGGAGAGCATTATCTGGTCATAAACTCTCACTGTGGTATTCGTTCTGTGGATATACTGAACACTGATTTACATGACATCATCTTACCTCTGGAATTGGCAGGTCAATGGAACTGTAGATCACATTAGCATCGGGCTCTAAAGAGGACTGGGAGAGGAACACATTATGACCAAGTATCTCCACAGAACCACCTGTACATTCTTTAAACGACAACAATGCAAGGTCACTGTTGGTGAATTGGATGATAATCTGATGTAGCAGTTTTTACAGATATAGTGCAATAGGGCTAGAGTGATTATTCCACGTAATCGACGATGTTGATTATAAAAATGTGTGAACGTGGAATTTTAATGTCGACTCGTTGTGTAAAACTATGTAAATGGTTTTGTATCTGCAATGCACTTAGTGAAAAACTAAACGTATTGTAAGGGAAGGTACTTTATCCCTTCGGGAGCACGTTAACGCTGTCCTTTTAAGAATCGCACAATTAAACAGTCTGTTAATACCTGAACTTTAATGTCCACCTGATGATCTCTTCACTACTCGAGAGCTACAATATTTTATTTGTTGGACTTGCGGCATGGTTTTCATTTACAATACAAACTTATTCCGCTAATAAGATGGCTAGTTGTTTCACTGCTGGCACCGTTAAACCTATATCAATTATAGACTGAATTCCGATATAGTGTTTTCTAATATCGCCGGTGCCAGCAGTGCAGAACTATTTTGTAAGGCATGCACTAGCCTGTCTTGTAGGACTTCTTTCATAAGTATTAATGAGACATCTACTACTACCCTGAAAAAAGGAAATTTACTGCCCACCCTGCCCTCCTGCGTATGAGGCTATGGAACCTCTGTAGAAACACGCGGCAAAAAAGGCTTGCATGCGGTCTTCCGAATGTGACTAGCCGGCCAACACCGCCAATCCAACCAACCGGCTGGAACCTTGCAGACTCCGTTTACCCAACAAAAAAAAGGAAGAACACAAAAAGAAACAAAACCAATACAGGAAGCAAAACAGCAGCATTGGCGCTATGACGACAGCCGCATTCCTAAAGTAAATACAAACATAACTTGAATTTCTTAAAAGTCGAACCAACCAATTTGAAAAAGATGACCTAGAACACAATCTGAATCTCAGAGGTCGAACCGTAAAAGCTGATGTAAGATAACTTGTACGCGCAGGGAAATGAGTCACGCAGCATGTTTCTCAGCGGAAACAAAGGGTAACGCTTCAGTCTCAGCCTCGCATTCAATTTTTTAGGGCCGGGAACCAACAAATTGGTTTTCCATTATATCTTATGGGGAAAATTCGATCAGAACTCAAACTTTTTATGATTCTAACCCAAGTTCTGAAGGGATTAAGTTCGATTTCTGAGGTCTGAGGTATCACTATACTTCAGTCATGACACCTTTCCTGTACCTCTACTGTAGCTGACATTAATGATGCTGTTTCAGCCGTTTTATATTTTCTGTTTACTTATACTGTCATGTAAGAGTGATATCGTTTACGACTACTCTTACTGTACACACTGTAGCCATAAATCGTTCCTTGCTCACTGAAGTAAGCTTTTACTATAAGTTACCTTTGCTCGTGTTTGTTAAAAACATGTTTCTCTATTTATGAAATCATCCCATGTTTTAGCATCTGATTCAACATTAAAGTCAAACTGGTGTACTGAAATAAGTAAAAACTATTGCGGTGATTATTAACTTCAGTCTAACATAGAAATCCTATTGCATTTCTAAAAATTTGCCCTTTTGTTAATAATGGTCTAATGTTTAAGAAATGTTTTAATAAATTAAAATGTTAATGACAATTTCAGATTTGTGTGTGGGGGAGGGGGTGAATTGTTGTGTTATAAAACTTGAAAATAATAGCTTATCAATAAATGTATCATCAGATCAATCAGAAAATTAGTTGTTAGATTAGTCGAATAATCGAAAAAATTATTGCTAGAATAATCTAATAATAGAATATTAGAATAATTTAAAGAATAATCGCTTAGGACAGCACTATTGTGCAATATTCTGTTTTATTTGTATTTACAGTAGAAACCATTTAACTGCATTGTAAAAACTGGCTTATAAACCTGCATTACATCTTCTTGTAGCACCAAATGCAGAGATAAACTTCTCATAAGTTAATGAGGGCCTAAAACATTTCTTTTCTGCGTTGCTTTCTTATGAGAAAAAACACTGCAGAACCTTCTAGAGTTTATTTCCTTATTAAAAATTAACTTACTATGAATTTAGTTCTTCCTGGACGTTGGTTCCTGGCCATTGTTTTCTCTACAAGGAAAAAAGCAAAGAAAGATAATTATTCTGCTCTGACTAGTGTCTTTGCTCTTAACTGATACACTTAATTTGCTGTGCAACAAACACATGATCATTTCCGCTTAATATCAATGTAAATATATCTGAAAATATTATTATAGCAATTATTTCTAGATATTTGTGGGCCTTGGCTTTGTGTCGCTGATGGAATTTGGAATATTTGAGAACCTAATTTCCCTAATTTACACAAATGTGTGTGAGCGACTGGCATCTCAGGTGAAATTTTTAATTTTCATGACACCTGGTTACCAGCCCAGTGCATGCAGGTAAACCAGTTAATTAAGCCGGTCCTGGTTGGAAAAACTAACTTTCTTAAGGTTTTATAAGCTCAGCTCGTTGGACACAAACTCAGTGGATCAGAGGAAAACCTGCAGGTTCATGGAGAAAGTAGAGGTTTCATTTCCTGTTTGCTCCATAGCAGTTTTTAGTTCTGCACTATGTTTAGTCTGTGATCTCAAAGGGGACAAGACAACATTTTGTTTTAATTTCAATGCATAAACCTGTGTGTCTGAATCCTGCTACCTGAGCCCCTGTCCAGCCGTCTTTGGAAAAGGGTAAAAGCATAAAGGTTTAGCTACTGCTTACAGGAGTGCAGAGGGACACACAGCACTAGTCAGACAGTCAGGTCACTTATGCACCATCTGCATCAGCAGATACTCACTGTATTTGTCCAGCACTTTCCATGTGATGATGATGATGATCAAGAGCAGCACCAATAAGCCCAGTCCTACATACAGAGCCAGCTGGACCAAAGGGCTGAATAAGATGGTGAGTTTGAACATTAAAGTCTTACATGCTTTATAACAGCACAGTACAGCCACATCTGTACTATTACACAGGCTGAATGTGAGGAACAGGAGACAATAACAAAAAACATAACATTTCCACTTTTTAAATGCATTTACCCAAAGTAACATACATTCTCTGAGAAAGCAGGGTCATGCAGGCTCTGGAGCAATTGGAGTTAAGGGCCTTGTTCAGGCACTCAATGATTAAACCACGCTGCTGACCCAGGGAGTTGAACCAGCAGCCTCCTAACAACAGGACCAGCATCCTAACCCACTGAGTCACACGCCACCCCAATATAGCTGGAGAATTGTAACTGGAAATTTTTTTTACAATTATCAAACAATGTGTTACGCTATTTTGGACTGAGTCTGCGCCTTTGAGACTGTCCCTCTGGTCATGGGTTTAAAGCTGGCCAGAGACCAGACTCATCTGTTTATTTGCATTTATTGGTTTTCTTTTTCCTACGGTCTTTGTTTTTTTCTATTTTGTTTCTCTGTCATAGGTTTGACCTGACGCTTATAATTTTATTCCATGTTAAATATCCTAGTGTAGAATTCTCAGTGTGTGGTTAGTGTTCTACTTCAGGTCCTCCAGACCAGCAGAGGGCAATCGAAAGACGAGTGGAATTCTTCGTGCACTCGCACATTGGTCGAGCATATATGCATACTTCTCTAATCATGTAATAATGACAGCCGCAAGGTATATTACTCAGCACACACGTCATGAGGATCTCATAATCAGTATTTAACAGAGGAACCCAAGCCCTTTGCTGATTATTATGGGTGAT
The DNA here is from genome assembly GCA_026779585.1 of Mormyrus proboscirostris. Lineage (NCBI taxonomy): Eukaryota > Metazoa > Chordata > Actinopteri > Osteoglossiformes > Mormyridae > Mormyrus > Mormyrus proboscirostris. Next base: position 6,146 of record JAODKF010006817.1, read on the forward strand.
TTCAACAAAGCAGATCTGAGTCTATAACTTCTCAAATACTGACAGCAAATCCCATGTACCACAAGGGAAAACAGAACTGTCAACCACTGCTACACCACAATCAAAAAATCATATCACTCCATCCCTCGTGCTGCACTAGGAAACTCTGACCATGCAACAATTCATCTAATTCCAGCATACAGTCAAAATCTGAAAACAAATCACTGCAGGAGCCTCCGGCGTCTGCCGACGAGGATGTGATCGATCTCTTTCACTGCACCACCAGTTTTGGAATACCAAATCCAACGATGCGGCTCAGGGTGTTGAAATCAGGATCCAGTGACCTGCAGCCCCTGACCTTTCGCAAAGTCAAGGAACATAGAGCCACTTTCACCCCAGTTACCAAACCTGTGGGGACCAACACAATCCTCAAAGCCAGCCCTGTCAGTGCCAGTGGTCGCACTGAAGTCACCCATGACCAGAGGAGCGTCACCTCATGGGTACCCATCAACCACCAAGCGAATTTGCGAGTTAAATGTCTCCCTCAACGAGACATCGTTCAGAGCATACACTGAGGCACCCAAGGAGTACCTTAGCCTGAGTCTCATAATACGCTCATTGAAGTGAATGACATCAGACACCATTGGGAGGAGCCGATCCACTACAGCTACACCTTCTCCCCGAGTATGGCAGCCATCAGACCAACCAGATCTACAGAGATCTGACTACTCCTCGGTCTGCGTACCGCAGAGATGGCTGTCACTGAAACGCAGAGTTTACAAAGCTCCTTCATCAGCATAGGATGATAGTCATCTTGCCGGAGAGACAAGACATTCTATGCGCCTACCCGTATAAGTCGCCTCAAACTGGGAGTCAAGTACCGCTATGCAGCAGGCGACTCGTCCGGGGATGAGGCTCCCGAAGGCTTTCCCCCATCTCCTTTATGGTGTGTGCAGCCTTCCTGTGGGCGGCTGCAGCAGAGCTACTCCCACGGAGAGCAGAAGGGTATTGTGCATGTATAAGTGGAGTGGTTGATATTTGTTATACGGTAGCAAAATAGTCCATTTTTTCGAAATTTCATTGCAGCAACTCAAAATCGTATTCAGTAGTTTGTATAGCGTGCTCCTAATGAGACGATGGATGGTGTCCTGGGAGATCTCCTCCCAAATCTGGACATGGGCATCACTGAGCTCCTGGACAGTTTGAGGTGCAACCTGGGGGCGTCGGATGGACTGAAACATAATGTCCCAGAGGTGTTCTATTGATTTAGGTCAGATGAGTGTGGGGGCCCATCAATGGTATCAATTCCTTCATCCTCCAGGAACTGCCTGCATACTCTTGCCACATGAGGCCAGGCATTGTTGTGCACCATGAAAAACCCAGGACCCACTGCACCAGTGTAGGGTCTGACAATGGGTCCAAGGGTTTCATCCGACAACTAATGGCAGTCAAGGTGCCGTTGTCTAGCCTGTAGAGGTCTATGTGTCCCTTCATGGATATGCCTCCCCAGACCATTAATGACCCACCACCAAACCGGTCATGCTGGACAATATTACAGGCAGCATAACGGTCTCCACGGCTTCTCCAGACCCTTTCACATCTGTCATATGTGTTCAGGGTGAACCTGCTCTCATCTGTGAAAAGCACAGGGTGCTTGTGGCGGACCTGCCAATTCTGTTATTCTATAGCAAATGCCAATCGATGTCCATGGTCCTGGGCAGTGAGAACAGGGCCTACTAGAGGACATTGGGCCATTATGAAGACATTCACACCATCGGCCTGCTGGAGGTCATTTTATAGGGCTCCGGCAGTGCTCATCCTGTTCCTCCTTGCACAAAGGACCACACTTCTTCCTGCTCATAGGAGATTCATGAACGGGCACTGTTGGCGCGTTGCTATTTTAATGCAGAGAAATCACATTGCGCAACAAAAACCACATCTAAAGTCAGTGGTGCATTGTTAAACGGTATTTAAGCAGTGTGTTTTAGAAACATGACGGTGCGTGACGCTTGATGCTGAACCGTATGTAAGGCAACAGTAGCACGGGCAAGGAGGGATCGAGTGGTTCTCCGGGTGTCAAAATAGCGAAATGGATTTGGACACATCCATAACTGTCCTGCTTTGCGAAGATTGCCAGAGTAGAGCCCAATGTCTGTGTGGCGTGTGCGTCGCGGATGTGGCACTAAACTGCTGCGGCGCGTATCCATGCAGTTGTCCACACCACCTAAGTTGCTGCTGCAAGCCCTATCTTTCTATGTTGAGTTTACCTTTAAGATCAATAAAGGAATGTTTGATTTCAATTCATTATAAATGTAATTTAGTGTAGACAAAGGTTAAGAAGGGTGTGATCAGTTGTACTTGCTATAGTAATAATTATAATAAAATAATTACTTATTAGAAATAATAATATACTGAAATTCCTGTATCTTTTTTGTGATTTTCTTTTTTTGTGCAGCTGAAAGTGCAGACAGAGCACAGCTGAAAACTATTGCACTTCACCTAATGTTCTGTTAACTTATCCATATAATATAACCTGCACTGGGTTTGTGTTGACATATAGTACACTTGTTGTCACGGATTAGGGTGGTTCTGGCTCGGGGGCGTGGCATGGTACAGGCTGGGAAAAAAGTGAACGAACCACTGGCGGCTCAGGGAACATGGGGGGTTTATTCACAAAACACAGGGAACTCTACAAAACAAAACGGACCACGAGGAGTTAAAACTAAAAAGGGGGCCAAACTTCTCAAGCTTTTACAAACGGGCTCAGTCAGCTGGTTTATATCCCACCTATGGTGACTTCAGACCCATTCTCAATCGGTATATCAAACACATGCCATTCTGGATGCTTTGCACCAGGGATGTCATGAAGGCAATCATGTCTGATGCATGATTCACCTCGATCAATCTCAGGGATGACTTCTAGGATGGAGGGAGGTCTGGAACCACTGAGGTGTGCAGGGCACATTGGGGCCAGAACTATATTCACAGCACAAATCTGCTGGGACTGATGGCTGTTTGGCTGACACTTCAGCACTTCAGCATTGACAGAGAGACATGTGCTGTGTGGTGTTCTTTATAAATTGCCAGGGGAGCATGAGATCCAAACGGTGCCTGGCCTTGACATGATGGCTTCTTTTCTGGACAGAGATATACCTGCTGTCCTTGAGGGCAGCCTGTGCCCTGGGAGCTGCAAATGGTACGGTGGACAAACTCTCAGGAAGCTATTCATTGGTGCCTCAAAAGGGTGGGGGCCAAGACAGTGTGGTAGATGTACGGCAGGGTTGAGGTGGATCTGTTCACCACCGAGTAGACATCTCTGGGCCTGCATTCGTTTGTAGAGCTGGACAAGTGGCCCGGCTGTCGCCTTTATGTTATCCCACCCAGCTGCCTCATCTGGATAACCATCAGTTGCACCCAGTCTACGGACTGTCATGTCTTGCCGATTGCTCCCCACTGACCATCCAGGCTGTGGTTCCCTTGGTTGCTGTCCTTGGTGGCAGGTTGTATAGTCATGGCCAAAAGTTTTGAGAATGACGCAAGTATTGGCTTTCACAAAGTTTGCTGCTTCAGTGTTTGTAGATCTTTTTGTCAGATGTTTTGTCAGATGGCCCTTCTTTTTCAAGACCTCTGCAATTTACCCTGGCATACTGTCAATCAACTTCTGGCCCAAATCCTGACTGATAGCAGCCCATTCTTGGGTAATCTTTTTTTTTTTTTAATCCATTCTTGCATAATCAGAATTTGTGGGTTTTTGTTTAATCCTCAAGAGGCGGTTGGACAATCACAAGTTCTCAATGGGATTCAGGGGAGTTTCCTGGGCATGGCTGTGTTCTGGCAAAATTGGCTGAGAAGCAACCCTACACGTGAATGATCTCAGGATGCTTTACTTTCTCTATATTATTTATACATTTTTAGTTATTGTAACTTTTTAGTTTATTGTAAGTTTTTTAAGTTGTTGACTTAATTCTATTTTTGTTTTGCACAGTCTAAGGCAGGGGTCACCAACTGCTGTCCTGGAGGGCTACTATCCAGTAGGTACATTTTGCAGAATATCAGTCTTTCCCTGATGTTTTTCTTGGAGAGAAGTGGCTTCTTTGCTGCCATTCTTGACACCACGCCATCCTCCAATAGTCTTCGCCTCACTGTGTGTGCATCCGCTAGCCCATTCAAGAATTCCTCAATGTGATCTGACCCTGGTGTTGGTGAAGCATGGAAGGGCTCCATTCAATGAAGTCCTCTGACATCAAATGGCATTTGTGTGAAACCACCTTTTCTTGACTGTCACGTCATCCAAGTGAGTTACTGAACTCCATGCCCTGTCTGTTAGTCTTGTTAGTGCATCTTGGTGTACCTCAGATCAGTTGTGTCGAAATACAGGGTCATAAGCACTGCCTTTCCCTCTGGATCACAGACACTTCCTCTGTGATATACTATGTGGGCGTGCAGCCACCCCTTTGCTTAGAGGTCACTCAACCCAGGGCATGGCATCTTGGGCAGTGCTTCGCGGCGCCCCTCTGTCTGACATCTGCTTCACAGCAACATGATCTTCCATTGCTGCCCATGGGTGTGCTTCCTGCTGTCCTGCCTCTGGGTATGCTTCCTCGTGACATATGTTGGCATGCATCTTCCTCTAGTTTTTCGAACTCCCTCTGGCAGTCTGGAGGGACTGAAATAGAATGCTGGTTCTCGAAAAGGTGATAATGACCAATGAGATCGTCATGACATGTTTGCTGGGTAATATACCTTGCAGCTGTCATGTGAAGACAGAAGTTTGCATACGTTCTCAACCAATGTGTGCGCACATAAGGAATTCCACTAGTCTTTTGACTGCCCTCTGGTGGTCTTTCACTTCTTCATAAATCCATGGTTACATGAGTAACCAGCGTTCCTTAGTCCTGTGCTCGTTAGTGTTAGTCATTCCACCTGTTGCTTGTTGCCAGTGCCTCCTCTGATTTGTTGATTGTCTTATGTTCCAAACCTGCCCCCCTAGTTAGCTCAGTTGCCTGTGTATTTAAGTAATCAAAAGATAGGCATGCTCAAACTCCAAAATAACTCAAATCACTTAGGGTGCGAGTTAAAGACAACAGAATACAAAAAAGAAACCGCACTCACAAGATATGTCTCTTACAAGCAAAAAAAAAAAGTTTACCATATAGTGTCTTTCTACGTATGAAGAGGATTTGTAGCACCGATGTTGATTTGGAAAATCAGGCTAAAGTAATATATGACCATTTTTTGTCCAAGGGTTATGACTTTGGATTTTTGTCTAAATAGGGTATGGGATATTTATCGTAAACTATTGTTTAAGAAAAAAGAATCCATTTCGGTGGATCGTATTTTATTGATCACTTATTCTCTTTTTTCTAGAGACATAAAGTCCATAGTTCATAAACACTGGCACATCCTATTGAGTGACGATACAATAGGTCAGCGTTTCCAGAGCCCCCCTCTTATGGTGATATGTTGGTGAAGGCAACATATCCCATGTAGGTAATTGC
>JAODKF010006818.1:0-11572 GCA_026779585.1 Mormyrus proboscirostris
TATGTCCACATATTATATTATATGTGGACATACGAGGTATTACCTTGGCAACGACGATATGTTCCTTGTTCTCTTTCCACAAATCCTTGACCAATAACATACATGCATTTCTCGTATTGCTTTCCGCAGCAGCTTTACTTCTCGGGTCAGGTCCGTACCTAGATTCAGTCCTCTTGCAGAATAGGCTATCATACCAACACGTTAGTTCCTTGCAAAATGCTATTTATCTAAAAGTGAAAACATATTACTTATGCAAGCTTGCATTATTGCATTATATGCTTAGTATATTAAATATTTCAAAGCAGAAGTTAATTGTCGTAATTGTAGTTTAATCACCAGAGTAGTTGAATCATCATGAGTTTCACAGATACCCCACGAACTCCATTGTGAAGTTTGCCGACGATACAGTGGTGGTAGGACTCGTCTCTGGGAATGATGAAAGGGCCTACCGGTGTGAGATGGAGGACCTAGCGAAGTGGTGTGAGGCAAATCACCTCTCCATGAACATCAACAAAACAAAAGAGATGGTGAGTGACTTCAGGAGACAAAGAGGAGAGCTAACTCACACCCCAATACAGATCAATGGAACCCCTGTGGAGAGAGTCAGCAGCTTCAGATACCTTGGTGTCCACATCAATGAGGACTTCACCTGGAGCACACATACAGACGTCCTCATCACTAAAGGCAGACAGCGCATCTATCACCTGAGGCGACTAAAGCGGTTCAAGATCTCCAACAAGATATTCTCCAGAGGAGATTCTATACTGGAGTCATCAAGAGCATCCAGACTAGCAACATCACGGTGTGGTATGGGAACTGCACTGCACAGCAGCAGAAAGCCCTGCAGAGGGTAGTGCGCACAGTGGAATGCACCATGAGAACCTCTCTACCAGCCCTGCAGGACATCTATGCTGAAAGGTGCAGATCCCGGGCCACTAGGATCACTAGGGACTCCAGCCATCCTGTCCACAAACTGTTCAGGCCACTGAGGTCAGGGAAACGCCTGTGCAGCCTTAAGTCAAGAACTGAACGGTTTAGGAGGAGTTTTTACCCAAAAGCAGTGAGACTCCTCACCCACAGCACATAACGGACAATGACACACACACAATCTCTACTATCCATTTCCATAACTCAGAAAATATCTGCATATCTGCACTTTATGGCACACCAAGTACCAAGTGAAATTTATGTCTTCACAGTGCAACTTATACTTTCACAATGCAATGTTATGTATACTTATGTGTATTATATATACTATATGCACTTTCTTTATCTTTATCTTTTTGTGATGTACTTATTCCTTTTGTGTGTACAGCACAGCCGGGGTACTTTTTGCCAGAAAACGCATTTCACTGTATGTTGTAGCAGCTATAACTACATGTGACAAATCATGAATCTATATCTACATCTACATTATTAATTACTGATTGAATTTGCATTGAATTTACATAATCATGGATTTTTCTACCACACTTTAACTAAAGTGTTACTGTGATATTTAAAGTTAAAAGGTACAAATCAAGTACTTGATCAGTATTATCCCTGTTAATCCATTAACCTTCATGTGTATAACCTATAACTAGAATACTGTAACCATGTTATAACTTTATGTGTATATTAACCTAATTACAAAAAGTTTTTTGTGTCAAGCAGGAATGTAAGAAAGGAAGATAATGTGGTCAAGGACGAGTCTGGCTGGCCTAGCAACTGGCTAAGTGTGAGACTGATAAGGGCCGTCTATTGGGACAGCTATGAGGAAACAAGTGGGGCCCTGTACCTCCAAGTGAGGAGGAATCTCAGCATGAGACCTTGAACCACCTTCTGAAAAAATATTCTATAGGTATAAGAAGCCTGAGGAAAGAAATATCCAGAAACTTGGGAAAGAATTTTGGTTAGTGTGTGAGCTTCTCTTAATAATGATCAAATACTAAACTAATCAAGAAATATTAAATCATATTAGAAATCTTATTCTGATTCCATGTCTAAGTTTTGTGGGCCACTGAATTTGGGGGCTCGTCTGCGATGGAAAGATTCTGCTGATTGTGGGACCCATAGAAGAGTCCAGAGCCAGCAGAGGACGACAATCTGGAGGTATCTGAGCCAAAGTTGGAACACTCCACTCTGGGTCTGAACCAAGAAATTTTGAAGTGAGAAGTGAAACGGGGCTTAGGTAGGAGAGTATTTCTGTACTATGATGAAAGGGTTTGTGCCTGTTTCCATGCAGAGTCCTGCTACACTCAGGTTCATGTCCTTTAATTTATCACTACTCCTTCCTATGGACTGTAATTGCATCAGCTATACATAATATGCTATGGACACTATGGTCAGTGATGACCCATAGTAGCAGAACTCGTACATCATACATAAACTATATGTAAAATGGCTTCTGTAATTTTAAACCTACACAGCCAAAACTAAACGAATGTGAAGTCATTATGGTATTAAATGAGTACGTAGTGATAGATTAGTGATTTCAGAATTAAAATATTACAGCATTGCCTTCACATCTGAATTGGCTGTATCAGGGTGGCCAACTGGCTGGCATGAGATTTTCAATTTAAAACAAGTCTGCACACTCATTTTACATGCATGTAACAGTTTAATTACCTTGTAGATAAATAGGGTGTGCAAACTACCCAAACGCTTCTGATGTGGCTAATTTTAGGTTTGTAATGGAATAATACATTTGTAGTAAGACTTCTTGCGTGAGCGTCTGAAAGCGTTAGTGTTGCACCAGATGCGTGAGAGCTGGAAACTGCTATTTTACTGCACTGACAGTCACACTTTCCTCCAGCATTTATGCAACCTGATGCCCATCCATAACTTCTGGGCCACATGACATGTCACGTTGGCCCTGCTCAATTTTACGTATAACTTAATTAGAATTTGGTGATCAGTGGTCATTGTTAACACACCACACAGTGCGCAACAACGAAATGTGTCCTCTGCATTTAACCCATATATGACTTTTGTGACATAGCAGGGGGCAGCTAATTCAGCACCCGAGAAGCAGTGCTTGGGGACTGTACCTTGCTCAGGGTACCTCAGTGGTGACTTGCTAAGTGCAGGGCGCCCTGAATCCGTCAGGGTATCCATGTCCCTCATTCCCCCCTGTACGCAAAACATGCATAAATACAAAACACCAATCCAATACCATATAATTACAAACATTTCTAACGCTTCTGGGCTCAACAGGTTCGGTTGTAATTTCATCTACTGTTCCTATTAAATCCAGTTATACAGATGCGCTCAGTCTCCCTGGTGAGCCTGCGAGCTCCGCCGCCCTCACAGGTGGATTAACGCTCTGGCTACCGCGCACCATATTACACACCTTAACCTGCAATGCGTGACCCACTATACTAAGTTATGCGGTTTGCCACGATCTTCTCCCGATCCTAAATGTGTATGCTACGCCGCATACAGAGCTCCAGAAGGGACGTTGATGGTTGCGGAAAAAAGATGGACTTTGAGAGATCTCACGAAATTTTTACACGACAATGAATAACGAATTATTAGAGGCTGAATTACTACGTGAAAATGTTTTTTTCTACCATAACACGTTAGGGGCCCCATAAATAACTGCACTGTGTCCGTTTAAAGTACAAAAGATAGAATTAGAATACCAATACGTATGAAACTTGTGGAAAAAAATTTGATACTATGCTTTCTTAAAGTTTTATACTCATATATTATGTTTGCTTTATACTTTTATTCATCAAAATGATGTTTTCATTATCCTTATACTCATTAATATCATGTTAGCTTATATACCTTATACTTATATACTATGCTTATATTTTGTTAATCATTATTATGCAAATCATAATCGGGTAATGAGTAAGTGAATAGTGTGATTTATGATTCATGATGAGATTTATGATTTTATGAGTTTATGCTGTTGCAAGCTGCAGGTGTTTTGAAAAATCGGAACTTATATATATTTTCAAAGAGCCGAACTGAGGTACATACCTAAGTTTAGTAGTAAGCTGTTGCAATATGCACGAAGCATCTGACTGCTGAGGAGGGGAGCTGAGGGGTCAAGGAGAGGGTACAGCAAGAATCTTCTAGACTAAGAACACAAATAGGTCGACCCGACAATGATCCGATGTTAAGCGAGAACATGTTGACCACAGAAAATTTCCATCTCTCAGCAGCCTCATCAGCTGCATGGTCAAAAGATGTTTAAAATAAGTTAAAAGTGTGAAACTCTGGTTAAAGGTGTGAAGAGATTTACAACACATGTGTGAAATCGTCGCAATCCTACCCCTATAAAGGTTGTATCCATTTGGTGTACGGGGGGGAGAACACAAGACGCATGAAAAACTGCTGAGTGTCTGTTCCCCAAAGCTTTGGAAAAGGGCAATAAAATTTGTCAGACTCTTAACCTCTTCGACTTCTGCCAAATTCCTTTCGCAACCTAAATGATACAGACATGTCCAGCAAAGTGTGATTTAAACATTAAGCTATATGGGACAGTGCACAACATATGTATTAATAATTGCAGTGTCCATTAACGGCCGGTGATCGTAATCGAGACATAGAAACATTGACAAATTAAATAAAATTCGCCCCTAAAGAATTCAGCAAACCGAAGGCGCTGTTGCTTGCTTTTGCTGAAAGATATTACGGCTGGAAAACTGAATGCAAAGTTAACAGCGGTGTGGGAGTTAAGGTTTAAACTCGAGCCGGCTTTCTGGAGTATCAGTATGGTTGGTTGGTAATGAAATTGAGTAGTCGTTCAGGCTCACTATAATTTCTCCTACGGTATAGCTGCAAATTTCTGAGACTCCTTCTCAAATGACGAACACTAATATGACAATTTTCTAGCACCGACAGACACAGTGTTATTTCCTCGTATCCATGATTTTACTTTTCCTGTAACTTTTAAAGAAAGGTACTTAGATTCCTGTACAGAGATCTTATTTGTTAGAATGTTTAACAGTGCCGTAATTTGTTTTACACTTCATTCCTATTTTTATACTTTTATTGTATTGTTATTCTCTTCGTGTTTATATGTGATTGTGCAGTCGCAATGTGAGAAATTAATAAAGTCTTCTCATTATGATTATGATTGTGACTGGGACAGTCCACGATCAAAGCAAAACCTGATGCATTCGTCCATGAGAATAATACTAAACCTCGAGATCTTGTGAAAGTGACATGGGTTATGTCGAGATCACAAGAAAAAAACAAGTCGTGACCAAAAGAAAACGACTTTGGTTATGTCGAGATCACGAGAAAAATAAGTCGTGACCTCGAGATAACGAAACGAAAAAAAAAAGTTTATGCATGTCATCTACAGACTTCCGTTGGGGGGGGGGGGAGACCGTTTTTCCATTTAAATTTGAAATGCGGCCACGTGACGACAGTCCTACGACAAACGTTCGCAGTTCTGGTTTTCTTTCACCAAACTGGCATTTCACTCCAGATTCCACATACATCAGCTTTGATCATAGGACATACACCTCAATTGGACTCGTTTGGACCAAATCAGAGGTAACTTTTTACAGTCTGATTTATAGATAATTAATCCAGTTGATTGATGTTTTAGGAATTTAAGAAGACGATAGCAGCCATTGATTAATCTGACCTTTTCGATGACTGTCTTAGTCATCATTAACAGATGTCTGTAATTTCACCAGACATTTGAGGCATTTTAATATCAACTACTTTCGGGCTCCATGTGTGCGTAGATAATTCAGTTCTGAATCAGTGGGAGTGCTGTGAGAAAAGACAGATTAGTCCAATTAGGGAGATGATTAGTCCGTCAGGTGTGTAGGATAAACTGAAGCAGGCACAGCTGGTCTCAATGAGGGTGAAGGGACTGAACATGACGCTGCTCACAATCCACTGTGTGCAAGATTCTCAACGTGCCGAAAAGACTTATATGTTGAATCTATCATCTGAGTAAGGTGGCTAGCTAAAACACGGTAATCTAGTTGGTCGCCTACATGAATATTGTGCGAACAAGCTTAAAAGTTCAGTGGAAGAAACGCACGTTGTGATAAATGGTTGATCGGCTACAGGTATGTGTGAAAATATTTCAGCTATATATTCCTTTTGGCTTCCCTGTCAGCCAGTATGGAACCATGCAAATGTGTAGGCTTAATCCTGCTCTTCAGTTTTCTTTAAATGGGAACAGTTTATCTCTAGGGACCCATGTCCAGGACCAGAGAGGAACGGCAATGGTACATGGCCAGAATTTAATGCTGGCGGCACTGATCTGCTTATTTAACTTACCCCTGTAAATTGTCTTGTTTTCAATCTTTTTAACTTGAGCCTAATCTAGCTTGTAGTAGAACCATGCCATGTCTGTGTGCATTTACCAATTGTGTTGATGCTATTTAGCTGTGTAGCTTGGTTTTATTGTATGTTTGTGCCCTGCATACGGTAAATAATTAAGGAGAAATGTATTGGGTACGATTTATAAAAGCACGTTGTTTGCGAGTGAACCCAGTGGAGTCTTATCCTATTTCACACAAAGCCCTGGTTGGAGTTCACGGGGCCCGCACCAAAACCGTGTCGCATTAATACTGCACATGGTGCCGAAAGGGAACAACGATGACATCAGTGTGTGCGTGTTTCTATGAGAGGGGTACCGTTTCGATAGTGTAGACAAAAATGGAGGATCGTGCGAAATGCGATGAATGGCAAGACTTTTTGAATTTACTGCAAATGCTTAACTTAAAAGCTTTGTTACTGTTCCTGGGTTTAACCCAATACATTCATTCAAATTTGAGTGATCCGCGAGTATATCTGTCAAAGACTTCAGCGGTGGGACACGAACTACCGCTGGCGTTCGGGTTATAAAGACCGGTTGCAGCCGGCGATGCATTCATGGATGAAGTGCAAGACACGCACGCACATACACACCCACACCCATCTGCCAAGCATGTATCCATTCACCTTTTAAAAGCGTTTCGTTCGGCTATTAATTCAAATAGAGAAACGAATACAAGAAGCTATGATGGAAATTTTATGGTGATGTTACATACCCATGGCACAGAAACCACTTTCTATCAATGCACCATCCATCTCAGGATATATTGCTTTAAGGAAAAATAGCAGAAATAATTATTTTGATAATCGATTAATCTGGGGGGGGACCAATTCAATTTCCAGCAACTTCTAATAACCCATCTGTTTTTGTACAAAGGTTGTTTCCAGCAACTTGCATAAAAAACAAATGTATGCTACATTAAGAGTACCAAAGAATTAATTTTGTAGCAACTGAATCAATCTAATGAAATACGCACTTGTTTTTATGAAGTACAACCAGCATGGTGCTTTACATAATGTATTCAGTATTCCAGTTTTTTTTTTTTTAAATGTAAAAGCACAGACTACCACTGCTGCTACCAAGAATATTATTAAATAATTCTAATGTTTAATGTTGATACACATATATGAGAGGGGGAGAGAGCACGCAAGCGAATGTGTCTGCATTTATTACGGACAAACAAAGTGAACATTTATTGCGGAGAAAAAGCCTTTTACGCTAAAATGCGCCGGCTTGCACTCTCGTGAAACGCCATAGACTTCAGTGGTAGGGTGGGTAAACTATATGCGCAGCAGTAAAAACGGTGGGTAACGATTTATGTCCTTAACATTAGTGATCTCAAAGGTGAATAAACGCTGCTTTATAAATTTTAAAGGTGCGTAAATGGCGTTTATGTGCATTTACCCTCCACTACACCACTCAATGAAGGATTTATGTTAAGTAATCTGAATAATTGCATAAAATAATCCAAAAACTCCACAACGTCAAACACATCAGTGTCTCTCCGACCTAATTTCAGCTAATTATCGTCAAATTTTGGCAGAATTAAAACAAGACTGTACTGTGTCCGCCTCCACCATTTTTTTTTTTTAAAACGTGTTTTTTCCAGAATTCCAGAATTTTCCAGTGGCTTTGGTTATCTTACTGCTCCCAAATTATTAGGTAGCCACTGTACTTATGTATATAATGACGTAGACCCAACTAATCGATTATTAAATTAGTTGGCAACTATTTTAGTAATCGATTTTAATCGATTAGTTGTTTCAGCCCTAGAAATAATCAAGGGGGCGATCTGATATTTGTGTTACGATATATAGTGTTGGGGAACCAAGGAACGGCCTTACAGATAGACCTTGATGGTTTAATTTCCCTATAGTGTAGAAGGTCAGGGTCTAAACCTCATGTGACTCAAAACCTGAGTCAAAAGATCCATGATGATCAAAGCTCGAGAGCACATGGGACATTTCTACGTACCTTTATTCACCCTTAAAAGATGCAGTACTGTAAATCTAGCTGAACTGAATCCATTCCAGTTAGTGGGAAACTGTGTGGCAGATTCATTGGTGTATACTAGATTAAGGTCTGATTTGGAATCTTCTCCCCTACCTGCCACTGCTCTCATATTTTGTGGGGTGGTTTGTTACAAAGACTATTTGGGTAAATATACAGGGCTTGCCGTTGGACTCCAGTTTTACACAGTCATAACGCTGTCTTCAACTATGCTTTACACAATTGGCAGAGCTGAAAGCATTAACTGAAGCATGCAAATTAGCCACATACTGATTTGGCATATGTGCACAAAGATGTCTGGTATTAATCTCTTCATATATAATATACACACTTTTTAGTCTGTGGGCTTTTAATGGGTATGGGGGGAGGTGCCTCAGAGACCCTACCAAAAAGATGATCATAAGTGAAACTGAAAAAAGGAATTCCAAGTCTTGGTTGGAATTATGATGAAGATTACGCCTTTCTAAATTACCCAGTAGGGTCAAAGAGCATATGAGTCAGCTTTGCCAACTCTTTCTGGACTCAATAGGTCAGCCTAGAGGTATTCCTAAAGAATTTAAGGCCAGGCATAAAATTTTAAATTTAGTCTTAATCTATTTTCCTATATTAAACCAAATAATATTAAATGGATTAATTTTATTTGCTGCGACCAACAGGTTTATTACCTATACTGACATTGCTTAACTTGTTGGGACAATAAGTACATGCAAATCTGAGTTTGTTTAATCTTGGTTCAGTTAGCAGAAGGCTACACGGAAAGGCAGGCTGCTTCCAGGCTCTGTCTAACCGTATATTCACACCGTAGGCGGCGAGAGCATCAAAGGTATCAGAAGTCAGTCATTCTCTGTGTGAGAGCGTCAGCAGGCAGCGAGGAGTGGTGCCTTGCAATTTTGGCGGTGAGAGTGTTGGAGTACACCGTCTCCAGCTGGGTCCGTTTGATGAGATTCACGAGGAGTAGTTGCAAGTCACCAATTTATTCTCTTAATTGCAATTGGGAGCGACCACTGACATGCATTCAGCATGTACAGAAAGAGGCTCGCCAAGGTGTTGTGAGGTCTGTGCTTTTATAGCCCATAGGGGCGTCTCCCCCTCTTTTCTGGTACTTTCCCTTTACGTGCCCACAGCATTTTTGACATCTGCTCTAAGTAGTTTTAGTCCTCCACCTCTCACCCAGAAGCATTAGTTGGCTCAGCATCTTTCATAACTTCTCCTTATTTTGGGCTAAAGATAAGTAACATTCACTCACTCCCCCTGACTCATCTTCCAATCATCTAGGTCAGGTCGCCCTGACCCGCTATCGCCCTAGACAGTTCCTTGTTTTGTTAGTTGGAACGTTAGGTAATTACCCATTGCATCTTTATATAATCTTCATGTTCCCTTTTTTATGTGATTCTCATATTTTAATTCCCTCAAGTGTCAAAGTTGAAAGCTGGTCAACATCATGGTAATGAGCTATGACGCGGCTTGGCGGCAACCAGTCGGAATGTAGAGCTGCACGGCTAAATAGTTCCAAAGAATGAAGAGTTTTGAGCAACCAGTTCCCAAGCACCATCGGGGTATAAACCGTGAGACAGAATTCCTCTCCCCTTGGCATTTCACCATCTAAAAGAATAATTTTTGATGCCATAAAAATTGGGTTTAAAAAAAACAATTACGCATGCATTTTATACCGCTTCAACACAGTATATACTAATACTTTTCTGTTTAATGACAAAGGTTTGTCTGTAATGCATTATGTTGGTTGCTGTTTAATATTTGAGCTTTTAAGGCCTAGCATGGTATGAGAGGTACTTTTTGGCCTATGCACAAAAGGGGGGGGGGGGGTTAGTGGATCTACAGACAGCAGAATGGACCTTAAGGATGGGGGTTCCTCAACTTGGCATGCAACCTGCCCCCCTCCCCATCTTAGAAACCACAAACACAGCTAATACCTTAAAGGAAGTTCTCTCTCAAGTTTGGCTTGTGTATATCCTGTATGGGTCTCCTTCCTAATGCGAGTCTCAATATCTAGATCTCATTGTTATCCCAGAGGAATCGTGAAAGTCAAATAATGTAACCAAGTATATTAATGGGTCTCCTAATTATCAGAGCTACTTTTCCTTCTTTGTCTAACAACCCCCCCCCCCCTTTGCATTCCTCTATCAGCCCTTATCTGATCTTTGTAGTCCGTTAGCACTTGTCATCTTCTATTCTGTTATGACTGAGTCAGTGTCTGTTATCCAACTTGGAAAGCAGATTATTGGAATAAGCCACACCAACCATATGTCACTTCATTGAAATTGGAATTATAACAAAGTAATGGGCAACACTTATCTAGGGTTAAGATGTGCTGTTTGCATGTGAATATGCAATGTAATGTCTGTACAACTTGCCCAAAGTGGCAACATCTGGTGATGTGCAACACTAACCAGCTGTATACTGATGTGAGCCAATAACATGCTCAGTGTAAGAAATGAATTGATTAATACAGATTGTAGAACATGAGAACCTCTAGGGCCGGTGTGACATGTTTGGTGTCAAACTGATGGAAAATCGCTTCTGAATTCAAATCTGGTCAGTGCTTATCATAGAATTGTATGTTTAGAAAGTCATACCCATTTAATGAAAATCATCGGTAAAGTGGCATCAACTTAGTCATAAGTCATAAATCCCAAAAGGCCTCACATGTACCCCTCCAAAAACTTGCCAACTAGATCGCCAGCTATTCAGGTGTCTGGTTTCTGGTCATCCATATTCATGAACTTCAGACCATAAAACCTGGCACCTCAGTTTCAGGTGCGCAAAGCCCTCCTAAAAACCAGAGAAACCGCCAGAATACCACGAAGCCCAGTAGAGAAGCCCGTACTGAAGCCTTCTAGTGAAGGCCTGCTACCCAGCAGAGAACTGCAACCTCAAGACAAAGCCTTTTACCTTAAAGCTTCAGAAAGAAAATCCAAGGGGCTCCACACCAACTGCCCAAACGCTGCGCTGCCTTGAGTGCCACCATTCCCTCAGCTCATCACCTCTGCAACCTTCTGCCAAGATCCCCTCCACTCTACAACCAAGTAAACCAACTTTCATTCATTTTAACAACCTATTCTGTTTAATCTGCTTTATAACTTATGGTAGGGCCCTATGAAATCCGTTTTGTTTTTTCCTAAATTCCATTTTTTCCATTTTTATTCTTCTGAATTTTGTGTTTTACGTTATAAACATATTTATTCAGCTAAAACTGGCTAATTATGGAGTGGATGGGGGAAAAAAGAACAATGCAATAGGAAAAAATCACATTTAATGACTGCT
>JAODKF010006819.1:0-11565 GCA_026779585.1 Mormyrus proboscirostris
AATCTCACCGCACATGTATATAATGTAAATTGTATATGTGTACAGTGACAATAAAAAAGCATTCTATTCTATTCTAAATATTTTTATTAGCTTTAACTGATGTACTTATGATTTGTAAAATTTAACATGAAGTGGTCTGACACATAATCTTGGTGATCAAGGAGTCCACTGTTGGACTAGTAGAGGTAGTAGAGGTGGTGGTCAGTTGCCCAGGGACTGTGGTAGTGGGTGCTCCAGAGCAAGTGGTAGATGTTTCAGAGGAGGTGGTGCTGGCAGAGGAGGTAGTGGACAGTGCCGCAGAGGTAGTGGATGGCGCAGCAGAGGTAGAGGACGGCCCAGAGGAGGTAGTGGACGGTGCAGCGGAGGTATTGGACAGCCCAGAGGAGGTTGTGCGCAGCGGAGGTAGTGGACGGCCCAGAAGAGGTAGTGAACGGCCAGCGGAGGGAGTTGATGGCCCAGAGGAGGTAGTGGATGGCGCAGCGGAGGTAGTGGATGGCCCAGAGGAGGTAGTGGATGGAGCAGCGGAGGTATTGGACAGCCCAGAGGAGGTTGTGCGCAGCGGAGGTAGTGGACAGCCCAGAGGAGATAGTGAACGGCGCAGTGGAAGGAGTTGATGGACTAGAGGAGGTAGTGGACAGCCCAGAAGAGATAGTGGACGGCCTAGAGAAGGTAGTGGACGGCCCAGAAGAGGTAGTGAATGGCGCAGTGGAGGGAGTTGATGGCCCGGAGGAGGTAGTGGATGGTGCAGCGGAGGTAGTGGATGGCCCTGAGGAGGTAGTGGACGGAGCAGCGGAGGTATTGGACGGCCCAGAAGAGGTAATGGACGGCACAGCGGAGGTAGTGGTGTTAGGTGGCAAGGTGGTAGGAGAGTCCAAAGAACACTTTCGTGGAACTCGTGGGTGCTCCTCCCTGTACTCAATCAAATGATCAGTGTTGATTTCGGGTATTGTGACTCCCTGGCTGTCCAAAAGATCGGCACTTTTATCAACAATTGCTGTGATGGTGTAGGGTCCAAGGTAGTTAGGATCCAACTTGCCCCCTTTCCTCTGCTGGCTTCTCACATTAAATCGCCACACTTTCATGCCAACATCAAAAGCAGGCCTGCTGGTTTACTTTATCCCTTTCTTTTGTTTTGACTGTTTACTGCTGGTATTTGTGATGGCAGCCTGGAGAACTTCATCCATCTTCAGGATGTCCTCTGTTACCTCCTCCACAGACAAGTTGTCCTCCACATTGCTGTCCACCTATAAAAGGTTTAACGGTATCATATAAATTGAAATAAAGACTGCAGATGTTATTTAAATAATGTAAGTTGAGCTTACTCTGCATTCTGATGGAATTTGAGACGGATACCATTAAAAAAATGGCGAATACTCGGTGGTTACTTAGCACTTTGTTCTTAGTTCAAACATGACTGCATCAAGATGGTTGTCCCGTTCCTCTGGTCTTTTATTGACAAGTTGAGACAGGGCTCTTGAAATACAGTTTATATAATTATCATCATAAAAATACCTTTTTGTTTTATGTGTCAAAAAGTTTCATATCAAGAATAACTTATTATTGTTGCTGGCCTGGCACTGCACAAACTGACTCTCCTGACAGACAAAAAGACAGTCAAAGGTGTTATCTAAATTGCCAATTATTTCTATGATACCAAATACATGTATGACGGGTGTAAGTGCATACAGACCCATAAACTGATGTCCTCTGACATCCCAGGCCAATAAAATACTTGAGAAATTGCTTCCCTCGTTTTTTTTTGTCTGCAGTGTTCACCTCCACTACTGGAATGGAAGTCTTCAAAGACTTCATTTGCCTCTTCAGGACCAAATAAAACCTTTGTGCTGAGGGACTTAGTTGTCCCTTTGTACCAGACATAAAACAACTGGCCGTCTGTTAGACACCAAAAATGCCAGGGATGAAATATGAGCCAGTCAAATATAACCATAAAACTTATGACTTGACTGTGTTGCATTTTAACTTAGTAAAATAAATGTGTGTTTATATTTAAGTTACATATATTGGACATTGAATTTTAAACAATATTAAAAGTTGTTATTGAGACAACAGCAATTGGTCATTAATGACAACATACTATATTGTTGGTGTTATTGTTGGTAATTTACAGTATTAAGAGAAGTGCTTATGATGTCATACTGAGAAGAAAATTATGACCATTACAAGACGTAACGTTTTGCATTTTCATGTGTTGTTTTCTAGTATATATATAGCTATTTCACAAATTATCTTTCTTTTAGGCCAATTACTATAGCGTATAATAATTAAGGTACCATTATCGAATTTCATAGTAACTGAAGGAAACACATTTTAGTTTAAATCTGGGAAACATGTCTTCTCCGAAAATATAGCTCAACTGGGAAGCCAGCACAGAAAAAATGTCATGCGAAATTTGCTACTTGCAGTACGTAGTTCACACTAGATTAACTTAATGGGTAACTAAAAACATCCAAGACTGCAGTCTACTTTTAATTTGTCCAATTTATGTTATATTTAGAAGATACATATTTATGCCTAAACATCACTTTTTACGCCGACATGTACATAAAAAAAATTATATGTGCAGAAGTAACAGTACACGTTTCATGCCCAGCTCCGTCCGATCCTCATGTGTGCCACGCCCACCTTGTTACCTCGTGTTGATTCCTGATTGTACTCACCTATGGCTTGTTCAGTTTAGCTTGTCATGTGTATTTAGTCCGCGTCTCAGTCTGTATTCCCCAGATCTGTCATTGTAATGTCTCGTGTTCGTTACCCTGACGTCCCAATTAAACCCTCGCTTGCTTGTCATCCTGCCTGCCTGCCTGCTTTTTGGGTTGCTGCTCGCCTGCTCATCCCGCGCTATGTGTCAACACGTCCATTAGCTAACGCACATAAAAATGTAGCCTCAGTGTAAAGGTTTAATAACATTCACCTTGCACCTCAAAACGTTGAGTAGTTGACAAATCAGATGGACAGATGCCATCTTTTGTGAAAGTCAATAAGTCCTTGTACAAAGTGGGGTCCATGTCGAAAATAAGTCCTGATAAAGATGCAAGGACTTGTGGACAGGCCTGTGTACTGCTAAATTAAAACTGTGTAGAATCCAAATCAAGTAAGGTAGAAGTAGTTTTACATTAAGAAAACAATGTTTAACAGTTAACTGAAAAAATATGGTGTCTAAAAAAGAACTCAAAAAAAATGAAAATAAGTAAAAAAAATAAAATAAAAAGTTAAAAGTTAAATTGAATTAGATATTTACTGATCCTGTAAAAATTACCCAGAAGAGTGTAAAAACAATAAAATCAGGCAGAAAGAGCCATTCAGTAAAGAGATATTGAGAGTGTAATCACTTTTTGGCAATGGGTGAACTACATTATACTGGTCCTATAGAGGTGTTTAAAGTCATAAAAATGGGTGAGATGTTTACTAATCCTGTAAATATATCCCAGAAGAGTGTAAAAAAGTTCAAATCAGGCAGAAAGAGCCATTCAGTAAAGAGAAACTCATTTAGACGTACAGTAGCAACATTTAGAAACATATATCTACTTTAATGTGTCGCATTTGAACTTCCATGGCTTCATGACATAAGATTACAGTTTTACAACGCAGTGTCAACCAAGGACTGCTTTAAAGCGTTTTACATGACAATGGCTTCCTTTGACTCTTATTGCAATTATTTATTTAAAAATTCATCAAACCCTTAAATCTGACAGACATACCTTCACTATTAGCTCGGGATACACGTACTGTATACTTTTTGCACTTTAAGACGATTTGATATTGAAATTACCCGCCTTAATTGCACAGAAACTGCAATGTGTCCTGACCAGGCGGTGCGCGCTCCCGCGGATTGTAATCAGTTTCTGGTAGACTGTCACTTTTTGCTACAACAGAGGCCCCGAAGAGGGACAGTGAATGTTGCCACTGACTTAATGTAATCTTGTATATTTCACTTCTGTGATAAATGCCTACTGAATATGGTGAAAACAAGGTAAGACAATGCAAAATGAATTGCTTGCTGCACAACAGGGTAGCAGGATAAATTTTACTTTGCTGGGCCAAAGTCCCATGCTCCTGTAACAGAGACCAATAGAAGCTGGATCACAGCATGTAGTTATCTAAGATAATTACTCCCCGAGTACCTGAAACAATATTATACTGTGCATTTGACATTAACAGTTTTTTTGTATCATGTCTTTTATTCAAGCTTGCCAAGAAATATGGAGACATTTTCAGTCTTCAATTGGGACAAAGTATTGTTGTTGTGAACAGTTTTAAACTCTTTAAAGAAGCCCTTGTTGAACACGGGGAAAACTTTGCAGATCGCCCAGTGATACCATTTTTTGAAGATATTGGGCAAACAAGAGGTAATTATTATATATATAATAAACCAATGCCAATGTTAATATAAATACTGCAAATGTTTTATTTTTATTGGTTATTTTATTAATTTTATTTTATTTTAACTACTTTATTGTTCTTATAGTTCTATCTAAATCTCTTTTATCTCTTCTATCCTGAACATAACTTTCCTAAATCTTTTATTCTCATTAGGAGGTTGTTTTGTAATGAAAGAGAATTTCCCCACGGGGATTAGAAAAAGTGATTCTGATTCTGTAACAGTAAAAAAAAAAAAACAAAACATTAACCTGTGTATCCCGTGCTTTTGTTGTCATGATGTTCTCTCATCAAGCACGTAAATCAAATAAGTGCTTTAAAAATTAAGTCAATTTTGTATGGAAGCTGAGAAGTACGGAACAGGATTAGGGCCACATGAAATAAATCTCCACTGCAACACAGTTTCAGTAGAGACATCTCCACTGCTACCCCTAAACTCAGTGTATTGCATGTAACCTGAGGTCTGCAGCCAATTTATTTCACATGGCCTCTACCGTAGAGAAGGGCTGTGCTTGCAGATATTTTTTTATTGCCATTATCTGGAGATCACGAGATAATTTCGTAGCGTGGTGGTGTAAGCTACCTGTTTTAAAAGGACTTGCAACTTATATACAGTTTACATTAATATCCCAGGGTTGCTCTGTATGTCTGCCATTATGTAGATGGAAGAGTCTCAAGCATTGCATATTTGATTTGGAATAATCCTCAAAGATTCGTACAATTTGTGTAGATTTGAATGTGGGTGTGAAGGATTGTTTCAGACTATGTCAGTATTTTTATTATCGTATGTGTACAGTGCAACTTTTAAATAGTAACTTTTCAAGATATGAGCTACAAGCTACAGCAAAGCTACTGTTTTATAATAGGAGACAGCTACACTACAAACTATAAAGAAAATGTAGCTAAGCCAACATCCAAGCTATTCCATTGGGTAATTGTAGCACCTGCTTACTTTAGATTGACTGTGGTAACCTGGTTAATTTCTTTTTGGATGTGGCCAATATTTGGCAAATCTAGGACCAGTATATCTAGGTTCGTTAGGGAGGTGGGGTGTGGGTGGCAGCATACTGTACACAGAAGACACAATCTCGATCTTTTTTTCTCTAATAACCAGGATAGGATTGGAAAATTAGAGGTTTTCGAACCATTGGATGGTAGTGATCATAACATGGTTAAATTTAAGGTTAACTTTAGTGTCCAAATTTAATTTGAATTTAGTTTTAAGTCCAAAATTAAAGTATACAATGTTAGGAAGGCTAACTTTAATGGTATGAGATGGAAACTAGAAACTGTTAACTGGATGGAGTTAAATAGCAGAACGGTTGAAGAGACATGGGAGTTTTTTAAAAGCACATTGTTGCAAGTGCAAGAGAACTTCATACCTGTTTCCAGCAAAACTAAATATAGGAAACTACAACCAAGGTAGTTTACAAATGAAATTAAGAATAAAGTCAGGAGGAAAAGGGCTCTCTTCCACAAATGGAAATTAACTAATGATTTCAAAACTAAACAGGAGTCTACAGGTTGAGTTAAAAAATAACATTAGACTCTCCAAGAGAAATGTAGAAATAAAAAATGTATTGGGGGCTACGGATGACAGTAAATGTTTCATCCAATATTTTAACTCCAAAAGAGCTCTAAAAGCTGAAATCACTAGTTTACAGGATAGTAATTGAAAATGAAATTGATATTGTAAATGAGTCTAATGATTATTTTACATTCACAGTAAGGACATGTGTAACTTACCACCATTTAGTACGAATACAGCGTCGTCTGTGACCAATATTGTCACGCCGGGCGGGTGAGCGAGCGGATAAGCAGGCGAGCAGAGCCGGACGGACAGGGAAACGGGGTTTATTGGCACACGGGAGGATGGTACAGAGCTGGGCGTGACATAAACCCCCCCCCCAAAGGCGCGCACACCGGGCGACGGACAAGACGAACCGGGAGAACAGGAAACAAAACAAGACCATCAACACGGCACGGCGAACAGGACGGAAACGCAAAACAAGCACAGAGGCAGAAGCCAAGACAAGACCTGACAGAGAACAGGAAACGCCGACAGGCAAACAAGGAAGGGAGACACGGGAAACACCTACAGGCGGAACAAAAGGGTCAGGAGTGAACGAAGGAGAATCAGAGGGACGAGGAGGAAACAGAGGAGACACAGAGGGACGAGGAGCAAAGACAGGAGGGACAAACGGACCAGAAGGGAACGGAGGAGGGACAAAGGGAGCCCCAGGGAGCCCAGGCGGGCGACGGGCGGCAGCCAGAGGGGCCGCAGGGGAGAGGGAGAAGGGAGCAGGAGGGAAGCACACAGGGGCCAAGGGAACGGGTCGAGGGAGAGATGGAGGGGACACGGAGGGAGCAGGAGGGAACACCGGGGAAGGCAGGCAGGAGCCCCAGCCAAGGCGCGCGAGGGCAAGCTAGGGGGCAGGGCGGGCGGGACCCGGGCCCGACGCCTGTGTTCTCGTCCCTTACGGGACACTGATAGGCGGGGTCCCACTGGGAGTGGGTCCTGGAAGGGCACGGGAGCGGGAGTCCAGAGGGAGGTCCCCGAGGGGTCCCAATCCAGCTCCTCCTCTTCCGAGGAGTAAGGAGCCAGGACCTCCTCGAGGACAGGGTTCTGGCCTGGAGTCCCTGGCCCTGCAGTGGGCGTGACTGCCGCAGCAGGCGGAGGCGCGGGCTGGACGGGCTGGTCAGGCGGCGTGGGCTGGACGGGAGAGCCAGGCTCAGGCACGCGGCCAGCAGGGGGCGCTTCGGCGGGCGTGGGCGTGCGGCCAGCAGGGGGCGCCTCGGTGGGTGCAGGCGAGCGGCCAGCAGGGGGCGTCTCGGCCAAAGCAGCAGCAGCAGACGGAGCTGCTGGCAGGTCTGGAGCCGGCAGGTCCGGAGCAGGTAATCCTTGGACTGCCCCTTTAAGGGCTTTAGGGACCCAGGGAATGCCGTCTCTTACAGCACGTATTCCCCCGTGCCCCAGACGCTCCAGTCAATAAAAATAAGTCTCCATCGTGGGAGGTAGCTCCTTGGCGGGGCTGACCTGGTAGGCGAGAGCGGTGTCTTCCCAGGCGGGACTTAGGGAGCAGGTTCCCAGGAAGAGCGTGTTCTCCTCTTCGTGCTGCTTTTGCCGTTCTCCCCTGCAGCTGTGGTTAGAGGGCGGAGCTGGCCCGAATACGTCGCCCAAGCTTCAGGCAACGCGCTTGTCCCGCAGCTCCGTAACTCTCCCCCTCAGGCACTTTAGGGCTTTGCTCGCCCTCGTAAGAGGATAGTCTTGACCTGGCGGACGCTCCCTTTCGAGGAGGTCCGTGCCCCGGTTCGCCAGTTCTAGGGCGACCCGGTCCTCCTTTACTTCAGGCTGGGCGCGCCAGTACACGAACTCCTGCAGCAGCCCGAGCCGGCGGTGCTCGGACTGCTGCTTCGTGCTTTGCGGGAGATCAGTCATTCTGTCACGCTGGGCGGGTGAGCAAGCGGATAAGCAGGCGAGCAGAGCCGGACGGACAGGGAAGCGGGGTTTATTGGCACACGGGAGGATGGTACGGAGTTGCCCGTGACAAATACATGTACATGGAGGTGGGCTTCACCTGGTTAAATAAAGGATATAATAATAACTGAGGCTGATGTGGTACTAAGCCTAGCTAAGCTCAAAATAAATAAATCGCAGGGCCCTGATGGTATCTTACCTTTAGTTTTAAAAGAGATTAGGGATTTTATTAGCCAACCCTTAACTTTAATATGCCAGAAATCATTATCAGCGAGTGTGGTACCTTCAGATTGGAAGCATGCTAATTTAATGCCTATATTCAAAAAAGGGGATAGAAGTAATCCAGCAATATATAGGCCATTCAGTTTAATTAGCATTACCGGAAAAATAATGGAAGCTATAATCTAAGTGAAAATGGTAGATTACCTGGATGCAAATAACATTCTGAGGGATAGTCAACATGGATTTAGGAGAGCTAGATCCTGTTTAACAAATTTACTTGAATTCTTTGAGGAAGCTACAAGAGAAATTGATCACAAAAAGGCCTACGATGTGATCTACTTAGATTTACAGAAGGCCTTTGATGTTGTCCCCCACAAACAGCTCTTGTTTAAGCTCAAAGCTGCAGGGATTTTAGGAATTGTGGCAGCTTGGATTGAAAACTAGTTAGCTGACAGGAAGCAGTGAGTAGTTATTAGAGGCACAATGTCACAGTGGGCCTGCGTTCCTAGTGGGGTACCGCAGGGTTCAATTTTAGGACCACTATTGTTCCTAATTTACATTACTGATATTGACATCAATACATATAGTAAACTGGTTAAATTTGCAGACAAAACCAAGGTGGGTGGTGTAGTAGATACTGATCTAGCAGCAGAGAGGTTCCAACGGGATCTTGATTTAATTAGTGATCCGGCTGATACCTGGCAGATGAAATTTAACATAGATAAATGTAAGGTCATCCATGCAGGGAGCAGAAATATAAAGTACATATTTTTTATGGGTTCCACTGAAATCCGCTGATTACAAGACCACCATTATCTCGGTGTCTATGTTGATGTTTCCATGTCCCACTCTCGCCGGTGTGGGAAAGCAATAAAAAAGGCCAATAGAATGTTGGGTTACATCTCTAAGTGTGTGGAGTTTAAGTCAAGGGAGGTGATGCTACATTTATATAATCCCTTGGTAAGACCCACCACCCACAAGGAGAATGTCAGGGGTTCAGTGCTTTGTGGTTCGGGTGGCGACTAAGGGAGCTTGTGCGTGAGGAGCTAATCCCCTGGAGAGGGGCTGGACATTCTTTTCTTCTGGAGTTGCAGCAGGTGAGTGACACGAGGCTGGAGTGGGGCTACTGGTGGCCTCACAGCTCGGTGCATTAACAACAGAGTTTACCCCGGTGAACGAGAGGGCTGTCTCCCTACGCCATTGGGTCAGGCATAGGTCTCTGGGCTTATGCGCCGAATGTTGGTTCAGAGTACCCGTCCTTCTTGGAGTACTTTAGTGGTATACTGGTTGGCGTGCCATGAGGGGATTCCATTGTTTTGCTGGGGGACTTCAACACTCACGTGGGCAGTGACACTGTGACCTGACCTGGTTTGTCTATAACGAACACCATGTTCGACCATAAGGGTGTCCATAAGTGGACAGGGTACGAACATGCCCGGGGCTACAGGTCGATGATCAATTTCATAATCGTATCATCTGATCTGCGGCCTTCCGTCTTGGAACCTCTGGTAAAGAGAGGGGCAGAGCTGTCAACTGATCACCACCTGGTGGTGAGTTGACTCAGGTGGCAGGGGAGGAGGCTGGTCAGACCTGGTTGGCCCAAGCGCATAGTGAGGGTCTACTAGGAATGTCTGGCAGAGGCTCCTATTTGCGGAAGCTGTAACTCACACGTCGGGCAGAATTCCAACTGCATAACTGGGGAGGTTGGGGACATTGAATCTGAATGGACACTATTCCGGACCTCCATTGTGGAAGCGGCTGTACGGAGCTGTGGCTGCAGGGTGGTCAGTGCCAGTCGTGGTGGTAACCCCCGTACCTGATAGTGGACACCAGAGGTGAAGGGAGCTGTCAAGCTGAAGAAGGAGGCTTACCAGGAATTATTAGCCTGGGGGTCTCCAGAGACAGCTGACGGGTACTGGAAGGCCTGGCGGAACGCGGCTCGGACGGTCACAGAAGCAAAAACTGTGGGAGGAGTTTGGTGAGGACATGGAAAGTGACTTTCGGTTGGCCTCAAAAAGGTTCTGGCAAACCATCCGGAATATCAGGAGGGGGAAGCAGCTCCTAGTTCCTACTATTTATAGTGGGGAGGGGGTGCTGTTGACCTCACCTGGGGACATTACCCGGAAGTGGAAGGAATACACTGAGGACCTCATTCAACCCTGCCCCTGATACATCTATGCACACTGCCTTTGAGACATCTGAGGGCACAGAGCCTTGGGATCCTGGGGGGGGCTTACCCATCACTGGGGCTGAGGTGGCTAGGGTAGTTTGTGAGCTGCGTGGTGGCTGGACACCGGGGGTGGACAAGATCTGCCTGGAGTACCTGAAGGCTCTGGATGTTGTGGGGCTGTTGTGGCTGACACGCCTTCTCAACAGTGCGTGGAGGTCAGGGACAGTGCCACTGGATTGGCAGACTAGGGTGGTGGTCCCCTGATTTAAGAGGTGTTCCAACTACAGGGGGATCACACTTCTCAGCCTTCCTGGGAAAGTCTATTCCACGGTACTGGAGAGGAGGGTGAGATCGATAGTCGAATCTTGGATTCAGGAGGAACAATGCTGTTTTAGTCCTGGCCGTGGAACACTGGACCAGCTTTATACCCTTGCGAGGGTGCAGGAGGGGTCCTTGGAGTTTGTCTATCCAGTCTACATGTGTTTTGTGGATTTGGAAAAGGCTTACGACCGGGTTCCCTGAGGTGCTCTGTGGGGGGTGCTTTGGGAGTATGGGGTCCGGGGTTCACTGTTGTGGGCGAATCGGTCCCTGTATGAACGGAGCAGAAGCTTGGTCTGCATTACCGGTAATAAGTCAGACGTGTTCCCAGTGCGGGTTGGGTTCCACCAGGGCTGCCCTTTGTCATCGGTCCTGTTTATAATATTAATGGACAGGATTTCTAGGTGCAGCCGGGGTGTTGAGGATGTCCAGTTTTGTGGCCTCAGGATTGCCTCGCTGTTTTTTGCAGACGATATCGTCCTGTTGGCTTCATCTGCTGGGGATCTCCAGCGTGCTCTGGGGTGGTTTGCAGCTGAGTGCGAAGCAGTGGGGATGAGGATTAGCACCTCCAAGTCCGAGACCATGGTTCTCAGCCGGAAATGGGTGGATTGCCCTCTTCAGGATAGGGAAGATCGGGAGCTGGATAGATGAATCGGAGTGGCGTCTACAGTTTTGCAGGCGTTTAACCGGTTTGTCGTGGCTAAGAAAGAACTGAGCCAAAAAGCAAAGCTCTTGATCTATTGGTCCATCTTCGTCCCTACCCTCACCTATGGTCATGAGCTATGGGTAATGACTGAAAGAACGAGATGATTAATTATGATGAATACAGGCGGCCGAAATGAGGTTTCTCCGCAGGGTGTCTGGGCTCTCTTAGGGATAGGGTGAGAAGTTCGGATATCTGGGAGGGCCTCAGAGTAGAACCGCTGCTTCTTCACGTCAAAAGGAGCCAGTTGAGGTGGTTTGGACACCTGGTGCGGAT
>JAODKF010006820.1:0-11556 GCA_026779585.1 Mormyrus proboscirostris
CCTCTGCTGCCCCCTGGAGGACGGGCTCCCCCTTTGGGTCTGGTTCCTCCCAAGGTTTCTTCCTTCTAGGGAGTTTTTCCTTGACACTGTCACCTCTGGCTTGGTCACTGGGGGGGCGGGGATAATGGAAAGTGCTTTGAGACAATGTAATGTGAAAATGCACTATACAAATTTAACTGGATTGAATTAAATGAGAGCAACATATATGTTATTTGCCTTTTTTAGTGACAGTTTTAAAGACAGACAAAGTTGCCTTGGAGACCACGGGTTGTCCTCTGCCAAATGAACAAACTGGCACAAAGAGAAGAAAGTGGCACAAAGTTACTTGAGTAACATTTCATCTTCGGTGTCTGATACTGTCCCGCTAAAGTGGCAGATGACTTGTGATCACATGTGGAGAGAAAACAATTCAGCACTAACCTTAGCGAAAGAGAGAATGGATAAACTTTTTAAATTTGGCCAGTCGATCCTTTGGTGCGATACCACAGTGCCACTCATCAACACATTTTATTGACAGCATTCCCAGCCCCACCCTGACTGGTAAGTTGTACCGCTGGCATTCCACACTTTGATTGAAATATTTTTGATGTTCAGTTTTTTTTTTTGTAATTCCCTTTCGTTTCTCTTTCAGCTCCAAAAATATCTCCAGTGGCCCCCTACCCATGTCAGCCTAGGGCCCCCTGGTTCTGGATGTTTGAGGAAGTGCATCTGCAGGATGTTGCAGGTAGTCTGTGTTCTGGATGCTTGAAGTACTATGAACAGGGCTCATTTCGGTTTTGAATCATGTTGCTGAAAGTGTGAACCATTCATTCTGAGGAGAGTGAATAGTACTCAGCAGTACAACCCTAGTTAACATTATATACATAGGCAGGGAAAGAGGTAATGCTACTGTGTCTGAATGTAGTAACTAATTTTTCCAGGAGCGCTATTTAAACAGCACTATATACAGGTGCCACTGTGTACAGCCGTTACTACACTCAGGTGTCACTAGATAAAAGCTTCAGTAGACTGGTGTTATGATATACAGGAGAACCAACACACTGGTTATGTTACAATCAGGTGTCCCAGACACAGATGTTACATGCAAAGTGTTCTCATACACTGATGTTTAGTCATAGACCAGTGTTCCTATACACAGGTGATATTTATTCATTTATGTCCTCTCATTTTTCATTTACATCAATACGACTAAATTAAGCTTCTTTACAAGCCACAACAACCTGGAAAGGGGTTAAAGGATTCATTCCATGCGTCAGTAACAGCAGCAGTGAAAATTGGAAAAGAGCACAGTATTTGAATAAAGATGAAGCCAAATGTGTAATAATGACTTTAACAGTTGGGCAGAGAGATGGGTCACGTGTGGGTTGCCGTGGGCTGAAAGGGCGGTCAGTGGGTGAATCCCCCGGAGCTGCTACTGCTAGCCAAGAAGATGCCCTACTCTGATGCAGATTCAAGAAGCGCAAAGCTGGAAGGAGATCTGACCTTTGGCAGATTCCGAGAAGGTAGAGGCTATGAACGTGTGCAAGCGAGTGAGCATGTGCCAGGTACATAAAGGAGAAGTGAGACACCCCGCTTGAGTCTATGATCCAGTTCAAGGAGCTGTTTTGTCAAGCAGATTGTCCCTCCTATGCAAATCACCCCTCCCCCACCTCCCAGTTTACTGCAGCTGTTTCCCGTTCCTGCCCACTGGCCCAGCGGCCATCTGGTGGCAGTGGGGCCTCTTATGGAATCCACTGGAGCTGGTTAGTGCTCTCTGCTGCAGTCATGCTCCCGGGGGCACTGGACACTCCTGCTTATCCTCACCCCCCACCTCCCTCAATGGTTTGGTGTGGAGTTTTGGCTCCTGAATTTCCCTCTGCAGGGGATGGATGAAATGATGGACTTGACTATAACACTGAAGTAACTAAATTACTGTCACAAAGG
Organism: Mormyrus proboscirostris; assembly: GCA_026779585.1. Classification (NCBI taxonomy): domain Eukaryota; kingdom Metazoa; phylum Chordata; class Actinopteri; order Osteoglossiformes; family Mormyridae; genus Mormyrus; species Mormyrus proboscirostris. The sequence goes on from JAODKF010006820.1 coordinate 1,924, forward strand.
CAGAATCACTGCAATGCATTGATCTGAATGCCTATGAGCAGTATGTATCAGATTAGGTGTTAGATACAGGTAAATCTTTCACAGAAACTGCCAAACGGAGAAGCATGTCAGCAGTCATGACAAAGTACAGCAAATGTGAACAAACAGCATTGGAGTAACAGTGTTTGTGAGTTGTGTCTCAGAGTGAGAGAGAGAAAAAGAGACAGACATTTAACACAATAGTTTGTAAATGCAAAATCTATGGCCACAAAAATGACCAGAAATGGGCAGCCAATGACGGTCTGCATTGTAATGATCAAGGAATATGAATTTGTTTCACAGGCCAGTGCTGCAGACATTGTTTGTTCATGATGCTGCCATATTCTAAGATGAGGGGATTTCATGATCACCTGCATGAAGTCAAATTCTGCGTGCGGCCTCAGCCTTTCACAGTATAAACTTTGCTGAACCTGGTGGGCAGAGGGCTAATGTTAAATAATTTGAAGCTTTCATTCTCAAATCAAGTCCAATATTCCACTGCTCACAGTCCAAATCTTAGGTGACACTTTTTCTAGAAAGGATGGAAGCTGTTTTATTTCCTTGTGATAACATTGTATTTCACTCCTGCTTACTGGAGTTTGGTATGCATGAATCCGTCTGCAGTATATGTTTTGTGCATTTGTAACAAAATTGTGGTGTCTTTGCATCTATTGTAATAGTACATAGTCTTTAACCCCAATTCCTCCCTGACGTGCAGAGGATTGGGTAGCAGTTGACCTGTAAGATGAGTCAATTATGGTTTCATTATACCATTTACAATATAATTTAGTTCCCAGGAAATTCCAGTAGTGTCTAAATATAAATTAATCTGTAACTCATCTTTTGTTCTTTACAATTGGAATGATCAATCTCCAGTTACATACTGAACCTTCCAACTGCTGTATGAAAATTAGCAAGCCACTAACATGTTTACCTGACTGGCCTGGAAAATTCACCAGTTTGCATGCATTTTCCCTCTTTAATACAGTATGTCACAATATTATATCAGGTATCAACTTGCATGTTCTTGAACAAGTGTCTTAGATCTTAAGGATGTTTCCCAGGTGAAACATCATGCAGCTGAGATAGCCGTCTTTTTTAAAATATTGCATAAAATTAAGACAATTTGGTAAAAAGTTTGGAAATTTCTTAAAATAGGACAACTAACAAATACATGTTATATTATTGTTTGTAACTGATGCTGTCACAGTTCCTAAAGTTTAACATGGGTTATTCTAAACAATAATGATTTCCAGAAAGACAAACACTAGATAATATAAAAAGGGTTTTTATTGATATTGATGATATACAGTATTTCAGTACTACTGAGCATATATTTTGTGTGTTAAACAATGCAGAGATTCTGTACATTTTCTCTTGTAAAGACACAGAGTCATTTTCTCTAGTACAGAAAAAAACATGGGGCAGTTCAGAAATGTCATTTCAATAATGGTCCTGTTTATGTGGCCTGTCCCTGTTTATGTGCCCTTACACCCACAATGGAGGACTTGGAGCAAGTCCAGTATATGGATAAAATACAAAAGAATTCTCAATTAAAAAATACATTAAAAATAGTAAAAACACCAAACAAAATGTGCTTGCATATTAAACATAAATACTATACAGTTATTTAGCATTAGTTATTTAAATAGGCTTTGTCTTTTTGCTTTGTAGCTTAATGAACAGATAGGATGTGTCTACTGTGACAGTATTTCTTTAACTGCCATGGGTACAAACTGCATGCTTTAGTGGTGTCTGTGATGACAGGAAACCTGGGAGTTCTGCCTGTCATTCAGCTCTTTTAAGACACCAGTTTTGCACAAGTAGCGTGTCTTTAACTGCTTTGCCTGAACCATCAAAATTTCTGTAGTTTTATTACAAAACAGCTACATGATGCATTTATATATGCAAAAAATTAGTCACAGAGAACAACTGAATCTTCTCTGATAGAGTTTTAATACGTTAGAGCAATAATCACTTCATTAACAATTGTCATTTATTTAATAATTACAGGGTGTGAAGGAGATGTGAAAGTTTCATAGATAAATGAATAGCCCCAGAGTAGCAAAGCATTTCTGTGAGTTTACAAAAAGAGGGATTATATCCAAAACACCAGCTGACCTCCATCACTGAGTCTGTTTCTTTGCTTATCCCTGGGTAATCACTGGATAGATTGTCACTTCTGGGATTTAATCACCTGTATCTGCAATCACTGGATGCTTCTTCGTCCTCAAAATGGAAATATACATGTAGGCAGCTCTCCAATGATTCTCTCATTTTTCCGTATATACTGCCCACCACTCTGCTCTGAATCTGTGTCTGTATATATATGATATATATAGACACACACACATTTATATAAATAAGCATGTATATTTATATATATGTATTTCTATAAATGATATGTGTATATATACACACACACACACATATATAATATATATATATGTATATGTGTATGTATGTATGTGTGCGTGTTTGGTGATTGTGTAAAGGTAAATGTAATGTTTTTTTTAAATATGTTCTGAAAGACTGCAAGGGCTAATCTGCCGAAATGAAAGACAGACGGGGAACAAATGTGACGGCTTGTGCTCAGTGAGTGCATGTCAGAGTTTTGCTCTGCAGCTCACCGCGAAAAACTCCTCGTTGTCATATCAGTATAGCTGGAGACGTGGTCAGTATACCTAGGGATGTGGTTACCTCAAATGCCACCTCTGCATACATCCCGCATCTATAGACATCGTACTAGTATAGCTGGGGATGTGGTCAGTATACCTAGGGATGTGGTTACCTCAAATGCTGCCTCTGCATATATCCCGCATCTACTCTCATTTTGGAATTTTTAATGTGATACACAATAACAACGTCTAATATTTAATGATGCAACAAATGAGGAGTTTCCTCAACTTGCAGAGAGTTTGAAACATGCAGAAAATCCAAAACAAAAAGAGGGAGGGAGAAGTCAGGCTTTAATAAAACCACGCTACTCTAAACCAAGAGGAAATCCAAACATTTTTTAGAATAAAAGAAACAATCCAAAAACACAAATAAAAAAATCAGTATTAAAAAATGAGACTCTTTTTAAACAGTGGTATTAAAACAAGCCTAAATGTACATATTTGCACGTAAATGTGTGCTACCACCTCAGGTGTATGTTCTGCAGATATATAATTTACACCCTATGTACATGCAGTTAACAGGTCATTTGATGGCCAAGTCTTCAAAGCCATGGGACTACAGAAGACTATGGCACAAGTCAAACAAGCATTTTCAAAGATTTGTTTACAACACACATGACACATTCAGGCCAAGACTGCCTTCAACTGGAGGAATATAAGAGCTGTACTTCTATTTTTATAATATAAAAACGAAATACATTTAAATGAGCCAAAAAAACACAATGTTAAGGTGCATTTCATAAAAGTGTATAAAAATATTTATTTATAAGTTTAACATGACTTCACATTTACCTTCTTACCTATAAATCACATGCTTTTTTGAGACTTTGCAGTTATTTTAATCGCACATACGCTTTGCAGGAAATATTTGCATACAACAACCAATTCTTTTGCCATGAATTCGTTAATTGTGATGTCTGCATTTTTCTATAAGATTTCCAAGAACCTAGATTCCTTTATATGTCAATAATACTGCCATTTAGTGGTCAGATTGAGTTCCTGTATAAATGATCGGAATTCCCGTAATCTTACACTTATACTGTAAATGAAATCAATGAAAATGATGGGCTCAAACTGTTCTGGTGGGCATGGGTGTGTGTACTACTGCCTCGGTGTGTATATGTATATGCACCTGTGTGTGTCCTCATGCCTCTGTCTGCACGGTGTACCTTTGCGCCTGCCTCTGTGTTTGTGTGTACATGAGTACCTGCTCAGTAGCGGTGCTCTCCTCGGGTCATGTGAGAGGAGAACTCGTAGCGGTCCTGGCTGCGATAGCCGCACAGGTTGCACTCAAAAGGGTCACGGAAGCCGTGGCAGCCCATGTGGATGGTGTACATGACGTGGTCCAGGAAGAGCACCCTGCAGTGCTCACAGCGGTAAACCCGCACTGGATCCCCCTCGTTACTCAGCACCCTCAGCCCGTCGGCCGGCGACTCTAGACCTGCTGCACGCAGCACCTCCAAGTGACGCTGCTCCTCCTTGACCAGGCTGCCATTGCGGGCAGCTGGAGCAATGTGGTTGGTTAAGTAGATGAGACTGGTGCCTCCGGCTGGCCGCTCCTCATTGTTACTCTCAGTGTCGGTGGACTCGTGGCCGCTGTGGCTGGGAGAGGCGTCCCGCTCACTGGACGCCGACTTGGCCTTGGACAGCAGAAGCAGGTTCTCAGCAGCGCTGTCCTTGGCTGACAATCCGTTGGTACCCGATGCCTCAGGCGGGGGTTTGTGCAGTGGGTAAATTGGACTGACCACCACCTCGGAGGAAGCGGGGGATGGCTGCACCAATGGACGCAGGGACTCGGCCCCCAGGTAGCTAATGGCGCTGTTGATGGCCTGGTCGATGACGTGTGGCTGCATCATTTCGCTGTCTTTGAATCCTGCCGATCCGCCATCGTAAGACAAGTCAGAAAGGCGCTTCTCACCTGTGGCCGTGAAAAGGAAAGGGCGGGGGGGGTTGTGCTGGGGTCACCGGCTGCTCTTAGGCTTCACATATACACTTACGTCATGCAAGTCTCCTGTCCAGATAGACCTCTGTTGTAATAAAAGTTTCTCTTCTTTATGCTAACATGACCATGGCTGTAGACCATGGCTGTAGACTACGGCTGTAGACGACCCTGAGAGCTGCATGGGGAGTTTGTAGCTGGTGTGTTAGGCCACGCTGAGAGGTAATTTAGTGAGGAGAAACGGAGACACGTCAGGTCGTGTCATGACATCTCCCCAACTGGCCTCAGCCACTCAAAGCCACACACACACACAGGCACAACTGATGGACAGCTTGGCATTGGCTAGAGTGGCTCCCTGAATGAATGATTCTGAGTGTGGAGGAGGTCTCTTTAGTAACTGCCCATTATTTTATGGGACTGGTAAGAAAAGGGTTTTATCTCACAAAAACAGGCACTATGACTTACGGCAGGCTATTTCAAGCTCAAGAAAATTCATAGATAAACACAATTATACTTACAATTTGTAATACTACAGCTATTAGAGTTTATCCTCAATTCTGATCATAAGTTGGTGTTATAATTAAAACAATGCTGACTTGTAGCCACTGAGTGCATCTACTGCTTCCCTGATGTGCTGTAGAGGACTGACAGAAGAGCAACAGGGATCTCAGTTAACATGGCATGTAAGGCAACCAGATGGCCAGTTTGGACACAAGCTTAGTGCCCATTCCCTACTGGTATGAGCAGGCTGCACCAGGGGCTTGAAGCTACAGCACTCCGACTTGCTATGGACACACAAAAGAAGCAGACTTTGGCCCTTACCCACAAACTTCTGTGGCATAGAACTCTTACGTTTCGCTACATTATTAGCTAGTCTGTCTAGCACCAAGGCTCTCTCTGTCCCCACACGGCTTAAGTCTTCACTCAGCTCATTCTGGTTGCTGTCTTCCTTCACTACTGGAAAGTAAGACAGAAAAGTCAGATTTAGGTTTCAGACAGTAAAATCTGTCTCATCAAATCCACAAAAATGTGTTTTCCGTGACATAATGTCTCTGGGTGTGCTATCAGTGTAATGTTCGACTTACAGATGATAGAAATGTTAACGGTGCTGATGCATGAGCCTACATGAGGACCCCCAGGCTCCTGTCCTCATCCCTCCAACATCTACAGCCACAAAGATCTACTCTGACTAGACCTACAGATACCCAAGAGAATATGCTTCTATCGACTCGTGTTATGCCGTTTTTCAACAGTTGTGCTCATAAGTTTACAAACCATGGCAGATTTTATGATTTCTTAACCATTTTTCAGAGAATATGAATGATAGCATAAAATCTTTTTTTTCACTCGTGGTTAGTGGTTGGCTGAAGCCATTTATTGTCAAGCTGTGTTTACTCTCTTTAAATCATGATGACAACAGAAAATACCCAAATGACCCTGATCAAAAGTTTACATACCCCAGTTCTTAATACCATGTATTGCCCAATTTAACATCAATGGCAGCTTGAAGTCTTTCGTGATAGTTGTGGATGAGGCTCTTTATCTTCTCAGACAGTAAAGCTGCCCATTCTTCCTGGCAAAAAGCCTCCAGTTCCTGTAAATTATTGGGCCGTCTTGCATGAACTGCACGTTTGAGGTCTCCCCAGAGTGGCTCAATGATATTGTGGTCAGGAGACGGAGATGGCCACTGCAAAACCTTCACTTTGACCTTCTATTTTGGATCACTGTCATGTTGGAATGTCCAAGTACGTCCCAAGCGCAGCTTCCGGGCTGATGACTGCAAATTTTCCTCCAGTATTTTTCGATAACTTACTGCATTCATCTTGCCGTCAATTCTGACCAAATTTCCTGTGCCTTCGTAACTCACACATCCCCAAAACATCAGCGATCCTCCACCGTGTTTCATAGTAGGAATGGTGTACCTTTCATCATAGGCCTTGTTGACTCCACTCCAAATGTAGCATTTATGGTTGTGGCCAAAAAGTTCCATATTAGTCTCATCACTCCAAATGACTTTGTGCCAGAAGTTCTGAGGCTTGTCTCTGTGCTGTTTGGCATGTTGTAAGCGGGATACTTTGTGGAATTTGTGTAGTAATGGCTTTCTTCTGGCAACTCGACCATTCAGCCCATCTTTCTTCAAGTGCCTCTTTATTGTGTATCTTGAAACAGCCACACCACATTTTTTCAGGGAGTCCCGTATTACACCTGAAGTTATTTTTGGGTATTTCTTTTCATCCTGAACAATTTTCCGGGCAGTTGTAGCTGAAATTTTAGTTGGTGTACCTGACCATGGTTTGGTTTCAACAGAACCCCTAATTGTCTACTTCTTAATTAGAGTTTGAACACTGCTGATTGGCATTGTCAATTCCTTTGATATTTTCTTATATCCCTTTCCTGTTTTATTCTAGAATGAACTTAATTATAAGTTCAGCTACCTTTTCAAACATCCTTTGACAATTCTTTTGCTTTCCCCATGACTTAGAATCCAAAAAACGTCAGTGCAGCACTGGATGAAAGATGCAAGGGTCTGTCCTGAGTCCAGAAACTCATTGACCTTTTATACACACCTACTAATTACAAGCAAACAGATCACTGGTGAAGATGATTACCTTTAATAGCCATTCAAACCTGTTTGTGTCAAGTTATGTGCATGTTATTAGGCCAAATCGCCAGGGTATGTAAACTTTTGATCAGGTCATTTGGGTATTTTTTGATGTCATTATGATTTAAAGAGAGTAAACACGGCTGTTTGACAATAAATGGTTTCAGCCAACCACTAACCATGAGTGAAAGAAAAGATTTAATGTTAATTCATATTCTCTGAAAAATGGTTAAGAAATCATAAATTCTGCCAGGGTATGTAAACTTATGGGCACAACTGTAAATCCTATTTGGCGAAGACTTTTTAAAACAGCATGTGCTACTGCAACTCCCTAATCAGTAGCAAAACCCAATGAGTCATTCAAAAACAAATTAATTTCAGACAAATTACAACATCTTAGAATTTAACCCAACCTTATGGCCTGCTCTGCAGGTGCTAAAATATTCTAGATGCTACCCTTACCAACAACAAAACATAACACTAGCTAACAAACAATGAGAGAGATAAACCCTGATTTTGGTAGCTAGAATTTTGCCTGCATTTGGCTGATATGATAACTGGGTGTTCTGTTCTCACTGCTGGTAGCAGCCACACGCACTCCCCAGACTCTTGACTCTGATTGGTCAACATGTTCAGACACAAACCTGAGTAGATGCTGTTCTGAAGTCCCATGCACTGCAGGTAGTTATGACAGCGCTCCTTGTGTTCCTCCAATGAGCTGCGCTGTTTGTAGCTCCGCCCACAATATGCACACTTGTGTGGCTTTCCAACTGAAAGAAAAGCAAAGTCGTCTCAGGACAGAGTGGTTTTTACTAATCCATAAATGTATCTTCTTGGCACTTATCAAGTCTGTATATATACTGGGGAACCGGAGCGTATTTCAGGCAGTAAAGTGCACAAGTGAGCCAGTGCATCATGGGCCTTAACCTGTATGTACTTGTGCACACAGTTGTATGCTATCGAGATGAGAGGTCCCAGTACTATCCAGTGAAAGACCAGCCCTGGAGATGGAAAGCCTCAGTACCATCCAGTGAAAGGCCGGCCCTGGAGATGAGAGGCCTCAGTACTATCCAGTGAAAGGCTGACCCTGGAGATGGGAGGCCTCTGTGTTATCCAGTGAAAGGCTGACCCTGGAGATGGGAGGCCTCTGTACTACCCAGTGAAAGGCCAGCCCTGGAGATGAGAAGCCTCTGTACTATCCAGTGAAAGGCTAGCCCTGGAGATGAGAGGCCTCTGTACTATCCAGTGAAAGGCTAGCCCTGGAGATGGAAAGCCACAGTACTATCCAGTGAAAGGCGGCCCTGGAGATGGGAGGCCTCTGTACTACCCAGGGAAAGGCCAGCCCTGGAGATGGGAGGCCTCTGTACTATCCAGTGAAAGGCCAGCCCTGGAGATGGAAAGCCTCAGTACTATCCAGTGAAAGGACGGCCCTGGAGATGGGAGGCCTCAGTACTGTCCAATGCACCACCATTCCTCTCTGAACTTGCTGATGTTGTGACTAAATTCAAAATGAAATCTTAGTTGGAAATCTCTTCCATCCTTCATTATGAGGCCCATGTTAGTAGTGTGTGTTCATGGTTACACCCGACCACAATCAAGTGGCCACCAAAAATGTATTTTTCATGATGCATGTCCTCACATGATCTGTCAAGTGGTCTCAGTCCATCCAAACATCTGACATCTAAAGTATACATGTGAGAAATGTGAAAGACCCTCACAGTGACTAACAGTGTTCAGCACACAGCTTCTATTTAGTCACTGGCACTGTGTCATAGTGACGTCATAATGTTAGGTGTGGCGTGTCCCGGGGCAGAGGCCAGCATCTACCTGAATGTGTGCGCAGGTGCCCCGTGAGGGCGTCTCTACGGCGACAGGCATAGTTGCACAGATGGCATTTAAAGGGCTTCTCTCCAGAGTGCAGTTTGATGTGCCTTAGCAGGTTTCCCTTCTGGGTGAAGGAGGCTCCACACTGGTTGCACTGAAAAGGCCGCTCACCTGTGGAGACAGAATAAAGTCTATTAGATGAGGAACAGACAATATCAACATTACCTGCTGATTCAGCATCTGCGCATCCTCAGTCATCATCATGTGCCTCATAATAATACTGCTTTAAGTCACACCTGCCCCCACCAAAGACAATTATTTCTTGCTTGCTGTTTAATTTATCTGTCCTTTTAATGAGAAGCACACATTATGTGGCTGATGGAGGCAAAGCAGAGGCCTCTAACCTCTCTTTATAAACATATTATGTGTTGTCACCTACATGTCTGGTGTAGACATAAGTAGCTGCTGTGCCTTTTATGGCCTCAAGGAGGCAGTACTGCACCCTTTGAGAGCTGGTGGAAAGTAGGCTTCACTTTGTGAGGAGGGCAAACAAAGCCAACAAGAGACTGTGT
>JAODKF010006821.1:0-11544 GCA_026779585.1 Mormyrus proboscirostris
AGCTTTATATTCAAAAGTCAGTTTAGCAGCTGTAATATCTTACAACCAAAGCAAACTGGTCAGTTTTTACTCACACATGCAGTTTGCAATCACAGGCAGAGACGTCCACTGATCATTAGGAGTAATAAGTATGGGTCATATGTCACCCTGTGTTTATCGTCAAAAAGGGTATAGAAATTACTTTGTATGTTCCCTCACTAGTCAATAGGTACTTTGGAAATGAAACTGTGTGCTTTTCTATTAATGTATTCAGTTCTTGAAGTGGGTCAGTACTCACAGGCATGCAGCAACAACACCTCTGTTTTTCTCTTCAGAGTACCAGCACTTCACAATATCTGCTGAGAGTACTACCACCTGAGACTGAATAACAACAGAATAAAATAGAAGCTTTATTGTCATTGTATATAAAATACACATCAAAACTAAGCATGCTGCTCCTGTTCAATGCAATAAAGAATCAGAAACACACAGTCAAATAGATAAATACTTGTGTTGATATCCAGAGTCACCGGTCTACAGGGGAGTGGGTGGTTCCAGGATCTGCTCATCGAAGGAAGCACCATGACATGCTACGCAGATATACACCCAGGGTAACTGGTCTACTGGGGAGTGGGTGGTTCCAGGAGCTGCTCATCAAAGGCTATCAATAGTTTACTGTATACTGAACACTCACAACGAGTTCACTTACACATCATGGCCATCACATGTATTCCTTATTCATTCCTGGTGTCTTTAGTGCAGCTACACATGGAATTAACGCCATGCATGTGCGAGATGCACTTCCACCAAAAATCTTGGAGGCAGTACGGTCACCTTTTGTCACAGAACTATGTGTTTATTTATGGTACAGTTTCAGTATAAAAGTAGCATCTCATCATTTTTTAAGAGAAAATGGTCAGAAGTTACAACAAAATCTTTTCATATGCAGTAGAAAAAATATTCAGAACCCTATTGTGTGCCTCTGTGTACGGCTTCTTCAAAATTTACTGGAAGCTTAAGTTTCTTCTGCTTCCGAACTCAATCTGAGCTAAAAAAGCATTTCCATGTGTACAAACTATAGTGTACAACGTAGAATAAAATTCCTGTTTGAATGCCTTCTCCAAAAACTATCGACAACTAACAAGACAACATCTTGCAACATCACAGTACAAAAAATACCAAGTAGGGTTTGGTTTGCAAACTTGCATCTGAACAAACCACAAAACTTCTGAAACAATGTGCTTTGGACAGAAAAGACCAAAGAGGAGATGTTTGGCCATGATGCTCAGCAACACGTTTGGAGAAAATGAAACAGCATATCAGCACAAACACCTCATACCAACTGTCAAGCATGGTACCGGAGGGGTGATGATCTGGGCTTGTTTTGCAGCCACAGGACCTGGGAACCTTGCAGTCATTGAGTCAAGCATGACCTCCTCTGCATACATAAATATTGTAGAGTCAAATATGAGGTTATCCGTCTGACAGATAAGGCTTGGCCAAAATTGGGTCACACAACAGGACGATGATCCCAAGCACACCAGCAAACCTACAACAGAATGGCTGAAACAGAAAAGAATCATGGTTTTGCGCCCAGTCAAAGTCCAGACCTCAAGCCAACTGAAATGCTGAAGGAACATCCTAAAGAAGAGTGGGCCAAAACTCCTCCATAATGATATGAGTGACTGATACAGTCATACAGGAAATTATTACTCATAGTTATTGCTGCTAAAGGTGGTGCTACAAGCTATTCAATAATTGTACTTAGTTTTTCACACACAACCTCTTCAGTTTGGTTTCATTATTGTTATAAATAACATAAACAAATAATAACATGCTGAACCATTGTTTGTTTTTATATTGATCTGTGTGGGGAAATTCTCTTCATGCTTCCCCCAACTTGCTCATTGTAAGTGAGATCAAGTTGGTTATGAAGGGCAGCCACCCATAGCAGCAGTCAGGGAGCTGGGAGTTAAGGGCCTTGCTGAAGAACCTGCAGATGTGCTTAGACTGGGCTCAGACCAGTGACCTTCTGATCACAGGCACAGAGGCTCAGCCCACTGAATTACATGCTGCCCCCCCACACATGAAGTCAGATTTAAATACATTTAGAACCCGGTAAGGTCCAGGTATTTTTTTAAAAATTATTATCTCCTTACATACAAAACTTTCTTTTTCAGTTGACTATATGTTTTCTCATCATGTTATCTAATGACGGCATGTAGGGAGAAAACAATAAAGGCCCAAGGACTGATCCCTGTGGTACTCCTTATTGGATCGGTGACTTTGACAACAGAGTATGGTTATTTGCCAGACCATAATGATGTCATTCTGCTTAAAAAAGGATTTAAAATAATTCAACAGCCGTCCACACATCCCATCATTAAATTCAAGTCTATGTAATTAAATTGGTCAATTGTCATGCTGCCAGTAACAATTGCCAGTGTTATGAATTATATGACTATAGTTAAGGCAATTTCAGTTCTGAGTCCCTGACAGAATCATGTCTGGAATCTATCCAGTATTTTATGTGTCTAAAAGTATGACTGCTGTAACTGAGGAGTAACTATCTTCATCAGAACTCTGGACAGAAATGGTACATTAGAGACAGGTCTGTAATTGTTGAGCTTCTGTGGGTCCAAACTTGGTTCCTTCAGTAGTGGTCTGATTACTGCTACTTTAATTTGGTCAGTGTCATTGCTTGGGGACAAGGACACATTCATTGAGGCAGTTATAGGTCTTGCCAGAATTTCCAAGGATTCTTTAAGAAGTGGAGTGGGTGAAGTGGTCAGTTTGGTATCGCTTATTATTGTTTGAACTCCTGTTCAGTGATTATTTCAAAAACATCAATGATGTCTTCGTTAGAGTTATCTGTGAATCATTTGAACATGAGCCTTTACGTGCTGCAAGTTCACCAGGGCTGTGCTCGTGTTTTTGCTTCAGCTCCGCCTACAGTATCTTGTCCACGCCCCTTCCTCACTTCTGGGTCCCAGAGTTGAAAAGGACACCATCCAGCCGTCCCGACAACTTTGCTTATCGATTCTGTTATTGCCTTTTCTGACTTGTATATTGCCTGTGTATTGACTTTGGATTGTATTCTGTTTTGTGTTTAATTCTCGCATCACCCTTTTTGTGCCTTTGCTGTGTCTGATTTGCTGTTTGGCTTTTCATCCCCCTGCTCAGTTTTCTGTCGTTTAAGTCTTCGCCTCCTGGACACCGTCACTTTGGCTTGTGTGCATGTTCTGCATCTGTGATGGTGTTGGTGTGTAGGGAGGGACCGCCATTTTGTTTTGCGGGTGTGTGTTTGATTCTGTTTATTTGGTTAGGGAGTCAGGTGGAGTGTTTGGCTTTTGGTTTCCTTTCTTTTGCACTTAGGTGAGATCAGCCATGGGTGGCTTGGTAGCTGGGATTTTTGTTTGTTACTTTGGCCTTGGTCACTCGCGAAGTCTTCTGCACTGGGTTACTTATTCAGTGTCAGCATTGTGTGTGAATAAAATATAAAAATACAAAGTAATCCCTTGGTCCACTAGCGTTCTCTTGTTCCCCTTATCCTCTCTATCCCTTTATCCTATTCCCCTTTCCCTTTGATACTGTTACACTCCAACCATATACTGGAGGTCGTAACACATATTTGAAGTCAATTGTTTGTAATTTTATTGTTAAAGAAGTCTATAAAATGTTCTCTATCAATATTACTGGGTAGCAGAGGTTAGTTAGAGAAGCTATAGCCTTAATAAGGTAGTGAGGGTCATTTCTATTGCGATCAGTGAGGTCTGAGTAACAGGCTGTATGTTGCTCTAAGTAGGGCTTGCTTGTATTGATGCAGGCTGTTGGACCATGCAAACCTGAACACCTCCCACCCTCGAAATGAATCTCCAGTGAGGTCAGACAAATGTATTACATCATAAACGATGTTTGAACCAGCATATGGAATATACTACAACACCAAAACCAACTGACACACCAACTAGCTCATATAACACAACAAACACTCATGTACTCAGGTAGACACTAATATACTTGACGTATCATTTTCGTTCATGGTGGGTTTTTAAATATTAAGCCTAGGTTAAAAATATTAAATGTTAATTGAGCCAATTGATTTGATTGGTTCTTCTATCTCAAGATCATGTCTAAAAGCATTGAGGCTGCCACCCATTATATCTGCTCTCGGGAAAGTACCCTCCTGTAGCCACTAGGGGGAGCTCCCGCCTTCTCTTAGCCCTGTTAAATAACTAAACGTCTTACTCAATCTAGCAAGTTTTATAACCTGTGCCAATGAGCACTGCCTTTACACTGACACCCCTGCTGAGAGGTAGTTAAGTTAAAGTTACATGACCAATTGCATACAGCTGTTTAACAGTAAATTCTCACTGTTTTATCATTTTCCCTAAAATTGGAACCATACATTTTATTCATTTTTATATCACTGGTAATGGTGAAGTGGCCAGATCTAACCTAAAATTCTAAGGCAGCACAGAAACAGTGTTTTATAAGTTGAAACTTTTTTTACAGTTATAACAAATTCAATGCACTCAAATGAAGTACACTCCGAAAACTACACTTCGCACACACCGCCACACATGACTGGCACCAAGGCTTGTCACCAGTTCACACTGGAATCTGGTACTGACCACATTTTAAAAATATGAATGTGAATCGGGCTAAAAAAAAAAACTGATCTGAGCAGAAAATCTGAATTGATCATCTGAGATTGCTGTGTTGAGAAAATTTGCTTTATATCAAGTTCTTTATACTCAGAATATCACATATTTTGAAGGCATTTAGGAAGTTTAACCTGTGGAATTTTTTACAGTGTATAACTGAAGCTTGAGGCTGTTTGTTTGTTATGTTGAGGAAATTCAAGTAAATTTTTACATTTTATTTTAGAAGTCAATTACTCTTAAAAGAAATTGATAAGTTTCCATTTTCTATTCTGTGCTGAGGCTGGTCAGACAGTTCCTGCAAGTTCTCCAGGAGCAGAAAGTATGTGTAACACATAGATCACGCAGAAAACAAGCCCCGTATTTATTACTATTATCACATTGGTCTATTCAGTAACTAATGTAACAAAGTACTGTGTAAGTAAGATTCCTGCACATAACAGCTCACAGAGAAACACTGAGACACACACAAAGACATAGCAACATTCTTATGTGGCTGATTATAGTGATTTAAAATTATTAAGTAAGTATTTGTAAGTATTTGTATTTGTAAGTATTTTTTAACATTATTTTTACTTGGGTCTTTATCATGTCACACTGGAATTAAAAATCATAAACTGCTACAAAAGGAACTAAAATCAATTAGCTAAAATATTGTCCGTCTTACCTTGAGAGCTGAACAGGAACGTAGACAAAGCATACTGGCTTTGGAGAGAGAAGTCGTTAGTTCTAAAGAAGTTGCAACTTCCTTTTTGTAGTTACGGGGCGGGACAGAGCAGATGAAAGTGTGAAAGGAGGGTGGAACAGTTCAGTGGACGAACAGACAGATCCTGGTGGCTCTGCTCTTCCATCTACAGCAAATGACCTGCAGAGACTGTAGATCCGATCTGGTGCCCCTTTAATGTCCTGGACACATCTGATCCCAAACCGGGAAGTGATGTTCTTTTTTTTCCCTTGTCGTGTCCGGCAGTTTAGCAAGCAGGATGTTAGTTTGGGTGCCTTATTGTGCCAACACTTTTATTTTGCCAAGTGGAGCTTTGGATTTAAGCTCCTCTTGTTATTTGAGGTATACTCTTTATTAATCATTTTTATGTTATTGTGCCACAAAGCCGGAGCTGACAAGGGGAGTTTGGGGGAAAGAGACAGATAGAGGAAGTGAGAACAGAGAGAAAGGGGTGAGAGACAGGTGAAGTAGAAAAATAAATAGATACATAAGAAGTGATGTTTTCAGTCAAGACGCTTTCCACAGTACCAGAGTAAAAAGTCCTTAGGGCTAAGGAAGAGACCTGAAAATTCCTCAGGTGTCTCAGGTGGTGAAGACGCTGCCTTGGCTTTTTAGACAGGACTTTTGTATGTAAAGTCTTGCCCAGACATGTGAAGCTGCTCACCTTCTCCACTGCAGTCCCTTTGATGTTGACAGGAATGTAGGATCGCTGCTGGTGGATCTTTAAAAGTATGTGAGGACAGACTGAGCCAGAGACTTGTTGAAGATGGAGGTGAAGACTCTGGTCAGCTGGTCAGCACAGCAGGCACCCAGAGATGCTGTCCGGTCCAGGCACTTTCCTGATGTTGACCCGCTACAGCATCCTGTGTACGTCACACTCTGTGATGGTGATGATGTCACTGCACTTCATTAGCAGGCAATAGCTGTTGCTAGCTGTGCGGCCAGCGGTAGCATGAGTAGCCTCAAAATAGGAATAGAATGTGTTAGGTTTGTGGGAAAACGCAGAGTTGACGCTTGCAGCCACAGTGCATTTACTTTTAAAGTCTGCAATTGTGTGCAGTCTGTGCCACATTTGGCTCGTGTCACCCTAGTTGAAGTGTGACTCTGCATGTTCCCGGTACCAGCGTTTCACATCCCTTATAGCACTCCAAACTCCAGATGAAGCAGCATTGTAAGCATTCATATCGCCGGTGGTGGGTCCTGCATTATACATGCTCACTGCCTCATGGATAGTTCTATCCACCCATGGTTTTTGGTTAGCAAAGGTCTTTATTGTTGCCATGGGGATTATATCATTAGCAAGCAAAAAGAGATGAAAAGGACGACTGGACTAGGCTGTGAAACAACAAGAGGACTAGGAGAAGCAGGTGGAATGGGCGGAGCTGGTGCTGGGAATCATGACATTTACAAAAAGCAGTGTTGGGCAAGCTACTGGTAAGGTGCAGTGAGCTAAGCTATCAGTTACTCAACAATAAATGAAGCTTCACTACACAAAAGCTACCACCCATAGAAATATAGCAAGCTAAGTTACACAAATATGGAAAAAGTAGCTTACTACATCAGAAGCTACTTCACGTTGTACCAACCTAATACCAGATCAGTACAAAATGACAGTCAGATACACTGGTTAAGACATTTATTAAAGAACAACCCATGATTTAACAGTGTAGACACTGTGTAATGTGAAGCATAGAGACATAAATAAAAGTTTAATTCTGGGAATAAAACAAAAAAAAGTTATTGGCCTACTACTAGGTGAACCAGTACTCTAGTAAACAAACTATTTACACCATGTTCCAGATTATTATGCAAATGATATTTTTCTCCGATTTTCCTAAATAGTTGATGCAAATGACAGTCAGCATAATTTTCAAGTCATCAACCATTAGAGTATTATTCGAATGTTACTGAACAAGCTTCCCAATGATAACAGTATGTTTTTCAAAAATAAAAAACTTAAAATGCATCAAAATGTGTGTTTATGACAGTTCTGGGCCCATGATGGATAGGAAACCACAATTTGATAACCCTTATTAACATTTTTCCTACTTTCCAGCAGCCTATTGCTTCACCCTAACACCCCAAATTAGGGTTGGCAAACTGAGGCTAGGGTTAGGGTTAGAAAAATTACCACATTTTCAGCCATCAAAATGTGCGTTTATGGCAGTTCTGCGCCCCTGATGGATAGGAAACCACAATTTAGCATGCTTTAGTAGCATTTTTCCTACTTTTCAACAGCCTGTTCTTTCACCCTAACACCCCAAATTAGGGTTGGCAAACTGAGGCTAGGGTTAGGGTTAGAAGAATTACCGCATTTTCAGTGATCAATATGTACGTTTATGGCAGTTCTGGGCCCCTGATGGATAGGAAACCACAATTTAGCAAGATTTAGTAGCATTTTTCCTACTTTTCAACAGCCTGTTCTTTCACCCTAACACCCCAAATTAGGGTTTGCAAAGTGAACCTAGTGTTAGGGTTAGAAAAAGTATGGCATTTTCAGCCATTAAAATGTGTGTTTCCGGCAGTTCTGGGCCCATGATGGATAAGAAACCACAATTTGGCATGCTTTAGTAGCATTTTTCCTACTTTCCAACAGCCTGTTGTTTCAGCCTACAGTAAAATTCTTGTCATGCAGTTAAAGACTGCCAGAGTATAAGTGTCTTACCTGAACGCGACCTTTAGGATTTGTCCAGAAGTTAGAGTCTTTGTGTGATTGTTGTAGCCATAAAAAACATCTCCAAACAGAGTTTCATTGGCTGGGATGTCAACTGCTTCTCCACAGTCCAATCCATCCGTACAAGCCTCTGATAGCGGTTGGCAAGAACGGCCATCTGGTCCCCTTTTATAATCTTCAATACAGCTAAAGAAGAAGAAGGTCATTAGGATCTCAATAATCAATTATTTTTTAAACAAGGTACTTTACCACAGGAACCATTTTCAGAGATGAGATCCTGTTTCAGGAACCAGGGCCTGATTGTTCAAAAAGTTTAGTCTGGATCAGAATAATCTAGATTTTGAAATCCAGGATCATGTAATCCATTTTACTTTTGTCCTGGTTTTTTGAAGTTGGATTGGATTACCCTCCAGATACAAATTTTTCAAATGAGGATTACTAGTGTTTTAAATGGTCTACACATCCAAATGTAGGCTGCTAGCTATGTGAAGAACAACAGGTGCAATAGTCAATGTGGATTCACTTTAAGTGTTGTTATTTGAAGAGTGAAAATAGCACAATAAAATTATATAAATATCCCCTTCTATTTTCAATTTGTTTTAAAGTCAGACCCCCTCATCTGACTAACAACAAATACAAATATGTTATTCAAAAATTCATTGTGAATTTTTTTAACAGTTGTTTTAAGTCATAAAAAGTCTAAATGTCCAATAGTAAACAATAAGAAATCATGTAATCTTAGACTACTTGTGATTGATTTGTCTCTGATGATTGTGTCATTGTTATTAACATGAAGTGATGAATGACAATTCACATTACAGTAAATGTATTAGTTTTGTTTGAAATGGCTGTTTGGGGGATTATTTTATGGGGAAAAAAAATCTTTTTTTTTTTACTTTAGCGTGCCTCATGTGTACTTTAGCACTGTAATGGCTCTAGTGCAAAATATAAATAAATGTATATAGTGCATGATGCAAATGTAATTTTTTTTGACCAGTTTTAAAGTATTATTACATTTTGTTCCTAAAATCCACCCTGAATCCACCCTATAGCAGGGATCAGAATAATTCAGATTTTTTTGGATTTTTTTGGACAATCGCACTAAAAAGTTCTTAACAATGCAAACTAAGGGTTTGATCCAGATTAAAATGAAGACTGGACTACATGATCTAATCCAATTTCAGAATCCATTTTCAATATTTGATCCAATGCATTATTCAAAATCTGATCAAATTATTTTTGAACAACTGGGCCCAGGAACTCTGTCTCATGTAGTTCCTGAACCTTTTTTTATTCCCTACCACGGAGTATGAACTTTTCATTTTACAAAGAACTACGGGGTAGGGGTTTGTCAAATGATTAACAGCAAGCACTAGTAATAACTCTGAAGTTATGAGTGTGCGGAAAAGAGGCTCATGTGTAAGTAGCATCATCATGGCATATTTAGCTTTGTTAGCTAAATATGCTAACAAAGACAAAGTGAGTGAGTATTTAGACATCACAATGATCATTTTTCCAATGATGATTTGTGGCTTATCTACCATTTTAGTCTGCCAAGAGCAATTATGATGGAATTGTGTGATGTGATGCATGACCTACGGTACAAAATGCTATTCCTGTCCATCTTTGAGTATTGACGCCATCAGGATTTACTGACTTAGGAACATAGCAATGGGAATCACAGGATCAGGGATACCCCAGCCTATTATTCCTCAAGTAGTGGCTGGTATTAACAGACTGGCAAAACAGTATATGTTTCCCTATTGTAGATGTACATTACAATGAAATTTGCAACAGCATTCTTAATGCTGTTGGTGCTACTGATTGCATGAACATTGTTCTATTCCATAAATGTGCAACTGGATTCTGGGATCAGGGTTTGAGTCTCCAACCTGGCTCCATGTGTGTGGAGTTTGCATGTCATCATAGGGTAATTTCTAGGTGACAATTGGGTCTTCTCTTAAGAATGAACCACTGTGAATATTTCTAAGTGGGATTTATAACTTGTACGATGTAACTACTGAGTAACTACAAATTGTGCCAAACGTGTAAGTTGTCTTGTAAAGCATATATTTAGTAACGGATATTTTTCTGGGCATGGACCGTATATGACTTTGGAACAATTTCTGAGAACAAGGCTAGATCATGGTATGTGTCTGTCCAGGCTGATAATTAACTGAGAGTCTATGTGTATCCTATGTGCAGAATGTTTTGCTTTAGTTATGCTTTTGTATCACTACGGGTTGGTGCATAAGCATGGTTAAGATTAAGAGTATTCGTAAAATTAGGCTAGGAGGTGTATGACTTCAAAATTTTTAAAGTTGACAGGTCAATGTTATTTTGTTAATTATTTGTTATATTGGGGGATCTATCAAGATCAAAATGGGACACAGCATTTTATTTATATGACCCTCAACATGTTTATAATTCATTATTAAATCTGGCTAGCAGATTGATCTTTCATTTTTCATAGAATAAAAAAACAATGTAATGTTATTCCACTAATAAGTGCTAGTATTACCATGGGCACTGGCAATATTAAGCAAAAGTATATCAGTTATCATTCAAATTTTTCATTGCAGAAATATGGAGATGTAAGCAAAAAGGTATTCATTAACATATTAATTGTAACTGAATTACAAATAATCCCACCTGCTCAGTTTTTTCTCCACTGCTTCTCTCTCATTTACCAATACTTCCATGTAACTGTTATTCTCAGAGATCCTCTTTGTTGGTATTGTTATATGTGGCGTGGTTTCTTGTAAGAGAATCCCATCAACCCTGACCCTTCAGTTTAGCGGGTTTCTTTTGTATAATTTTGTATAATTTCCCAGTAAGGTTAGGGAGGAACCACTTTGGGAAATGGGGAATGTTTTCCTTATGATTTTATTTCATGCTGTTTTGAGTTAAGTGAACATTTTTAGTTTCAACATATTTAAAATAGGTTTTATTGGGGGGGGGGAGCGTAAACTGGGGTGTAATTCTTTCTGTTTATTTGTAATTAGTTTTGGACTCTCTCTCTCTCTGAATTCTTTGGTAGTCTGTTGCCTTTTTGCAGTCTGTGTGGACCGAGAGTGAGTCTGTCTGGACCGGGAGAGAGGGATTGAAAAGAAACTAAGGGCCTACACGTCTGCTTCTTACGCCCGGGGTATCAGAAGAGAACTGCTACACGTAATCACATAATGAATGATAAGCCAACATCAAAATTAAAGCATCATAATAGAGCAGTAAAGTCGACTTGTCAAAGAGTCAACTAGTCTGTGCAATCCCTAGCGTATGCACAGTTTACACACAGAACTACTTGTATGCACGATTCATAAATCAGACCCCTGCAATTTTATGGAAGTCACCAGGAATCGCTCACGGACGACACCAACCTACTGATGAGTGAAGGATTGCTGCGAGAGAGTGGTGTTGCACTGCAGCGATTGTTTGGGATTGTTTTTGGAGTGTTTTAAACGTATATTTTTCGTGTTTGTGTGCTTTAACTGTTTACGTGGGTG
>JAODKF010006822.1:0-11544 GCA_026779585.1 Mormyrus proboscirostris
CTCAGCCTGTGTATTTAGTCCGTGTCTTTCCCCAGTATGTCAGATCTGTCATTGGATTGTCATGTGTTGTGCTTGCCATCTGCCTCTGTTTGCCCCGATTAAACCCCGTCTTCACTGTCTGTCTGGCTCCATTCGCCTGCTTGACCGCTCGCTTGCCCGCCGGACGTGACAGCATGTGAAATAAATTCCATTTTAATTCTGTTTCCCAAGTCAAATTGTGATTATGCACTGTTTTCAATCGATTTATGAACTGAATTTGATTTTCAAGGTCATTCTCTATTCACTACAGGATGGTGCATAACTCTGTTATGTACTCAAATAGTTAGTTACAAAGGGGTTCTGGAAATATTTAATTAACTATTGATTTTAAGTGCTTAAAAAACATATTAACAAATTGCTTAGCACATATGACTTATGCAATGAACTAATGAACCAGTTTAATACATTTTGATCGATATAAGCAATAATGCAGGAAATATATACATAATTATTTGCATGTGCCAGAGCATTTGCAATTTTCCCAAAAGAACTGCTTTTATCATACAGGGGTTCTTATTCTAGCAAAGTCTCATTTCCCTTGCCTGGACTAGGGTCACCGGAGCCAGGCACGCAGGACTGTCCCCAGGTGGGCCCACCACCCGCAAGGGGAATGTCAGGGGTTCTGTGCATTGTGGATAGGGTGGCAGCCAAGGGAGGCCCTGGTGGTCCGATCCCCAGATGACAAAACTGGCTTTCAGGACATGGGATGTCACCTCTCTGGTGAGGAAGGAGCCTGAGCTTGTGCATGAGTTTGAGAGATATTGACTTGATATAGTTGTGCTCACTTCAACGCATAGCGTGGGTTCTGGAACCAATCTCCTGGATAGGGTCTGGATGTTCTTTTCTTCTGGAGTTACAGCAGGCCAGCGACACTGGGCTGGGGTGGTGCTACTGGTGGCCCCACAGCTTGGTGAATTAACAACGGAGTTTACCCCAATGAACGAGAGGGCTGTCTCCCTGCACCTTTGGGCTTATGCACCGAATGACAGTTCAGAGTACCCGGCCTTCTTGGATTCCCTTACTGGTATGCTAGATAATGCGCCACGAGGGGATTCCTTTGTTTTGCTGGGGGACTTCAACGCTCACTTAGGCAACAACAGTGTGACCTGGAGGGTGGTGATTGGGAGGAATAGCCTCTTTGATCTGAACCCAAGTGGTGTTCTGTTATTGGACTACTTTGCAATGCATGGTTTGTCCATAACGAACACCATGTTCGAGCATAAGGGTGTCCATAAGTGGACATGGTACGAACATGCCCGGGCTACAGGTCGATGATTGATTTCATAATTGTATCATCTGATCTGCGGCCTTCTGTCTTGGACACTTGGGTAAAGAGAGGGGCATAGCTGTCAACTGATCATTACTTAGTGGTGAGTTGGTTCAGGTGCCAGGAGAGGAAGCCGGTCAGATCTAGTAGGCCAAAGCACATAGTGAGGGTCTGCTGGCAACATCTACCAGAGGATCCTGTTCGGCGGAGTTTTAACTCGCACCTCCGGCAGAATTTCAACTGCATACCAGGGGAGGTTGGGGACATTGAGTCTGAATGGACATACTTCTGGACCTCCATTGTGGAAGCGGCCGTACGGAGCTGTGGCTACAGAGTGGTCAGTGTCAGTCGTGGCAGTAACCCCTGTACTCGATGGTGGACACCAGAAATGAGGGGGGCTGTCAAGCTGAAGAAGGAGGTATACCGGGAATTACTAGCCCGGGGGTCTCCGGAGGCAGCTGATGGGTACCGGGAGGCCAGGCGGCACGTGGCTCGGGCAGTCGCAGAAGCAAAAACCCCGGCGTAGGAGGAGTTTAGTGAGGCCATGGAAAGTGACTTTCTGTCTCAAAAAGGTTCTGGCAAACCATCCAGAATATCAGGAAGGGGATGCAGCTCCTGGTTCCTACTATTTATAGTGGGGAGGGGGTGCTGTTGACCTCACCAGGGGACATCATCCGGAGGTGGAGGGAATACTTTGAGGACCTCCTCAACCCTGCCTCAGATCTCATCTATGCACACAGAGCCTGAGGGTGCTGGGGGGGGCTTGGCCATCACAGGTGGCCAGGGTGGTTAAACAGCTATGTGGTGGTCGGGCCCCGGGGGTGGAAGAGATCTTACCGGAGTACCTGAAGGCTCTGGATGTTGGGGGCTGTTGTAGCTGACGCGCCTTCTCAACAGCGCTTGGAGGTCAGGGACAGTGCCACTGGATTGGCAGACCGGCGGTGGTGTTCCCTTTATTTAAGAAAGGGAACCGAAGGGTGTGTTCCACCTACAGGGGGATCGTACTTCTCAGCCATCTTGGGAAAGTCTATTCTGGGGTACTGGAGAGGGGGGTGATCGATAGTCAAATCTCGGATTCAGGAGGAACAATGCAGTTTTCATCCTGGCCGTGGAACACTGGACCAGCTTTATACCCGTGCAAGGGTACTAGTGGGGGCCTGGGAGTTTGCATGTGTTTACATGTGTTTTGTGGATTTGGAAAAGTTGGAAAATTTTTCCCAATGCGAGTTAGGCTCCTCCAGGGCTGCCCTTTGTCATCACTCCTGTTTATAATATTTATAGACAGGATTTGTAGGCACAGCCAGGGTGTTGAGGCTGGTCCAGTTTGGTGGCCTTAGGCCTTAGAATTGCTGCTTCTCCATGTCGAAAGTAGCCAGTTCAGGTGGTTTGGATATCTGGTGCGGATGCCTCCTGGGCGGCTACCCGGAGAGGTTTTCCGGGCATGTCCTACAGGGAAGAGGACCCGGGGCAGACTCAGAACACGCTGGAGGGATTATATCTCTCGGCTGGCCTGGGAATGACTCGGTATCCTCCCCGAGGAGCTGGTAGAGGTAGCTGGGAAGAGGTAGGTATGAGTATCTCTCCAGAAGCTGCTACCCTCGCCACCCAAACCCGGGAAAAGTGGTAGGTAATGGATGGATGATGTGTATTGTGCATTTTGGTCTTGCATAACTTCGATAGCAAGGAAGTGGAAACTAATGATGGGAATGTATATGCTTTATTGAAGTGTGCTACTCGACTCACGGTAAGTTTTTCCGCAGCCTCCCTTTGCACTTTGTGTTTGTATTCATTCGGAGTCCGAGTTGTATTTCTTACCCAGATCATCTGGCCTGGCTACAGATATAACAAATTTGGCAACGAGAATGGGATAAACCAATGCCAGCTGTCCACACCGTGGAAACAGCTTTCCTCCTGAGTTCTCTCAGCTAATGCTATTTGTGTGTATTTGAGTTGAATAAAGAGAAAGAGAGTGTAGCAGGTTGCCGTCTGCCAGGGAGATGCTGTGCAGTGCATCCAAGACTTTCAAAATGGCAGGGCTTATTAGCCCAATTGGGTGGCTAATGGAATATTGGATTAGAAGAGTTTGCCCACCTTTTCAAGTGGTATTGCGCCAAAGACTTTTAACTAGAGATGCACCGATATCGGATTGGTATCGGCACAGATCCAGACTTATTTGATGGATTGGGTATCGCCTATGCGACTGATCCACGTCCTATACTTACTTATTTAGTTTTTGGAAATCAATCACATGACAGCTCTTTTCCATTCTACATCTGTTTTTTTGCGGCATTCAAATCGAACACTATTGCTACCCCTCAGTCTTTTTTGCTACTCAGTGGGTTTGAGTACAGTGACTTCCACCTGCTATGACATCATGCGCATTCCCTTCGCTGTATGAGGAGCGTAAGATAAGACATGATGATCTGGGAGTATTTTATGCTTTTAACAGAAACCAGTAGCACAGCGATTTGCAATCTATGTAAAATAGAGTTTTGAGGTGGGAATAGCGTTTAATGGACAATCCCGTTTAACAAAGCGCACAAGACAACTGCGAGACAAAGCAATGCAATGGATGATTTGAGAGTCGCTAACCTAATTGGACTGTTTTGTGAACTTTTTCACCTAAATTTAAAGATTCCATTTTCACAGATGCAATCATGAAGAGGGTGAGTCTGTCATGATGTCTGTCGCTGCATTTCGCAAATTGGCCAAATACTGGGAATTTAAGGTTGCTTTGAATGACACATTGCGGGACAGGCATGTGTGTGGCTTAAGGGCAGCACAGAAGAAATTGCTTATAGTAAGTGACTTAACTCTTGAAAAAGCTATTAATATTAGTGTAACATTGGAAATGGCATCCAAGAAGCCCAGCAGTTATATTCTTACTTGGCTCTCAGAGGAGGTGGACACAATTCTCTCCCTCTCCCTCCCCTTATCTTCCCTGCTCTGCTCCTCTCATCTTGTCTCGTCTAGTCTACTGTCTTTGGTAGACTCTCTCAGCCCTGCTCTCCAAACTAAGAAAAATTATGGATTTGATCAGCTGGTCTCTCCACCTAATTGACACCATCTTCTAGATGAGAAGCCCAGGTTCGGGGGAACCAGACTGTCCTGCTGGAACGTACGTGGCTGGCTACCTGACGGATGGATGGAAGAAGTGGAGGGTCGTGTGTCTGGCAGCTTTTTCCATGGAGGACATCAAAGATGTCTACTTATTCGGAATCATGATAACAGGTATTATGCTGATTGGATTAGGTATTGCCCTTGTTTATCGAAAATTGAAGAAAACGGTGGCAGCCGCTCAAAACCCTACTAGGCTGGCTGGAATGATTGATGGAGTTGGCAGAGCTGCTGGTACTCAGACTGTGACCATAGATCGCAAATTGGATAACATCACTGCGACTATTGATCACAAATTGGATGAGATCACGGAGAAGCTCATGGCTTTGCAAAGGTTTTTGGATGGCGGAGACCATCGTGGACATTAGAAGAGCTGTGAAATTACAGCTTCTCGCCCGAAACCAAAAGAATTCTATCCTATCTGCTTTTGGCTCCCCCCTAATCAGCATGGTCCTCGGCTAAGGCCGCTGCTGAATCAACAACTCCCCTGGAAGGACAAGGCAGTGAGACTCTCTTACATTCCTCTCCCCCCACCCCACACCTTCACCACTTCATACCCCCAGTGTGGACAGGCAGGTTTGTGACCATCGTCTCGTAGCTGCAGGACCAGATGGCTACTTGTCTATACTGGACTACCTCCACCCCCCTGTCACGACTTTTTATGTTGTAAGGTGTAGTGACCATGTGCTTATGTTGCTGAGGAGGTTTTTTTCGGTTCCTACAATGTACTCCCTACTGGAGTACAGTCTGGGGGCTGTTTTTTTAATTCTCCTTCTCTCTCCTCATGTAAATTGGTCTCTGTTCTTCCTATATCCCCTGTCTTCCTGACCTGTCTACCCCCCTATAATGTGATGTATGTGTATATGTATGGTCAGGTCGATGGCCACAATTTCGCTGGTACTTGTGCACAAATTCAGCAGTGGAATGCCGAATGCACAAGGCCCATGTTTTCACTGTGGTAAATATGGACACCTTGCGTCTTCATGCTGGTGTAAAGATATGGACTATCATAACTGCACAGTGCTATCTGGACGATATCCTGTGCACCAGAGCAAGTCATGAGGAGTATCTGTGTAATTTGGATGCTGTTCTGCAATGGCTGGAACAATACGGCTTGAAAGTCTGTAAGGAAAAATGCAAGTTTTTTCAACATTCGGTGGAATACTTGAGTCATGCTTGGGTCATCCGAAGGGTTGCACACTGCACCATCTAAGATAGCAGCTGTTGTGGACGTACCTCCACCCCATAATGTCAGTCAGTTGCGGTCCTTCATAGGATTGTTAAACTATTATGGATTTTTCATTCCTAACTTGGCAACACTGCTCTGACTGTTGCACTTCATCAAGATTAATCATGGAAGAGGACAGTTAGCTTAGGAAGTATTCCAAAAGTATTCCAAAAGGTAAAAGAGGTGCTGACTACATCTGAGGTCCTAACACATTTTAATCCATCACTTCTACTTCAGCTTGCTTATGATGCCTCTCCTTATGGGGTGGGGGTGGGGGTTTCTCATGCAATGCCAGAAAGTGCATAGCGGCTAATTGCCTTTGCATCCAGGACCTTGAATAACGCAGAATTCCATCAGTATTTGTAAGGAAGGAAGTTTACTCTCCTAACCAACCACTAACCCCTCACTACCATCCTCAGTCCACACAACAGGATACCATTCCTCGTAGCGTCCCGATTGCAGAGGTGAGATTTGCTGTTATCCACACATTTATATGACATCAAATATCACAAGTCAGACATGCAGATGGATTATCCAGATTGCCAGTTCATGTCACAAAGCCAGAATCAAACACTGTCGACATGTTCTACCTGCTTGAAGTAGAATAAGCACCTGTGTCAGCTGTACGAGTCAAGAAGGAGACTGTGAGGCCATGGTGTATGGAAGTGTCCTCACTGTCTTAAGGGGCTAATAGCATCATTGTACTGCAATGGTGAATTATTGTTTTGATATCTTTCTCCCAGGATATTTTATTTGCAGGATCGGCAAGAGTGGAAGCAGATGGGTTCACACATGTGAAAACTATGCCGAGCCATTATATTTGTCCGCTAAACTGCTCCTCGGCTACTGCAGGTTTAACCATACTTCTTCCGCCAGGAACAAGTCCTTTGTTGGGTAGATCCAGGCTGCTGCAGCAAATGAATTGCTTCCCTGACCAGGCTGCTGTATTCAGCGTCGGTGAACTGAGACGTTTTCTTGTGAAGTCTTTTTATTCTGTGACATCCGTGCTGAAGGCGAGCGAGCCATGAGTGGGGAATCAGAGCCAAGCAGACAGAAGTCCCAAAACGGGGTTTAATGTGGGCAGAGCAGATAAACATGAGGAACACTTCAATGACCAGACTTGGGTAAATTGACTTGTACGCAGACTAAATACACATGACTAAAGGAACGGAATTGCAGAATAGCTGACAACAATCAGGAATTCACATGACATAATGAGGGGGGCGTGGCACACAGGAGGATCACACGAGCAGATAAGGTGCACACTCTGGGTGTGTCTCAGGGGAGGCGAAGGACGAGACGAAACCGGGAACATGGGACCAGGAAGACAAAAGCAGGAACATTAACGGGAGACCGGGAACAGAACAGACACACAGAACAGGGACAGGAAATAAGACTATACCTGAGAGACAAACCAGAAAGGGAGACACCAGGGGAACACCAACAGGAAGTACAAAAAGTCCAGGAATGAATACGGGAGGCACAGAGGCACGAGAAGCAGAGACAGGAGGGTCGAAACAAGGAGGGCGAACAAAGGCTGACGGACAATGGGGAGCCCGAAGGAACCGCAGCGAGCGAGAAGTGGCAGCCGGAGGAGCCACAGGCGACCGTGAGGCCGGAGCTGAAGGAGACCTTGCAGGGGGCGACGAGATAGGTGCTTCATCATCGTGTCCTCAGCTGCTGCAGGTTTAACCATACTTTTTATGCCAGAAACGAGTCCTTTGTTGGGTAGATCCAGGCCAGGGTGCGGGCTGCAGGATCATCGTATACCTCAGGCTGCTGCAGCAAATGAATTTCTTCGCTGACCAGGCTGCTGTATTCAGTGTCGGTGAGCTGAGACATTTTCTTGTGAATTCTGGTCATTCTGTGATGTCCGTGCTCAGGGCAAGTGAGCCGGGAGTGGGGAATCAGAGCCAGGCAGACAGATGTCCCAAAACGGGGTTTAATGCAGGCAAAGCACATAAACACAAGGAACACTTCACAACACTTCAATGACCGGACTTGGGTAAATTGACTTGAACGCAGACTAAATACACATGACTAAAGGGACGGAAATCCAAAACAGCTAACAACAATCAGGAATTCACATGAGGTAACAAGGGCAGCTTGGCACACAGGTGGATCGGACGAGTATGTCATGACAAGCATCAAACCAATTAAACACAGGAAACACAAGGTTGTCAGACGCTGAACTGTAAGATGCACACACGGTGGAAGATTTACACAAGCTAAATAAACGCAAGGATCGGACAGGCTACACACAAGACACGGGCAAACACATGCGCAACAATAAGGAAATGCAACCGTTAACATTAACAACAACAATACAACAAGGGCTATTTACAACTGCACACAGGGCATGCTGGGACAGGCGCCCCACCGGTGCTACAAAATTGTACATATAATTTTGAGCTTGTATCCATTTTTGTTGTTCTAGGACATTCCCAATCATTTAAGATGATGCTTACCTAATTTAGTGCCAATTAATATCTTGGGGAGTTGTCATTTTGGCTCACGTCAGACAACAGCGCATAGTGATTTGACAGTAACTAGTCTACTTCATTAGCATGCTGTTTAATTGAAATGTAGAATAAACAGCATTCAAATGGTTTTGAGTTGTGTGGTTGTCAGCAAGTTGTCGTATAACCTTACCACCTAATAAGTTTATTTGTTGCTAACTAGCTAGCGTTAGTAATGTCAAAGAGTACAGAAGCCTTATATATTGTTGCGTGCTTCTATACTCATTGGCTGGAGCATTAGGGAGACATTAGTTTTGAAATTTTGTATAAGCCACTTGTTGAAAATCTTCAATTTGTACTACATTTTTTTCAACAGCATTATGCTGACATAATTAAGTTTCACTTGGATCAGTCCAGATTCAGAATGAGAGATCATAAGGAATTGGACAATCTCCTTTCAAATGAAACTCTTTTTGACTGTGCATTCGAGTATGTTAAATCTGAATACAGATTAATACAATTTAGTAGGAATAATCTGAATTTTGTGGAAACAGTTCAATATGTTCTTGGTGTTAATTACAGTATGTGTCACTGAATGATATTTTGAAGGTTTTTTTGGAAAAACGGGACATTTTGGATTGTTTTCAAAGAGGCTGTGAGAAACTTTCGAATGATCTTTTGGAAGACTTAACAGATTTTCCAAGCTCTGCCATTTTTTGGTGTCTCCCCGGATACAACGGAGCCCCCGTCATGTACAGTGGGGGTATGAGAGGTCTTTTTTGAGGTCTCCTCAGAATGGCTGTGCCATTTCTGAAAAGGACTTCCAATATGGCGAAATCGCATTTAAAATCAGCCACGAAAAATATTACTAAAGATGTTATTACTGGGGTTGATGTCTAAATTAAAATTGTTAGAAACAAAGATGAGTTTCTCATTTTGTTTCTAAATTTAAATATATTAATCGTGTGAAAAATGCATTTACCAAAATGCAA
The DNA here is from genome assembly GCA_026779585.1 of Mormyrus proboscirostris. Taxonomy (NCBI): domain Eukaryota; kingdom Metazoa; phylum Chordata; class Actinopteri; order Osteoglossiformes; family Mormyridae; genus Mormyrus; species Mormyrus proboscirostris. The sequence continues at coordinate 9,103 of JAODKF010006822.1, forward strand.
ATGAGATGCTGTAAGGCTATTAATAAAGCATGTAACTATGTCTGTTAAATAAAAACCACTAAGACAAAATATCACATTTTTAGTGTTTTTATTGCAACATTTCTTTTAAAACATAAGCCAGTCTGGTTTTAAGAATTTGCTACGGGACCTTGGAGACTGACTAATACCTCGGGGGTACTGTCACATTGGTCCTCGTTGGGGTTCTTGTTCTTGATTGCTTCTATGAGATGGCGGATATCTTGGTTGGGAATGAGGGTGCGAGGCAATTTGCTCCAGCTCACAGGTCTTCTTTCCTTGGTTACATCATGCGGTTAGGTCATGCTTTTAAGCAAATCGAGCATATAGGATAGTGTCACCATTAAAAACAAACTCCCCACGTGGGTTCCACATAGTGAGGGCAGAGTTTTCAAGAATTTTGCCCATCATATATTTAACCTTTTTCTTGTTGCGCAATGCTACATTTTTAAGCACATCAGCCATGATGGCATCCTCAGCTAGGACATGTGCCGCCCCTGATTCATGTACAGGCTCTTGTAGAGTAGGTGTCGGTATAAGTGTCAGAGACAACACCTCATTATCACCTTGCCTGTTCAAAATCAAATATCTCTGCAGTACCTCTGTGTACATACGCAGCTTATCGTGATCGACAACATCCATTCTTGATAAAATATTGAGTATTGCGATGCCCAGTTCGCTTTCAGCAGTCTGCCATATCGTATCTTTAGGAGCTGTGGCATTATGCAGTTTTTCAAGCTGCGCCTTAGGAACCAGATACATTTTCCTAGCATGCTCCATTTACTGTACCTATCCCCGCTGAAAAACACTGGTGAGAAACGGTGTAGAATGAAACCACCTCTAGTTTGGTTAATAGCCTTCTTTATTTTTATTAAGGCCTGCTTCTTCGCCAGTAGTTTTATGTTACTCTTTTGCTTCTTTAGTTTGACAATCTGTGCTTTAGTTAATAGAATGCTACTGCACAATATGTTCAAAGCTATTTCACAAAAAGTGTTCAGCAAACCCGATGTTGCTGTCTTTAAAATTTTCTTTCTATGTCTAGTGTCACTGTTAATTAAAGCTTTCAGGGCACTCCAGTTTCTTTTTATATGTACCAATATTAATATTTTTTCTTGAGCACGTAAGCAGTCGGTCATTCCTGTTCTGAGCAGAAGCATTCCTGTTCTAAGCCTACAGTCCTCGGGTGTCACAACTTTTATATCCACGAGCAGATACCCATAAGGGACTTTTGTCACATCTTCAAAAGCTTCTAGACAACATTTTGAATGCCGAGGGTACATCTGATGTGCCAACACAGTCGTCTGTAATTTATCTAGGGGGTTTTTTTAAACACATTTAATTGGATGGTTTGGCTTTTCTTACCTTAGAAGGAAAGATTCTGCACCAGATATATGACACTTAGATTTTCGTGATGCGTGTACTTGGTAAAAGCCTTTTTCACTTTGTTATTATCTCTGTTTTTTCCATAATATTGTCAATAATGATTAAGTTGATTTTGTTTGACTGCAAAAGTTCATTGTCACACAGAGACTCCGGTATTCCTTCCACAACTTTAATGTTCTTTATTTTGTACAACAATTCATACAACAGTTGCCAGCAAGAATAACACCATACAACATTTTCAGGCACCCTGGACAATGTATAGTCCACATTTTCCAACAGTCTTTTAATGAAATGCAACATGCCACAGTTGCTCGGTCCCACTATAATACACGAGAATGGATGCTAAAGTCTATTGTTGAACCTGCCACTAGAATCCATAAAGTATGGTTGTGTAGTCAGACTGAAGCTGCCACTTAGTGTACACAACCTTAAAACACTTGCTGACTGTCTTATTTTTCAAAAGGAAGCCCCTTTTATCTCACACAATCTGCTGCATGGATGTCCTGATCTCTCTAGGGGGATCACGCGGGTTACTCACAAAGTCATGAACCAGGGCTGTGAGGGAGGTGATGTTAGCCACTTTGGTGTTATGCAGCATGATTCCCTTCACTTTCATGCTTGTTTTGCCCTTTGCTGTTCTGTCCCGGTAAGTTTTGGGGTCCTCTGAGACAAATTCCACAATGAGGTCATCTGGTTCCAGCTCATTTGTTAGCTCCCTGAGGAAGTCCCATAAAGGTGGCATTCAATCACCCGGCTTGCTGACAAAAATTACATAATCTGTATCATGATACAGCATGCGCTGCCCAAAGTGATCCATGAGATTGTACAGCTCAAGCGTTGAGTAGGCCGTAGTGAATGGGGCAATAAATACATTGATGTGTCGTGGCATGCTAGGGTAACCTTTTATATTACGCCATCGGACCATTGACAGATTATCATTCAGAAAGGAAAAGTAAGGCACATTGGTGCCGGTCTGAGTATTTCACAATCTGCTCAGTTACTGGGATTTTCACGCACAACCATTTCTAGGGTTTACAAAGAATG
>JAODKF010006823.1:2112-17870 GCA_026779585.1 Mormyrus proboscirostris
AGGCCTCTCCGTGGGTCCCGGCGTCTCCGCAGGCCTCTCCGTGGGTCCCGGCGTCTCCGCAGGCCTCTCCGTGGGTCTCGGCGTCTCCGTGGGTCCCGGCATCTCCGCAGGCCCCTCCGCGGGTCTCGGCATCTCCGTGGGTCCCGGCGTTACCGCGGGAGGCCTCTCCGTGGGTCCCGATGTAACAAATAGCACCTCCTCAGTTCTTGGCATAACTACAGGTGGCCCTGCAGGTCCAAGCATGACCAAAAGCACCTCCTCAGTTCCTGGCGTGAGCACAGGTGTCTCCTCAGGTCCTGGTGTGAATGATGTCACCTCTTGAGGCAGCTCCTGAGACTCTTGCATCACTAAAGGTGCATCTATAGCCTGTTTACTAGGTCCTAAGGTGTCCAGGCGTTCCTCATTATGTGATTTTGACACGTCCTGTAGCTCTTGTAGAGGCAGCACAGGGTGTAGTTCATGAGGTGATTGCAGAGCTTGAACCCACAAGATTTGGGGCTGTCGTGTATCCGACCACAGCCGCTTCCAAAGTGAAGGTGTTTGTGACTGCCTTCCAATAGGAAACTGTCCATTACACAAAGCACTAAGAACCATGAGTCCCCAAATACCTAGAAAAATCATTTTATTTCAGATTAACCACAAAATCCACTATACCTGCTAGTTTTATACAGAGATAAGCCTACCAGCCTTCTGCTCCATCCTAATGACACCAAATGCCTGCCAGGCCTGCCTGGTTATCAAGAGCTCCTGCTTCATGTGAAATTAATTAGATGGTTAAGCTGGTTGGTAGCCGTGACTAAGAAGGTTTGATCAGTGCTCTTTTCTTGTGGGTTGACTGTTGTAGTGAAGAATTTTATGGTGATTTAAGTAATAATAAGTAATAATAAGTAAAGATTTGTGTGTTTGTTGCTATGATGGAGGATAAATATGACATAAGGAAAAGGCCATTTGTGTTTGTATGTATAACTAAATGATTGCAAACTAGTACATCTATAGTGATTGTATAGTACAAAATTGAATGGTACTTGTGGAAAATGTTTACCATTACAGCTCTAAATTATTAGTGAAATGCATTGTGGACACAGTTTATGTAGGCAAACAAGTATATAAACAAACAGGACCCTCCTCTATCTCAGACTATGGACGTACAAAACCATCAGGCAGTGGGGACTGATGCTTGGAAAAAGCCAGCCAATCATTTAACATGTTTGACAAGAGTCAGCTAATTGCATTGCCTGTTTTAGAATGATCGGCCATTCAAGTTACAAATATAAAAGGAGTTGGTCCACTGTGTTACATTAATTAATTAAGTAATTAATTAATTAATTAAATACAAAAGTCTGAAGCTTGTTCACCTGTTAAATATTAAAGTCTCTGTGGTCCTGCATGAAGCTGAACTCTCGTGTTCCGTGGTATGAAACTGAACTCTCATGTTCTGCAGAATGTATGTATGGACACATTGGACAGGCTTTCTGTCGTTTTGTCATTTTTCATCAGGTTTTATTTCCCAATTCATTTGCCCAGCAATTATTTCAAATGTAATGACACACAATGAAAAGGAATTCAACCATAAAGAAGTGTCATATCAAAAAATATAAGCTTTTATTGGAAGTGTATAGGTGCCCAAAATATATACTCAACTGCACTGTAGGGGAGAGAGTGCAGTGGATTTAGCGATAGACTACAATATAATAAGGGCAATCAAGAATTCAATATAAATACGGTACAAAACTGTACAAGGGCTATTTACAGTATTTACATTATTATATTCCTCCAATTAAAATATTATAAGCAATAAACAGTATATTGTCAAATGAGCCACATTTAAAATATGTTGTTCATTGGATAGAATTTATTAAACTCGTTTTCAGACATTTTAGAGGGCAGCCCTAAACTCATGGAATCTGTGAGTGAAATCACTACTGTGCTTGGAATCTGTGAGTGAAATCACTACTGTGCTTTTCAGGTCCTCCTCCTGTGCCAGCCTTTCTGGAGACCCAACACCCCTCAACTTCAAAGTCCCATACAAAGCTAGGGTTGTCAGCGCTCTTTGCTGTGTTATGATAACTTATAAGTTCTGCATGAAGAGACTGTCAGCTCTGTGCACTGATAGCAGGGTCTCCTCTCTAGAGAGACCAGGAAGATCTCTGGTCAGGACACAACCATGCACAGAACAGCATGTGTGTGTGTCTGTGTGTCACAAGTGCAGGTTGTGCAAGCGTGTGTGGAGAATGCACACTGTATGCGTGTTTGCAGTGAATGCCAGCACACATGGGTGTGGTCCTCACATTGGTGTGGTCCTCACGTGGGCATGGTCGTCACATGGGCATCCTTACATGCCACTCTCATAGTCCCCGCTCATTTGGCGGTGGTGGGTGGTGAGGAAGATGTCATTGTCATGGGGGCAGTTGTGGTGACAGGAGCAGGACTTGATGAACATCATCTTGCGACGAAAGCGGTCGCCCTCGGGGCAGCGGAACTCCACCTCGCCGGTGACTGTGTCCTTAGGCGTGCAGCACCGGCCATCTGTGCACGTCCCGCAGAACCGCGGCTTGTAGGCCCGCACGCTGGTACAGCCCGACAGCTGGAAGCGCACGGCCTGCTTGGATTTTGGGCTCCGCTGGCAGCACTTCCCCCTCTGCAGACCGAGATGGACGGTTGTCATGTCTGCGCTGACCGTTTTCAAACACAGGGAGCCTGACACAGAGAAAGGCTCCCTTTTGAAATCCTTCTTTCTTCCCCCTCTAATCACCCTGTGCTATGTGGTAATTAGGGCATTATGTGGCGTTTAGGTTAATTTGATCCTGAAATCACGAGTTACAAAACTGCTGGTATTCTGAAGTGACCTACTGTGCTTAACATGGTGCCTTAAACACCACAGCTGCAAAAACATTCGGCTTTTTGGAAACCTTAATATGTGTAGCAGCTTGATCATGTGACTAGTGCCCAGCTAATGGGCAGTGGTGTTGGCTTCACCCACGACACACCTTGGCAGCGGCCCCCTGTTCAGCCTGGCACCTTCGGATCATGCAGAGCCGGCTTTGCTTCTCCAGCTGGCAGCCCTCGTTGTCGTTGGTGACGCGGGTGGAGACCCCCATGCCGCAGGTGGTGGAGCACGCACTCCACTCCGTGGTCTGGGTGATGCAGTTGGTTTGCTGGCCTTCAGGTTCCAGGCCATAGTCTGGGGCGTCTCTGTAATCTGGGTGAAACAAAATCTGTGAGGCAGAGGAGAGCATCTGGCAAGGTCTGGGCAGCCAGGGTCTCCTTCCCAAGAAGCCTGACCTTTCGGCTGGGCACAATATGTCTCTTATCCCAAGCAAGTAAACAGGTCTGACGTCAGTGCAAACTTGGTGAAAGGAATTTGAACTGAGTCTCCCAGAATACGCAATGCCGCTGAAACATTTGGGACGGTTTAATTTAATTGGCTAAGTGGTAGGTGGGCGGGGTTAACTTCTTCGGCTTCCCAGCAGTGATTGTGGTGACAGTGACATCATTCCTGGGCGTTTGCGGCAGTTAACAGTTCTGGTTACTTTGGCTACACCTCAGCACAGCCTGGAACAGCAGCCAGTACGCTGAGCTCCTGCGTCACCATGCCGACGGCGTTCCGGGCATTTGACCACAGTCAGGGAGCACATTGCTATATCCTGTTTGAAGGAGGCTGAGGTGTCGCTAACCCAAAGACGTACCGGGCAGGCTGGACTGTAAGCGGCCATCTCTGGGGACCGGGTCGCATACCCACTCCTCACAGCACTGTCCGGGTAGGAGCACGCGCTGTGGGTGCGGGCAGGCGGGTGACGGTAGGCGCACGTCGGCCCCGCATGTTGGCACGCAGCCGATCTCGCCATTCATGCAGACGCACTGGTGCCGGCAACTGGGCTGGAAGGTCTCGCCGGTTTGGTACAGGACCCCGCCCAAGGTGCACGTCCGGCCTTCGCGGGCTGCGGCAGCGGCACAGAGGGACAGTTAGACTCTCCCTCGGGGCTCTTCCAGAGATACAATCATCGTTTATTGTGACAAAACCACATCAAGGACACTGGATATACCAGTTTGTACCTTTGCTTGTCACTGGGCTGGACCCTCAAGGCTCAGTCAATTGTACCCCAGCTTTTAAGGTACAGAAATGGACATTCCAAAGGTACAAACACCATTAATTTACCCTCATGGTACAAAAATGTCCATCTTAAAAGGTATATTTACTATTAAGTGTACAGCCCCAGTGACAGGCGAAGGTACAAATTGATACCGTTTTTTTCTAACAGTGCAGGAATCCACATCCAGAGATCCTGCACCTCGGAATATTCTAGCACAAACCGAGGTGGGATACCTCGGAAAAGCCCAATGTTACTCAGATGCACTTGCTCACCAATGCAGACCCCAGTGTTGCTGTTGTCCAGGGTGGCGGAGTGACAGTACAGCAGCCTGTGATGGTCACAGGGTTCCAGCAGGGAACAGGGCTCCCCCTCCTGTCTGGCACACACCTTGCAGCAACCACAGCCATCCAGGAGCAGGCTGGTGCCTATGGGGCAGGTTGGGGTCTCTGAGGGACACTCACAGGGCTGCGAACAGTCTTGGCTTGCTGCCTGCAACCAGAAGAGAAATGCAACTCTATTAGTGTCCACCGCGCGGCCCCATTCAGCGTCCATTCCAATCGGAAATTCACTACATGCTTCGCATTTTGCAAGGACTTCATGCAGGCTTCGGCTATAAAATGCCATTCACAAAAAGCTGCCATATTCTGAAATGTCGCACAACAACTTCAAAAGAGTAACGGTACACCGCTATAAGTAGTATCGTACAATCGCTGTTCGTATTTTCATAATATTATTAAAATAACATGCATTCACAATGTCAAATTCATCAGTCGAAAAAATACAGGGAAAAATCGTATTCGGTTGTAATTGGTTCAGACCACCTCTATCACCAAAATCTCACGCATACTATCACACACTATGTACAATTTTAAGATGTCAAAGCACGTGCAATTTGTACTTAATAAAAAGAAAAAAGGGTATGGCTTATTATCTATTTATTATCTATTTTAAGGGTTAGGAAGCCAGGTTGTTTATGTGTGATGCAAACAGGGCAGCCCAGCACTGACAGCGAATATAAACGCCATAAAAAAAGTTTCATAAAAGTATATCAGTCATTTCCGCGAGTGCTGCAATGAAATATTTCAATAGGAAATGTAATTATTTTAAATTAGACCACAACTAAGCATACGTACTCCTCACAGATAATTTCGCCGTTACGAGATGCAGTGACAGTGTCATGCGTATTTACGGCGAGATGTATATAGCGCCTTTCTTTTGCTTCAGCTGCAGAGCCGTGCGTAGTATCATCGGTATGCATTCATTTACCGACGTACATTATATATTACATCGAGCTGCGAGACGCCTTTGATAAATGAGCTTAACTATCTTAAGAAACGGACAGATGTGAAGTAAACGAGCCGCCTTTCCGAAGCTCACCGCAGGCACAAGCAGGAGGAGAAGGGAGGCGGCTGCAGTCAGGGTCCCGAACATGGTTCTCCGCGGCGTTACACTCCTCTTTCGCTCCTTGTAGCTTGTTTTGCTCACAGGGTGAACAGCCCCACTTTAAATAGGATGGGAGGGGGTTTTGTCCCGGAAAGGAACGACATGCCGCACGACCCGAGAGGGCTGCGTGGATTCATATTCCAGATGGATTTTTTTAATTCCCTTTAAAATATCCAGGTGTTTCATATTCTTCTTTTAGAAACAGAAACAGCTGCTGTTTTCTTACTGCTTTTGGAACCGTTTGCTCCAAGAGTCCAGACTTGGAAAATGAACTAAGGTGAGTTTTGTTTTTACTCTGGACCACCAACAGCCAGCGTTCGGGTCTTTGATGTGAGTAAAGGAATCAAAAGACGACTGAAGAAAAATGCCGCCAACTTGCATTATTGTGGTTTGCATACCATTATGCTGATCACACACATTTTAGTCATCAACCTAAGAAGCAGGTTTGACCCATTAAGTAATTATATAGTTTTCCTCTGAGAAGTATGTTACATAGCTTACATCAGGCAATATTTCCTCCATGTTTTTGCAGTAATTGATAGATACATAACAATGATGTACTTATGGAAAATGGATGAAGAGATTTTACTGCTGTGAAGGTTTTTTTTTGTTAAGAGTTTCTTTCCCCATCATCCCTTAACTATGAGGATGTGATATATTTTTACTGCCATTCAAGTTGAGGGTTGCTACTTCGAGTCCCCAAAGTACCCAGCTGCTGTTGGATCACCACCCTGTACCAATGTGTCAAAATGAGTTGAGTTTAAGTTCACTTTTGAGCAACAGAGTGATGTTTTAGATTTAGACTAGTTAGGTCTGGTGCAACAGTACAAAAGCCTGAGAATTCAGTGGCTCACACCGAACTGTAGTCACTGAAGGCTGTAGAGATAAGAGATGCTGTTGCTCATCCTGTCACAGGTCGGGGGGGGGGGGGGGGGGTTGCAGACCATGATGCACTGCTACAGCACGTTGCTGCACCCGCCACACAACAAAACATTTCAGGATCCCATTTGAAAGGCCCCAGGCCAACATGCAGTCCAGTCCCACACTCCAGAAATGGCCATCCATCTGCCGCAGCCAGGTGTTACCTGGGCGTCCCTTTGGTCTGGTCCAGCCGCTTTCGTCTTCAGCAATGAGGATCTTATGAGCTGGATCACCCTCAGGGAATCGCTCATTCCACACAAAGTCAAACCAGCGGTGCCCACGGATTCTCTGAAGAGACACAGTACTAAAGGAGTCCAGCCTTTGTCTCAGGTCACTGGATAACGTCTGTATCTCACAATAGAATAGAATAGAATAAAGATGGAGTCCGGTCTTTGTCTCAGGTCAGTGGATAACGTCTGTATCTCACAATAGAATAGAATAGACTAAAGATGGAGTCCAGCCTTTGTCTCAGGTCAGTGGATAACGTCTGTACCTCACAATAGAATAGAATAAAATAAAGATGGAGTCCGGTCTTTGTCTCAGGTCACTGGATAGCGTCTGTATCTCACAATAGAATAGAATAGAATAAAGATGGAGTCCAGCCTTTGTATCAGGTCAGTGGATAGCATCTGTATCTCACAATAGAATAGAATAGAATAAAGATGGAGTCCAGCCTTTGTCTCAGGTCAGTGGATAACGTCTGTATCTCACAATAGAATAGAATAGAATAAAGATGGAGTCCGGTCTTTGTCTCAGGTCAGTGGATAACGTCTGTATCTCACAATAGAATAGAATAGACTAAAGATGGAGTCCAGCCTTTGTCTCAGGTCAGTGGATAACGTCTGTATCTCACAATAGAATAGAAGAGAATAAAGATGGAGTCCAGTCTTTGTCTCAGGTCATTGGATAGCGTCTGTATCTCACAATAGAATAGAATAGAATCTTTATAGACGTATGACTGAGGCCACTGAAACATTTTACGGATACAGCTTATTACATTTTGTTGTAGTAAAGAAAGTCTTCTGTGCACCCCTGAAGTCTATGATAATCGCAGTTGTTTAGCTGCATTATGTTGCTGGCCATTGGTGGTACTCCAATGCTCCGCCTACCCATGTGACTGCTCCACCCACCCATGTGACTGCTTCACCTACCCGGTTGACTGCTCCACCTACCCGGTTGACTGCTCCGCCTACCCAGTTGACTGCTCCACCTACCCGGTTGACTGCTCCACCCACCCATGTGACTGCTCCACCTACCCAGTTGACTGCTCCACCTACCCGGTTGACTGCTCCACCCACCCGTGTGACTGCTTCACCTACCCGGTTGACTGCTCCACCTACCCGGTTGACTGCTCCACCCACCCGTGTGACTGCTCCACCTACCCAGTTGACTGCTCCACCTACCCGATTGACTGCTCCACCTACTCTCAGCAACATTGTGCATCATCATTATCAATCCAATGATGATGTCATCTGCAAAATTCGAGGGTTTAAGGTGCTGATCTGTGCAGTGCATCAGAAGGTGAGAAGCTGGCAGTGTGCTGATGACCTGAAGATGGGAGATGAGTTTGTTCGCCTTGATTGACTGGATGAAAGGACAGGAAGTCCTACAGCCAGTAATACAAGGCTGGGTTGATGCCTAAATTCATTAATTTGTTAAATAGTTTGAATTATTGACTAATTTGAATGGACTCAAATGGGTTTATTTCTTTTTTTTCTGGCATCTGATAATGCAGCCTGAGACCCGTTTCTCCACATGCTTCCTCCTGTCCACACCCATGCATTTTGTTTATTCCTTTTCCCACTGAGAAGGCAGCTTCTACATGTAACCCCTGAGCTGTCAGTCTCATCCATACACATACCCTGTAGCCCCTGGAGACCATCCCACAGTGTGTGACAGTGTTTGTGACAGAAATCACCATGGAAAAATGCAAGGCTGTGTTTTTCCTTCTGTCTGTTTGTTCCCTGGATTGCTTTGGAAATCTTCTTTCAGAAATGACACTATGCTGCATGCTCTGAGATTGCGATCTGAGGTCCTGGAATGTGACGCATGCTCTGAGATTGCGATCTGAGGTCCTGGAATGCGACGGCATTAGGAACAATTTCAATCTCCTTGGGTAAAAGTACCACCTTGCAAGAGCGGCTGAGCAAAGCCCATGTGGGATCTTCCTCTAACACGCCGTGCTGTAGGATGTGTGAAGACGCCTCACAAGCTACCCAGCGGAGCCAATCCTCTTTGGCCGCTGGCTCGCAATCATAGGAGTTTTCTGTGAGAGGATCTCATGCTAGAAGATCCGTTTCCTGAGGTACTCATCTGATGGAGGAACACAGAAACGAGAGAGGGATCCCGGACACAGCGGAGTCGTAACGCTGCTTAAACTGACTTAAAGACATATGCTCTCAGTGTAGGGGTCTGTCTCAAATATATGTGTGTGGGTGCAGGCAAGGCGACTTAGTGTGTAACACTGCAGCCTGCAGCCCACCAGCACTGCACCAACACTCACCAGCTGATACAATTTTCTCTCATTATGTCAGTCAGTAAGTCTTCACCCACTGCATCCATAATGGTCTGAATGTATAACAACTTCAGAACAAGGCTGAAAATGACCATGATACTCCATAGACACTATTCTGGCGGGAAGTTGACAAGTTGGAGGAATGGAAATTCCATTGGATGGACCTAGTCCAACGTGAAAAAAATAAAACAGGCTTTGTTTCAGAAAAGGCATCCAAAAGCGAACCAGGATAGACGGATGACGTGTTATCATTTTCTGTGGACTTAACTACGTTTTTCTTGTACTTGAATTTTGGAGGTTTGGACCTCAAGGTTTTGGCATAATGATCATCACCTCTGGAGCTTGTATCAGGTTGCAGATGTGGTGACGATTCAGGTACGAGTGACAGTGAGGCTGTTCACAATGTCATAGTTTAAAATAGTTAAAATAGCCTTGAACACCTAGTCATGCATCATAGAACATATGCAGGTATCTGTTCAGAATGGCTGCACTCAGCAAAATCACAACATGCAGTGAAATCAGTGGCAGCACTAGGCTGGGGGATTCGGGTCTAGAACCCCAAATGGATCCAAATGAGCGCTGAATGATTTGTTTAGCTCAAATGTTTTAAAAGCAATGTTTGAGAACAGGGGATAAGCCTCAGATGTCTTAAGATTATAGCAACAATCCTGAGAAAAAGCATTCCTCATCAACTAAAAAAGGAAAACTTCAGCTTGATCCTAAATGAGTAGATGCTGAGCAGTAGAATAGATTCTGTGCAGTCGAGTAGATGCTGAGCAGTCAGGTAGATGCTGAGCAGTCGAGTAGAGGCTGAGCAGTCGAGTAGATGCTGAGCAGTAGAATAGATTCTGTGCAGTCGAGTAGATGCTGAGCAGTAGATTAGATGCTGAGCAGTCGAGTAGATGCTGAGCAGTAGAATAGATTCTGTGCAGTCGAGTAGATGCTGAGCAGTCAGGTAGATGCTGAGCAGTCGAGTAGAGGCTGAGCAGTCGAGTAGATGCTGAGCAGTAGAATAGATTCTGTGCAGTCGAGTAGATGCTGAGCAGTCGAGTAGATGCTGAGCAGTAGAATAGATTCTGTGCAGTAGAGTAGATGCTGTGCAGTCGAGGAGATGCTGTGCAGTGGAGTAGATGATGAGCAGTAGAATAGATTCTGTGCAGTCGAGTAGATGCTGAGCAGTAGAGTAGATGCTGTGCAGTGGAGTAGATGCTGAGCAGTAGAATAGATTCTGTGCAGTCGAGTAGATGCTGAGCAGTAGAGTAGATGCTGAGCAGTAGAATAGATTCTGTGCAGTCGAGGAGATGCTGTGCAGTGGAGTAGATGCTGAGCAGTCGAGTAGATGCTGAGCAGTAGAGTAGATGCTGTGCAGTGGAGTAGATGCTGAGCAGTAGAATAGATTCTGTGCAGTCGAGTAGATGCTGAGCAGTAGAGTAGATGCTGTGCAGTCGAGGAGATGCTGTGCAGTGGAGTAGATGCTGAGCAGTCGAGGAGATGCTGAGCAGTCGAGTAGATGCTGAGCAGTAGAGTAAATGCTGAGCAGTAGAATAGATTCTGTGCAGTCGAGTAGATGCTGAGCAGTAGAGTAGATGCTGTGCAGTCGCGGAGATGCTGAGCAGTGGAGTAGATGCTGAGCAGTAGAGTGCTCCCAAACATACAGCCCCACTTTTGTGCCCTTCCAGGGAAAAACACTCTCCTGTCCTCCCACTCAGAAGTGACCTGAAGACCAAGTACTAAGGACATACAAAGTGAACCTTATATTTTAAAGCCCCCTTTTCTGGCTTGGCAGTTTGCTCTAGTCTTACAGTCACTGATGGTGACCAAACTGTTTCTAAGATAACAAGCCATTGTTTCCAAAACAAATGAGATCCTTTTTTTCCATTGCACCGGATTTGTAGGTCAAGTGGATCTATACTTAGTGTTTTGTACCTTTGACTCCTAATGGTCAGCGTGTGCTATATCTGCACATCGTACAGGCCAATGAGGACCACCGCTGTCGAAATTTATGTCTCGAAATGGACACAATACACTTTACCTGCACAAGAACCGGCAAGGCACAGATACAGTGTCACCGCGTCTGTCTGTCTCTACACAGCAGTGTCACCGCGTCTGTCTGTCTCTACACAGCAGTGTCACCGCGTCTGTCTGTCTCTACACAGCAGTGTCACCGCATCTGTCTGCCGTATGCAGAATTAGAATTCTTTCCATGTAATGTGTCTAAGATTATAACATGCTGTGTATGTATTGCTTAATCTGCCTGTATATTTGTACTTTGACTTCACTATTCCGAACATTGTGCCAAGCAGGTCCCAGCTGGCTTTTTCTGCTGGTCACACTGGCAGTCCAGCTCCATTAATTATCTCCTGAGCTCATAATGGTTGAGGTTGGTGCTGGGAACAGAAGCTAAGCTGGCATTGTCTCTCTTGTTGGAGTTCAATGCGTGGTACGGTTTGGAGATGCAGGTTCCTTAAGGTCATGTGAGAAGTTGACATTAAGGTGCTACAGGGACACATGGTTACGCTTGGTGTCCAAATGTGGTTTATCATAGAACACTATGATCTCCTAATATTTATTAATAATCGGAAACATTCGCAAATTGGTATATGGTCTGCAGGTCTTTACAAACTAATTAAAAGCCTGCATTTCTTGATTCTGAAGTACATCTGCCAGTTTCGTAGTTGGTCCAACAGAGTTAAATTCTTCATCAGGACCTCCTAGGGGTGTGTTTGGTTGTGAGTCAAAAGGTGTTGGGGCTGGTAAATTAAACTCAATGGGACCCAGTTTACTCTGGTACAGGGCTCACAATGGGACCCAGTTTACTCTGGTACCGGACTCTCAATGGGACCCAGTTTACTCTAATGCAGGACTCTCAATGGGACCCAGTTTAGTCTGGTACCGGACTCTCAATGGGACCCAGTTTACTCTGGTGCAGGACTCTCAATGGGACCCAGTTTACTGTGATGCAGGGCTCTTCCAAGACATTGCTGCTCTTAGCAAAAGGTTTCGTAACAACAGATTAGAAACTACACACTAATGTCACACAACGTGACATTACAGTATAACAGTTTTTAATATTAGAAAAACAGGGAGATCAAAAGACATGTTTGAAAACGTGTGTACATGTATCCCTCAGCAGGGATTCGGGTTCAAACTCCGCTGTGCTCCGCAGGCAGAGCAGGCAGAGCACTTTGCAAATGAAAATAATGCAACACAGAGAACATGAAAAAAAGAATTTCTTACATTTCTTATGAAGTGGCTGTGAAGTCGGAGGAATTTCACTCACCGAGTAAAATGACTTAACCGCTGGATGCTGGCAGCAGATGAGATGTGGGGTTTGGGACAGAGAGGAGACACGAGCCACAGCTCATAAAGAAGCTCTGCAGCTCCGTAAAGAAGCTCTGCAGCTCCGTCTGGGTGATCAGATCGACTGCCGGCCACAAACCTCCCTGACTGAGAGCTAAGGACCAGCTTCCATCCGCTGATGGCACTGAGGCCGTTACCGCGTTTACATCATCCTGCAGATGTGAAGGGACACGCTTCTGACATGCACACTCTGGCGAGCGAAGGCTTCGTATCTCAGGTACAAAGCAGTCATTTACACAAATGTGGTATAACTGAAGGTCAACAAGGTGAAAAATTTATTCATTATTTGGCTAAATTCTGCTTTGGGGTGTCTCTTTGCCCTGCCGATGTAGATACTATTCCCTAAGCATCAAAACCCCCCAGTGATAAAAAGCTACATCTCACATGATCCTCTTAAGGTAAGGCGATCATGGTGAGAACAAGCTAATAAAAGTCAGATAAGTGGCTGGACTCGGGCACAGCTTCCTCCCAACCTGAGAGCCGCAGACTCACCTGAAAGCAAGGAGTACGGAGTTTAGCGCAGCCCCCCTTCACTGTCACACGGTGTTGCCTAGAGGAGGGGGGGGGTTCTCTGCCTGAAGAGAGGCCATGAATATGCTGGGGGGGGACCAGACCGTGCTGTCCCTGAGCGTGCAGGAGGGTTTGGGAGGAGAAGCTACATCTAGGGTCTTTGGGAAAGAAGTGCGTCCTTCCAGAAGCCAGCATTTCCATCCCCTCGTGTCATGTGACCATTTCGCGTCAACCGATCTGACAGTGTTGGGAGATTCAGCAGGCAATCGATCGTCAATTAGACAGCGGCTGTATGCAACCCCATAAGTCAAGTGATTAAACCTGTAGTCATGTGATTAATGTTGTAGCTGAATAAACACTTTACAGTAGATCCGGGGGGGCGTTGGGTGGGCACCAGGCTCCTGCCAGTAGGAAACAGGAAATGACTCATTCGCTAAGCTATGATAACAAAGGAGGCGAAGCTCAGTTCCATGTTTTCACTTTCCAAATAAACTGGGCAGGGAAGTGCAGTGGCTGGCTATGTTTACACATGGCTACTGAATGGGGACAGCCTGCCGAACCAGTGCTCAGCTTTACACATGGCTACTGAATGGGGACAGCCTGCCAAACCAGTGCTCAGCTTTACACATGGCTATTGAATGGGGACAGCCTGCCGAAACAGTGCACAGCTTTACACATGGCTACTGAATGGGGACAGCCTGCCAAACCAGTGCTCAGCTTTACACATGGCTACTGAATGGGGACAGCCTGCCGAACCAGTGCTCAGCTTTACACATGGCTATTGAATGGGGACAGCCTGCCAAACCAGTGCTCAGCTTTACACATGGCTACTGAATGGGGACAGCCTACAGAAGCAGTGCTCAGCTTTACACATGGCTATTGAATGGGGACAGCCTGCCGAACCAGTGCTCAGCTTTACACATGGCTACTGAATGGGGACAGCCTGCAGAACCAGTGCTCAGCTTTACACATGGCTATTGAATGGGGACAGCCTACAGAACCAGTGCACAGCTTTCCCTCCAACTGGTCTCACTCATGTTACCGCTTGGACTGGACCAGAACCATTAAAGTGGTCTTACTATTTAATCTTTGATTGACCTGATCTGTTCTTGTTCCTGTTCTTGGTTGCTCTTGTTCAGGGCTGCTCTTTGCCTCTGGCAGTGTGGAAACGTGCAGGTTGTGTAGCAGCCAACCATCATCTGGAGGGCTTGGAGGGGGGGAAATATATATCAGCTTCATCATTACATGTGTTAATCACACCTGTGCTTCTGTGCCGTTACATCATTTAACCCATTCAGCATAAATAACGAAACTTTAAAAACGGAGCAGTGTGTATGGAGGCCAGGATGAGCCAGACGGATGAGCCAGACGGATGAGCCAGGCGAGGATGAGAGCTTCCTTTTAGGTGTATCTACATCCAAATACTGTCTGAAGGGACACACTGACAAGTTTTAACTTGTCTACTGATATTCCGCTAATTGTACCTAATGGCTCTGTATAATGGAGTCCATTCAACCATGACAGACGGTAAATGCACAGTAATCCATTGTAACTAGTTAACTGAGGCTCGGAATGTGACAGCAGAGTGTCAGAATAGATACAGCAGCGCTGGTTACCAGCAAATCCTCTCTGCTCTTTTGACCCGACAAAGACAAATTACTGGGACGAAAATAGAATATGGGAAGAAAATAAATGTTTCAGCTGCCTGGAATGTTCTTCAGTTTGGCTGAGCATTGCACTTGCAGAGGGAGGTGCCAAATGGGGGCCGCAGGAATGTGAATTACTGTAGCGGCTGTTTTCCACTGGAGAGATCCAGTCAGAGACAGATGAGAGGGGAGGGAGGCTGAGGAGATGAGAGAAAGGTGTGTGGCTCAGGGGGTCGGGCCTCTGTGCCTGTGATCAGAAGAGGACCGGCTTGAGTCCTTGCCTCCGCAGAATAGCCACACCCCCAATGGGCCCCTGAGTGAGGCCCTTAAGCCCCCAGTGTGCTCCAGGGGCCCCGGAGAAGTGGCCTCTGCACACATCACCCCAGACAGGCGACTGCACTGAGCAGAGGGCCTAAGAGACGAAGTGACAGGCGTACGGGTGCCACCCCAGGCTCTGAACGCTCAAAATGATAGCATTCCTTGGGTAAAAGTCCGTGACCTTGCGGCTGGCCATCAGCTTGTGACATCACCAGGAAGGAAGGACTTATGAGAGCTACTGGCCACATAATGGTGCTGCATACCAGCACGTAATGATGACATATCAAGTGTGTTGTCTCCCCTTCTATTACTGAGATGGCTTGAAAAGGTGGGTCTTCACTTTCTACAACAAAGACTTCAGGAGAACCAGAAGATAAATAAAGCGGTATGAGTAGTGTGGCTGAACAGTCTGAATATCTGATGGCATAAAAATCCACTGATTGGATCGGTTTTCTGGATAAGAGTTACTCTTGGTAATACAGTGCTGTTCCTGAGGGCAGGCCTGGGATTGTTCCTGAGGGCAGGCCTGGCATTGTTTTAGTGGGCTGTGGTGTGTTCAGGACCAAGGCTCTGTGTTGTCACCCCACGCACAGACCTGCTTGTTTTGGGGTTGGATCCTTCTAGGGCTCTGCTCTAAATTACTCTAAATATCCATCCCTGGAACTAATATACATACAATTTGTTTACTGAAGTTGCACTGAAGTCATTCAGTGTGTGCTATAGGAGAGACAGATAACTGATGATTTAAGACACAGATATGCTGGGAGTGGGACGGGCTTTTAAAGCAGGGTTGAATCGTTGTTTCCTGCAGTGTCCTGTTTTGTACTGGTTTTTATGCACCTTGTTGTCCAGGAGGAGCAGTAAAAGCTTCTCTTCATCATCTCACATCCTCCTTCTCTTCATCTCGCATCCTCCTTCTCTTCATCTCACATCCTCCTTCTCTTCATCTCGCAT
>JAODKF010006824.1:0-11525 GCA_026779585.1 Mormyrus proboscirostris
GAGCCCCCAATTTCTGTTATGATCCCCAGTCTAGGGTTGGGGATCACCAGAAAGGTAGAGGGAAGGTAGAGGGGAAGACGAGACAACCAGGGAACGGGAAAGGAAAACACGGGAAACAAAGGGTCTCTTCCCTGGCGAATTCACATATGTGAAAATTTTGTCAATTGCAACTCCTTAAACGGTACAAGATCTAAATCATTGAAATTCTACAATATAAAGCACTGGCATATAAGCGAGCAGCAAATCTTCACCTTGCCTTCAAGAGTTTTCTTGCAATATTCGCATGTGAAATGAGGTGCCCAGCACTTGTCTTGATCCCGACAGCCATGCCGGAGTATGCCTAGTAGGCCTCGCGCATCTTACGACATACTTTCACGGAATACTTTCTCGCTCTTGTCTTTATAAATTGTCCACACACGTAGCAAAATGCATCTGCTGTGGGTAAACATCCTCTTGATGCCATCTAAATCAAATAATAATTGCTCTTTAACTACGATTTGTTATTCTCTTACTCAGCAATAACATGAACTGAAATGTTGGTTCGAGTCACCTTTGCTTTTATACTTGTATGACTACTATTGGACAGTCCAAGAACGTTCTAGAAAGTTCTAAAAGTCTCTTGAAAGATAATTCTGGAAACTTCTGGACAATTCTAGCAGTTCAAGAATATTCTAGAAGACTACTCAGTATTGAATGCGAATCGAGAATTTTCTCAAAAATAGACAAATTTCAAAATATCATTATCCTGATCACAGAAGCAAAGTTTTTGTTGAACAATAGCTATTTTCTGTTTGTTTTAGGCATAACGGGTTAGAAAAACACACTTTGTACCCAGGAACAAAATAAAAATTTGTTACATATATAGTCAACATAGGAACTGGCGATCGTACACAAGTTTACTGACTTTGTGCTGTGGATTAACCACCAATGTCTTAGTTTTAACTGAGTCTACACACAATTGGCTGAGCAAGAGCAACCTCGAGACTCTGTCCCTCTAGTCTTTTGAGGTGTTACAAAAGACTCTGTATACCATCTGCAGGTATACAGAGTGGCCAGTGCAGTGGCCGGCACTGTCAAGTCACGCCTCTGGGACCTGGGTTCAAATGTCCAGCAGGGTTCCATGTGTGTGGAGTTTGCATGTTCTTCCCATTTTGTCATAGGTTTTCCTCTGGGTACTCCAATTTTCCCCCACAGTCCAAAAGCATGTGGAGGCTAATTGGAGTTACCAAATAGCCCGTTGGTGTGCCTGTGTGAGTGTGTCCTGCGAGGGGTTGGCTCCCCATCCTGGGTTGTTCCGTGCCTTGTGCCTATAGCCTCCGGGATGGGTTTGGATGACCAAGACCATGAATAGGACAAGTGGTTTCAGAAAATGGATGGATGAAAGTTCCCTTAACATTGAAAAGAACCATTGAACTTTCTGCATCTGAGCAATGTACATCTTTCCTGGTATTCCCTGGTAAAATGGCCACTACATACAAATCATGACACAATATGCATGTAGCTTAATGCAGCCCATTAAATAAAATTCTTTTTCGTGTTTTGAACCAATATGGAAAGTGATTTGGCTCGTACTTGTAGACTGTGATTAATCCAACCGCCCCCCACCCCAGTTCCAACCCTAGTAAGGATTGATAGTTTGATTGATAAAAGCACACAGCCTCAGTTAGTCTAGCACAACAAAGCAAAAATTAAATTAATCAAGAGATTTTAAAAAGGCTGATTGATGCAATTTCATTCTTTAAGCTAGGATTTGTTGACAAAATTAATGTGACGGGGACAGCAATGGATATTCTTGCTGTATGTGGACAGGTACACATATTTTATTTCATTCCAACTTCTACATGGTCAAAAATGACAGCTGAAAATCCACATTTTAGAGTCTGGGTTCCAGTTGTCTCTGCAGATTGCAGCGATCCATTTGCTTCTCTTTTTAGTTTTTTGCAGTATGTAAAATCATTTTTTGTTAAATCAGTTTGTACAATCAATTGCACAACAGCTCTTTCCCAATTTATATGTGTTTTCATCGCATCCAGGCTAAACGTAAATGCTGCCCTCTATGTTTTAGTCAACAACAGCTAAGCATTTAGGGGACTCAAAAGGGTGAGAACTCTGACACAAAGGAAACTATATGTAACCGTACAACCAAATGGAATAACTTTCATAAAGACAATTCATGAAGACCCCACACATTCGTCACACCAGAGACGTGATTTTCCAACATAAAAATATAGAAATTTATTAAACAATGTAAAAGGGGAGATTACAATAATTTATTGACCACAGTGGTTGGCGATCAGGAATGCCAGCATCCACCCCTCCCACACACTTTCACACAGAAAAATAAAATTATTGCCACCCTCAATACATTAAAAGCCAGTTAGGCACCGATGAGCAGCACTGGGGCTCATCATAGCTGGCTTGACAGACAGCACCTTGCAGGCGCCGCACACCTCTCCAGGCGAAACCAGTGCAACACAAAGAAAATCCTCCAGCTCAGCCTGCCGCCCACTGCAACCCCACTGCTCCTGTGCAGCAGGATAAAACGACATGACATTAATTACTAACAAAACAACAAAAAAAAGAACCCCCCCGCCAACACAAAACAGAAGGGGCACTATGAGTGTAACTGAGGTCCTCCCAATTGCACCTTCGGAAGGGCCCGCAAATGAAGAAATGAAACTGCAATGTAGACAAAGCAGCAGAATTGCCAGGGACTGCAAGATGGAAACCAAAGGAACGGAAATCACTCCCACTGCCATATGCAGCCAAACCTGTGAAACTTAACAAAACGAGAAAACAACATTATACACCAGAGTATGCTATAAATGGCAGTAGACACTCGCACATATGCACCAATACGCTGAAACCACTGCCCTGTAAGCAGAGGGAAGGGGACACTGCAAGCTCCACGAGCTTGGTCGCTAAGGGGTAAACAGCAGGCCAGAGACCAGAATTAAATTAGAACTGCGATAAGCGACCTAACTCAGCGAACACCAATACCGCTATACCCCCAAGCTGGGCGTGCTGAATGACGGACAGAAATGCCTTTGCCCACACTGCCTTAAGCAGCTGCACAACCATGCCACCAATGTGGAAGCTGAACATATGTCCTGAACAAATTCTCCCCCACTCTTATATGGCATCACCTAGCTCTGCACCCCAATCTAAAAGTCCTCAGACCAATAAATACTAATTAAAGTAATATTTTAGGGAATTTACATTCACGCTAAGCCCTCCCATCCACCCCCTCCCTCGATATTGGTCACTTGCCTCAATGACATTAGTAACTGGATGACTTTCTCAAATTCAACCACGACAAGACTGAAGCCATTCTTATTGCCACACCAACACTGCTGAAGAAGATAAATCAGTCACAATTTTCCATACCTGGCTATTTCACCACTACTGCCTCTGAAGTTAATAACCTATGTGTCATCTTTGATTCTTCACTGTCTTTTGATTCCCATATAAAACGTGTCTCCAGAACGGCTTATTATCTCCAAACTCCACCTGTCACCCAACTTTGCTACTGCTGAGACCCTCATTCATGCCTTCATAACCTCCAGACTTGATTGCTGTAAGTCCCGCTTATTGGTCTCCCAGCAAAATCAATAATTAAATAGACTACAACATATCCAAAATTCCGCAGCAAGACTTCTCACCCATACAAGATCATGGCAACATATCACTCCCATCCTCCATCAGTTACACTGGCTTCCAGTACAATCCGGAAACCTTCTGCTCATCTACAAAGCCCAGAAAAACCTAGTACCCATCTACCTGTCGGAACTTCTCACCTTATACAAACCCACCCACCCACACCTTACGCTCTACTTATGCACATCTTCTATCCACCCCCTCTGCTCATCTCCGTTCCATGGTGACAGGCCATTTAATGTGGCTGACCCTAAACTCTGGAACAACCCCCCACTTGCACTTCACTTTCCATATTCAAATCCATGCTCAAAACTCACCTCTTCACTCTGGCCTACTCAGTAGAATAATAATAACAATTATTATTATTATTATTAAAGTGATGTCATTGTTGTCTTACAGACAGATTCCACAACTGCATTGCTGCTGGGTCTAGCAGACTTAATACCACCAATGACATGTAAATGTGTACAATAAGTACTTGATAAAAAATTGTCTCTTAACATGCCCTTTAAAGAAAATGAGTCAAGGACATTGATTATTTTTTTCTTTTTTTTTAGGAAATATTACAAATCAGTCTCACATACCTGATTGCCACGCAAGAATCTGTAGTGATTTACTTTATAGCTAAGTTGAAGCCGTTTGCCAAGAAAGTGGGAGAAAATCTGACATCTACAGATATGTTAACTAATATTACAAATGCTACAATAAGTGACTGTCAACTTGAGTGCACACCCTATTGTAGGCTTTTCCTAGGCTTTTGCAGTGTAGCATCAAGTCTCTGGCTACTAATGTAATGGTGCTTTTTTTCCAAAGTTGACAATTGCTTGACTTTACTATACTGTAAGTAACAGACTGAGTATTATACTGGACTGCTACAGTGCTTGCACTTAGAGGTTTAATAGTACTAATGGAAATGGCACTCACTGTTTTGTTTATGATCCTTTACCAACTCATGGACAGAATACTTCTGTATAAAGCATAATGTACTTGGTTTGTTTTTCAAGGCGTTTTTTAGGCTATGCAGGTATCCCCCGCTTTACGGACATTTGCTTTTGCAGAAGTTCTACATTAACACCTGTTTTCGCTAACCTAAAGAAATCCAAAAAGGATTTTCACTTTTGCAAAAAATAGGAGAAAAGTGAAAATAGCATTTGTTTATTGGCAAGCCAATTATAGATATAGTCATGTGCCACAGAACATTTAGTTTGATGGTGGACAGCATATACAATAGTAGTCCGTGTTGAACCCGATCCATACAGCCTACCCGATCCATTCCTTCCAGATCCGATCATCTACAGTGTACGTGTGTGCATGTGTGTGTTGCCTGAATTTACGGCGGCCACCAATATATGACATCACATGCACAAGAACACGTCTATGCTAAAAGTAAAGTGATAATAATCACTAATCAATTGTCATTATAATTACTGTAAATAGTATTTCACTAAAAATGTATGGATCGATACTTTCATGTTTTTTACTCCAAACTCTGAACCTACCACCTGAATACTGCAGCAGAAATCAAGACTCATTTGTCCAGTCAGCATTTTTCAAATCTCTCATTGTCTGAGTTCTGTGAGCCGGTGCCCACTGTAGCCTCAGTTTCCTGTTCTCAACTTAATCTTCTGCCGCTGTAGCCCACCTGCTTCAAGGTTCGATGTGTTGTGCTTTGAGAGATACTCTTCTGCATACCTTGGTTGTATCGAGTGGTTATTTGAGTTCCTTTTTATCAGCTTCAACCAGTTTGGCCATTCTTTTCTGACCTCTGCCATCAGCAAGGCATTTTCACCCACTAGATGCTTTTTCTTTTGAGACCCATCCTCTGTAAAACCTGTGTATGAAAAGCTCTGTAGATCGGCGGTTTCTCAAATATTTATACAAGCTCATCTGGCACCAACACCCGTGCCACATTCAGAGTCACTTGTTAATTGAAGCTCCTGTATCTGCATGATTTTATACATTGTGCTGCTGACATATGATTGGCTTAGATATTTGCATCAAAGGGCAATTGAACATATGTGAGTGAGTGAACTAAAACAGTTACCCACAGATCAGCAACAATGCCGCACACCCTTACAATCTGAATCAGTTCTTCACCTGCTTTCACAACCAAAACAATATAGTTGGAGCTCAAATGGTACCACCCAAGTAGAAACAAGTACTTGCCTCTATATTGTATTCACCCATGATTACAATCCCACCTGCTCCCCAAAAACTGTAGTGAAGTTCATTGATGACACCACTATAGTGGAACTCATATCTGACAATTAGGGGATGTACTACAGGAAGGTTATCCAACATCTGGTTGAATGGTGCATGGACAGTGATCTGGTCCTGAACTCTGCTGAAACCTGAATGCCGCTTAAACCAAAGAAATCATTGTGGACTAAGGTGATCCAGAAAGACCACCCACTCCCCCCATATAAACAAAGAGGCTGAGAGGGTCAACAACATCAGACTCCTGGGAGTTCACATAACAGATGAGCTATCATGGTCCATTAACACCTCCCACCTTGTGAAGAAAGCTCAAACTCAAATGAGCTGGACTCAACTCCTGGTAAAGTATTATTGCATATCATGGTATGATGTGCTACCTCCAGGTGGCAAGAACTACTCATAGATTCACAGGAAATGAGTTCCTGAACATGGATAGAGTGTATGCTGGCCACCTGTGCAAGAAGGCTACAATCATCAGCAAGGACCGAACACACCCAGGGCACAGTCCATTTGTTCCTTTGCCAGCAGGGAAAAAATACAGAGCTATCCAAGCCCACACTACAGGCTAATGAGCCCAAAGCTGTAGTTTCCATCTTCCTACCGACTATAGCTGCTGAGGACTGAGGACTGCAAAGTCAATTCCAATCAGCCTCTACCATCCATCCACTGCTAAAACCAAAGAGATCATTGTGGACTGCAGGAGATCCAGAAAGACCACCCAGTCCCCTCTCCATATAAACAAATAGATGGTCAGCAGCCATACTACCTCCAGTTCAGACTTTGTGATCCACCTGAACCTGGAAGCTGGTTTGGGCCTGGCCAATACTGGATGGGAGACCAACTAGGAAAGCTAGGTTGCTACTGGAAGTGGTGTTGATGTGGCCAACCGATTAACCCATCCTACAGTCTGTGTGGATCCCAGTGCAGTGAAAGAAACACTGTGCTGTAAAAATTGTGCCATCCTTTGGATGAGACATAAAACTGAGGTCCTGACTCTCTGAGGTCATAAAAAATCTTTGGGCATTTTTCATAAGAGTTGGTACCCTGATGCCCTAGCAAAATTGCCCACTGTGGCCATTTCAAATCTGGCCTCCTAATCAACCCGTATGTCTGAATTGTGAATTCTCTCCTGCCCATTTATCATCTTATCTACTTGATGGTGAGTTTACTGGCTTAGAATGGCTGCCATTGCACCATTCACATGGGTACTATACAATGATAGTTTAAGTGGTTCCCCATTGCTTCTATAAAAGAGCTTTGGTGTATTGAAAAGCACTTCTTTCATTTATTCATTCACCACTGCTGCTAATAGACTTTGACACAATCCATTCATATTACTGACATAATAGACAACGCACTGCATTGTATCAATGTAGCAACAATACTTGAATTCAATATAATTCTGATTAGACAATTTTTACTTACTTGCCCTATGAGTCCTTTGTATTCTATATCGGTAGAAATACTTTGTTGTTCTTGTGTGTGTATATATCTTTGTACTTCTTACTCTTTACTGCCTGTGAGTTGCCACACAAAATTTTGTTCTAGACATAACTTCACAAAAGTCTTACCTTATGGATTATATAGCTGAATGTAGCAATAAAGATCCATTGTCTTTTACTTGATTGGGTTGTTCTAGAGTTTTCTTTTGAGGGCACGTGATTTATGTGCATTTTACTGTACCAGTAACAGTATGAGACCCCAATATAAGTAAGAATATTGTGGCTCATTATTGTATTATCTTTTCTCACCCCTCTGATTATGTAAGTGTGTGTGCAAGTACATGTATGCTGCCATATGTATAGTTTGGAATTTAACTGTAAGTGTTATTCTTTATATTACATTTGCACAATTTATCAAATTTGATTAATCTTATTGGTGAGTAATTTGAGACAAAATTTGAGACAATTAAATTTTAATTGCCGTTACCAGATCTTAAAATACAGACAACCGTTTGATCATTAGTCATGTTCTTGTAGCAGTTTGTGAAAAGCAAATGCAGCTTTGGGAGGTTTTAAGAAATGGTGAATGGGGGGACGGGGCTTGAATGTTGTTTCAGTTTTTCCCTCTTTTTGAATCATTACTGAACAACATACCTACAATAAATACAGGCCTACAGTGAGATTAATAGAATAAAGAATAGAAGAGTATGCCAGTGACTGAAAGCATACTCTCAGCTCCATTAACAGTTTGTGTCAACAATACCCCTAGGAATGAATGGATTACCATACTCTAGAAAAATTCTCTCATAATGAAAATTTGAATGTAAATATAGCCTTAGTCAAGGAAATTCTCCTGAAAATTTAAGATCAGATCCAATGGGTATAATGTCATAAATTATATTCCAGATTTAACCGGAAAGTTTGTGTCAATCCAGTCTTGATTCGGAGGCCCATTGCAGCACGTCTCTCATCAAAGCATCAAAGAGAGCAATAAAGATCCTTGGTGGGCCTCCTGATTTAGTGCAGTGATTTCTCTTTTCATTTCTAGACTATACTACAGCAGCACACAGTGCACCAGTTAAACTGATGCCTGACAGTTGGTAACACACATAAATATATTAATCTGAAAATTGTCTTGTAATTATGGAGCTCCACTTATCAATAATAATAATAATAATAATAATGTGCAACTAATTGAACTGTGGTAGAATATGCAGTTACAGAGTTTTGTCTTTGTACGACAGATTATGAAGGGCCTCATGAACCTTTACAGCAGAGTTATGCCACTTTAAAAAACAGTAATGCAACTTTAAAAATGATTTTTGAGGGACTCTTCCTTTTTTAGGCAGTGAAAACTATGTAAATTGAAGACCAGATTAATGACTCAAGAATTACAGGAAGGCAATTGGAGCAATGCAACGAGGCAGTTTTTAGGGCCAGTTGCCTTCTCGAATTAATTTTATAGGTACTTTAATGAAAATCTTCTATTTTACCCTAATTCTATTGCCTAATTCTATGTCGTAGTTTCAAATGTATGAATAAAAAGTTTTTCAAAATATTACATGGAATTTTAAGTCCCCAAAAATCCTTATAGTTCACCGACAAAAATTAATATCCTTGAGTGGTCTAGTATTATATAAGTTAGGCAGGTAACATGTCCAACCCTGAATGGATAGCTTTACCCACAAAGGACCTACCTTGTTCGACACCAAAACATCATATGTTGAAATATCTTCACTCCATGGATTTTTAACTCTTAACAGTAGAACATTCATCTGGAAGGAGGAACTCTTGCTTTTTTATTCCCTCAAAATCTTCATGCAGTTCTGGAAAAAAATAAACTCATATTAATGTCAGCTCCAGTAGAATGTAAACACAAGGTACCCAAAAGGCAAGTCTTTTAAGGAATCTGTGTTCAATTTCCTGTGTAAGGCAAAAATACGGCTTATCTCATAACCAGTTTCGGTAACACTTTAATTGGATAGTCTGCCTACAGAAGGTATACAGAGTATTTGTAAAATTTCAACAACATATTACTTGAGATTCAACAATCACAATAACATTGGTTGAATAAGTAGTCAAATTCACTTAAATTATTCAAAGAATTTAGTATGTAGGTATCTTAATGAGTCATTATATGCTCTATATAGAATGTATTCCGTCAAACATCTACAAACACAGCAAAACAGAAAACACGGTGGAAAAAACAGCTGAGTAGTTGAATCTTAACTAAGTTGTTGAAATGCTACAAATACTCTGTAAGCTGTCTATCCATATAAACTGTTAACCCAGTTTTTTATAGGTTTGCACTCTAGGAACTTTATATCAACTAAATCAGTCCTGTTTCCACACCAAACAAGCAGTATTACCTACAGTAGGATGCCGTTGTTTCCTTAATTCCATGTGAAAAAGGTATGATCACATTACTATATACAGTAAGAGAGCTGCAGGTCTCTGTTATAGGCTTTTAGATGGCTGAGGATGTTTGACTGTATTGTGTGCTTCTCGAGGTCTAAACCATGATTTTCCCATGGTTTTCCAAAAAGAAGCTTGATGACATATACCCTGAAGTTTGCTCATTTGCAACAAATGCAAAAGTCATAGGAATCCCTTGTACCCACATTTTGGATATGCTCTTCTGTATTTTAAAGAGATTTGCAGAACCGTAACAAAGATGCTTGGCGTCTCAATCCATTGCCTTTAACAGCAATCTCTGGCATAGTTGTTGAAGAAATTAGTCCTTCAGGCTATCAATTATATGCCAGCCTCTTTGACCCTGACTATGAGAAGATTGACTGTATTGAATTAGAAGGACGATGAGCCATTTTCATATGCCTACTGGCATTAAGAAGATTTAAAAGACAACAGGGCTGATATTGGTAGCATAATGGTCGTTATGCTTCTTCACCACTTCTGGATGCTTGAGCTCTGTAATGTAAGCACTAAACTCTGAGATCCATCTTTTCAGCACCAGTGGTGTTGCAAATTAGTGATTATCAGACCACTTCAAAAACATAAATGGCTTATGTTGAGACACACCCAAACACTCACCAGCATCCCCCCTCACTAGAAAACTAATTAAACATACAATTCTTTGGAATTAGAGTCTGGAATCCCATACACAAGTTTGTCTCTGACATTTTTTTTCTGTTGATTGTTCTGACTTCGTCATGGCTCCCTTTATGTCATTCATTAAACTATTTTGGCAAGAAAGAAAAAGGGAGAAAGAAGGCCTAATACACACATTCAAATAAGACCTGAACACAAAAAGTGAAACAATCAATGTGCCAAGACAAAAGAGATCGTACACTGCAAATCGAATACAACCAAAAGCGTAGAGTAAAATGAAAACAAAGCATGCTCCTTCTTGCTCGCTGGGGTCTCCTTTTGCAGGTGTGGCATCATGGTGTTTATGCTGACGAACTGGGGATTGACTTACAAAGGCAAGCTGACAGACAGGAGCTAGAATGCATGGAGCTTGGCATTGCTCGCCGTCCGCGGTACATTCACCGCTCCTCTCGACGTCGTTTTAATATTACCTCCACACCCGCTGACACTATTCCAACGGTTTGGTCTATAAGACCTGTCTTCTCAAAAAGACGATCTCCAGGCGATTGGTGTAGGCAAACGAAATGGCTGAGGCGCCTGCCGCTGGAACTGGATCGGATTAACCAAGGACTATATTCTGACAGAACTCTCCGCTGTGCGCTCCTGAACTGTAGGTCACTAACGGACAAAACTACTTTCCTGAATGAACTGACTATTTCTAAAAATCTGGACATGCTGCTCCTTGTAGAAACATGGCAAAATCCTGGTGATTACCTACAACTAAACTTGCTTACCCCCGCTGGTTATAGTTTTTTGTCTAAACCCCGTCTGACGGGCAGGGGTGGTGGTCTAGCAGTGATTCATCGTGACTGTGTTAAACCTACTACTGTGGATTTCCATGAGATTATTTCATTTGAATATCTGGTTTTTAAGATCGCTGGGAAAGCTTCGTTGCATGTTATATTAATCTATAGACCTCCGAAGCCTCACCCTAACTTCTTTTCGGATCTTAATGAGTTGCTTACTCTGGTTTGTGGCATGTCTACTACGGTCATTTTGCTTGGTGACTTTAATATTCATGTGGATACTGACTGTGCATCGGCTAGCGAGCTACGTTCAGTACTGGATTGTTTCTGTTTTGAGCAACATGTTGACTTCCCA
>JAODKF010006825.1:0-11514 GCA_026779585.1 Mormyrus proboscirostris
AGTGTGCCCTGCGATGGGCTGGCCCCCTGTCCAGGGTTGTTCCCTGCCTCGTGCCCGTTGCTTCCGGGATAGGCTCCTGACCCCCCGCGACCCATTTGGATTAAGCGGGTTGGAAAATGGATGGATGGATGGATGTTGCAGCTAATGAAAAAGAATGGTATTGCAATTAACATGCCAATATCATCGGAGTAATAGCAGCTACCATCCGTGACAACACTGCAGTTAAAGTATCATCAGCCCAGTACATCTGATTCATAATGGATGGAGACACAGACCTGTCTGTCAAGGAGTGCGTGATTGTGTATATCCACATCCTGCTTGACGGACAACCCACGACCATCCTCGTCGGGCATGTTGAGGTGGAACATGCTAATGCTGATGGTAAGTTGTTTCTTCTTCTTCTTGTTTTTTAATTAATTAATAGCATAGTTGCATAGTTATTGTGTGTATATATATATACAGTATAGAATGAATAAGAACTGGAATACACTATCACATCATCAAGATAGGCAGAACAGTCTGTCATTGGGCCCAGCACCAAATTCATGAGACGCTGGAAAGTTGCCGGGGCATTCCTGAGCCCAAATGCCATAACTGTGTACTGGAGAAAAGCATCAGGTGTAACAAAAGCAGAAACATCAGATGCAGTTTCAGTCAGGGGAACTTGCCAGTATCCCTTCAAAAGATCCAATTTGGTCACAAACTTTGATGACCCCACACGATCTACACAATCCTCCATATAAGGTAAAGGATAGGAATCAGGAATGGTCACATAATTCACCTTTCTGTAATCAGTACAGAAACAGAAAGTGCCGTTGGGTTTAGGCACCAGTAAACAAGGGGAACTCCAAGGGCTCTGGCTCTGCACAGTCAATAGATATTTCACTTCAGTGGACATGATCTGATGCTTATGTTACTTTGCGTGGAGAAAGGAACCAGAAGAGGGAAACAACACTAATACTTGATCATCTGGATGGAATTCACGAAGAACAGCATGCTGATCATAATGTCTCTTCATCTTATTTTGAGAGGACAAAAGAGCCTGGTTAGCAGCCTCACATGCAGCCTGTAACCTGTCCCGAAATTTCTCCACATAAGAAGGAACATCCATCTGAACTGGCTTTTCAGTCAACAACTGGTCTTTTAAAAGCTTTAATGGGCCCCGCACAGAGTGCCCAAATACCAGCCCTGCTGGACTAAAACCAGTTAATTCCTGCACCATTTTGCACATAGCAAACATAAGCAGGGGCAACCCCTCATCCCACTCACATCCACACTCCAGACAAAAAATCCGTAGTCTTTTTATAGTTTGATGGAATCTCTCTAGAGGCCCTTGTGATTGTGGGTGAAATGCACATGCTCAATCTTTGATGTTTGTAACTGCCATGATCCGCTCCGTACGATCCTCCGGTGTGCCACGCCCACCTCGTTACCTTGTGTTCCTGCCCCGATTCGGCGCTTCTCAGCTCGCCTGCCTCACGCGACGTGACAGTAACATATGAGCGAACAATTTTAATGTAAAATTAGAACCTTAGTCTGACTGAATGATTTTTGGTAACCCAAACATAGAGCAAAACTGCAGAATAGTTCGGGAAACAGACTTGGCAGTGATTGTGCGCAAAGGAACCGCCTTGGGAAATCTTGTAGCCATGCATATTATTTTAAGTTTGCATTGCTTTCCAGATTTCATTTTCAGGAGAGGTCCCACACAATCAATCAGCAAACAGTCAAATGGCTCTCCCACAGCAGGTATGGGATGGAGAGGAGCATTAGGGATGACCTGGTTAGGGTTTACCACCACCTGTCATGCATGACATGTCTTACAATAATTAACCACATCAGCCTTCAGCCCAGGCCAAAGGAAATGACGAAGGATGCACTGGTAGGGCTTGTTAATACCTAAATGACCTGAAATCACATGGTCATGGCCTAGTTTCAACACATAGCACCTAAAAACAGCAGGTACAACAACTTGGTGGACACTTTCACCAACAACACCATGGAGTGGGGACCACTTTCTACACAGCAAGTACATAATATCCACATGGACACTCATCTAATTTGTCCTGTTCCACCACTGATGAGAAGAGACATATGATGGTTTGGTCCTCTCTTTGAGCCTTACAAAATTCCTCTCTCTGAACAGGCAATGCCAAAGATCCTGTAAATAGCTCCTGGACAGTAATCTTCACCGGTCCCTTAGAACCTTGTGAGTCAGAAAGATCCAAAGTATTCTTTTCAGTTGCATCAAATACACTGGACAACTCTAGATCATCACCATACTTCCTTGCTTGAGCATGGGTCAACACACAAGTGGGAAAAACAGAGGGGTACTCCCTTGTTAGACCATCATTATCCCTAACCGGGATTGTAACAACCTCTGGCAGGGGAAACACTTTCTCACCAGCTGTCATAAGGCGTAGAACACGGACCTGGGAAACAGGCGATGGAAGGCAGGAACGTGGTTAAATAAAAGGGTTTAATCGTGGATCGCTAGGGCATAACAAGGAAGACAAGAACAAAAACACTCCACTACGCTACACAACACTATAATGACAGAACTAGGGAAACAAACTCTGACATGGACTTAAATACATCAAAGTAATACAGACAACTGGAAACACTGGGAATCGACACGAGGTTAACGAGGGGGGCGTGACACAGGAGGATCAGCACGATCGGGGTGTGACAGAACAAAGGCGCGCTCACTGGATGGAACCGGGGACACAGGAAAAAACAAGTCAACGAGACACAGCAAACAAGACAGACACACAGAACAGACACAGGGACAGCAACTCCGACAATAATCAACAAATCACAGGGAAAGCAAACAGGCACAGGGGCAACACCGGAGACACAGGGGGAACACCAACGGGAGGATCAAAGGGGCCAGGGGCGAACGAAGGAGAAACAGGAGGATGAGGAGCAAATACAGGGGGCACAAAGGGACCGGGGACAAACGCAGGGGGCACAAAGGCAGGGGGTACGGAGGCAAAGGGCAGGGGGAAACGGGGAGCTGCAGGGAACCCAGGCGAAGGGGAGAAGGGGCTGATGAAGGGGCAGCTGCCACCAGCCAAGGCGCAGGCGACCGCCGAGCCGGAGATGGGGAACCCACAGCCAGCCGACGGGGCGCCGAAGGTGGAACCGTAGGCGACCCCCGAGCTGAAGTCAGGGGGCCACAGGTGACTGTGGGCGGGAGCTGGAGGACCCGCAGGCGACCGCCGTGCCACAGCCAGGGGGACCAAAGGTGAGCCAGGGGGCAGGGCAGGCGGGAA
This sequence comes from Mormyrus proboscirostris, assembly GCA_026779585.1. Taxonomy (NCBI): domain Eukaryota; kingdom Metazoa; phylum Chordata; class Actinopteri; order Osteoglossiformes; family Mormyridae; genus Mormyrus; species Mormyrus proboscirostris. The sequence continues at coordinate 3,276 of JAODKF010006825.1, forward strand.
CTGACCCCAGCACTTGCCACTCTGGGGCAAGGGTGGAGGAGTTATTGGGGAGGTCAAGGGGGAAGTCACAGGGAAAATCATGGGGGAGGTTAAGGAGAACCTGCCTGGTTAGGGAACTTTGGGACCTGTGGGATAGCGTCCGAAATGGACCTGGCGTGTCTTCCTGTCCCCGTTTCTTTTGCTTCTTCCGCCACCTTCCTGTAGCAGGCGGCGGTGTTTGGGGCACCTCCGACAGTTCAGCCAGAGGACCGTATGCCAATCCCAGGGCTACAGCATCTCGTTTTAATTTAGCTTCCGCTACTCCGAGTATCAGCTGCCTCAAAATGTCGTGCACCTCCCAAGTTGGGTGAGCGTCTCCGGGCAGGGACATTTCTCCCAAAATATCCCTACAGTGGTAGGCTAAAGCCCGAAGCAGGGGATCATCCTGGACTTCGGGCTGATCAAGCCAATGCGTTACCTTGTTAGTCACGCTGAGGTATTCCTCCACTGACATCCAAGGTTTTGTCTTTTGTTGGAGTTCTGTCGTAAGGCGTAGAACAAGGACCGGGGAAACAGGCAATGGAAGGCAGGAACGGGGTTAAATAAAAGGGTTTAATTAGGGATCGCTAGGGCATAACAAGGAAGACAAGAACAAAAACGCTCCACTACGCTACACCACAATACAACACTATAATGACAGAACTAGGGAAACAAACTCTGACGTGGACTTAAATACAACAATCTAATATAGACAACTGGAAACAGCTGTGAAACACTGGGAATCGACACGAGGTTAACGAGGGGGGCGTGACACAGGAGGATCAGCACGATCAGGGTGTGACACCAGCCATATCGTTTCCCACTATTATGTCAATACCCTTGACAGGGAACTCACTCAGACCTCCCAACCGAGTGAACCCTGAAAACAAAGATGAAGTAAGAAAGGCCTGATGTAAGGGCACCCTTAATGGATTCAAACTAATACCTCGCACAATCACATGTGAACCACAAAAGGACTTATCAGTGAAGTCAAGAACTTTGTCCAACAGCTGCATCTCAAATCCATCTGCAATAAATGGCTTGAATGTCTCCTCAATATCAGTCTTATAACCTTCAACATCCACATTACCAACAGGTTTAGGCAGTGATAGCTTATTCCAAGCCTTCAGTTGGCAATTAAATGGTCTGGCTTTTGACAATAGAAACACAATCACCTCCCCAGAACACCAGAAGGAAGGCCAGGTTAAGAAGCACCAACTTCTCACTGGTTACGTTTAACCGACTTAAATGATTTAGCTGGTATATTTCCCTTGGGAATTTGGTCACGACCATGTGCAATGAAATCAGACCGGTCACTTAAAACAGACTTGAAAACTGTTTTATGCATCAGCAGAAACTCATCAGTCAAAACAGCTGCATCAGATAGGGAGGCCACTTTTTGCTCATTCAGATGCACCACAATTGGCTCTGGCAGGCAGTTCTTAAAATCCTCTAACAAGATCTCTTTTTGCTGCTCTATAGTAACCACCTTGGAAGCACTACATCACTTATCAAATAACTGCCTTTTCGCGGGCAAATTCTACATAAGTGTGATGACCAGATTTTCTGTTTAAACTAAACTTCTGCTGATAAGCCTCAGGCACAAGCTCATATGCACGAGGCACCACTACTTTTGCCACATCATGATCCAAACTCTGTTGTATACTTAAAGAAGAACAAACCTCTTGTGCCTTCCCGACTAACTTGCTTTGCAAAAGCAAGGACCACATATCCTTTAGCCAGTGTAGGGTTGCTGCTACACGTTCGAAAGCAGTAAAGTAGGGGTCAACCTCTGATTCTCTGAATGGTGGCACTAATGAAACATGTTTACTTACATCAAAGACTGTATTGGGAGCAGTGTGGGGAGTCTGCACTCATTTAGCAGTCTCTGCCACCACAGTGCAATAAGGCAATAGCTGCGTATCATACTTCTGGCGCTCAATCGCCAGCTCCAACTCTTTATTGCAGCTATGTGGTCTAGTGGCACGGGTTCAGCTTTTGGAGAAGACACAGCATCTATGCCTTGACCAGGAGCAGTCCCTAGGGACTCCGCAAATGGAGAAGCTCCCGGCCCCTCATACGCAACGCCTGGCTCACTCCTCTCAAGAACAGCAGGCAATATTCCTTCCTCAACTAATTTCTCCACAATCAGGCTTTGAATTTCAGCCTTTCATGCAGTACGAAGTACTGTAAGTCCACATTATAGAACCCAGCCACCACTTCTAACTCGGCCATTTTACATGAGTGCAAGGCCTCCAAAGATGGCTGGAGTACAAATGTCTCCAAAGAAAATGCCATTGTCAGACCTGGTTGCACACAATACTACAAGGCTGACAACCAGATGCAGGATCCCACTCAGTCAACAATCCACAGATGCCAGCAGAACCTGCCCCCAAATGGCCAAACACAGAAGGATCCAGGACGCGCTCCCACTTTTTACGCTGCCATATAGGACACGTAACAACAACACCGGGTCCCTAAAACAAAGTCACAACACTACTTTCCATCACCACTAGTGCTGTACAATTTATTATGTTTGATCCACTAGCCTGCTACATAAACCTACACATGTATAGTAAATAATAGTCATGCCATATCTCCAGGGGCAAGCCAGGCCAAAATAAAAAACAACAATCCCAAACTGTCTCCACCCCAACACACACACTATACTTACCTAACAAAAGAAAGAAAAGAAAAGACATGCATCTACCCTATCTCCCTAACTACAAAAAAACAAGAACAAACAAGATGTACAAATGAAATGGCGGTCACCCCCTTCCAGCAATGAAGGACAAAAATACAAACAATAAGTACAACTTACGGGCAAGCCCATAACAGGCTATTTATAATATGAATAGCGATCTTTGGGTGACAGTGACACTACACACCCCGCATGCAGGTAAAACAAAGTAGGGTGACATGGTCTACTTTTTAACCGATTTAACCTAATTTTAAAAACTTTAATACTTCTGACCATGGACGTTTTGAAAAGAAGACCGATTACGGTTTTAGTCAGCGTTTTTTTCATGTTTCTATAAGATTTTAGCGAGTTATGAACCGAAATACACGAGAAACATACTTGGCATTGCCAACGATGCCATCGACTCCAGAGAGTTAAGTAAGGACAAGGTTGAGAATGGTGGGACTTAAGCACATTAACATAACATAATTAGTATCACTAAGCCTAAAGTCAACAATATAAAGTTTTGAAAACTTTGAGGTTAGGGAGGACCCCAATGATGGCAACAAAACATGCACCCTATCACCTGGTTGGAACTGTCTAGTTATTGCCTTTTTGTCAAATTGCCTCTTCATATGGACAGAATACAATGACTTTTTAGCTAAGGAACATGGTCAATGTAATCTTTCCTTAAAGGTGGTTATATACAGTACATCACCAAATTGTTTTTAGTCACACCATCATATAAAAACTCCTCTTACAATGCTTTTACAGTAGAGGGCCATGCACAGAGTGTCCAAACACCAACTCAGCCGGACTGAAACCTAAAGCTTCTTGTACGGCTTCCCAAACTGCAAAAAGAACAAGTGGAACACCTTGATCCCACCCTCAGTATCAGAACAATATTTATGTAGCATAGATTTAAGGGTTTGATGGAAACTTTCTAGTGCTCCCTGAGATTCTGGGTGGTAAGGGCAGGAGGTCTGGTGTTTAACCTTCAGTGCTTTCAATACCTGAGTAAACACTTTAGAAAGAAAATTAGACCCTTGATCAGTTTGCACAAACATAGGAAGACCGAAAGTAGTAAAAAATTTAACTAAAGCACTAGTCACAACGGTAGCAGTGATACGACGGAGAGGGACAGCCTCTGGAAATCGAGTAGCGGTGCACATTATAGTGAACAAATACTGATTTCCAGCTTTTGTTTATGGAAGCGGATCCACACAATCCACTAACACGCGCTCAAAAGGTTCATCAATAACGGGTATTCGCTGTAATGGAGCAGGGGGAATAACTTGGTTTGATTTCTCAACATATTTACATACATGACATGACTGACAATAATTTGCCACATCACGCTTTAAGCAGGCCAGAAGAAATGCTGAAGAATACGGTTATAAGTCTTTGTTATACCAAAGTGACCTGACTAAGGATGATCATGGGAGAGATGAAGAACAGTTTGTCTGTACTCTTTTGGTAGAACAATCTGGTGTGCAGAGTGTAAGAGTTAACACACAAACTGGAAAAATATCAAGTGGCACATCAGAATCAGAATGCACTGGACTATCAGCAACCTCCAGAACTGGTAATACTTTACCTCCAGTGATATCGTTTCCTAAAATAAAGACAACACCCGCAACAGGCATCTCTTTACATACCCCAATCTTAAACATACCTACTGCCAGATCTGACTTAAGGTACACATCATGCAATGGCACTTTAAAATATTCAGGCTCAAACCCATAACAAAATGCGTATGAACCACAAAAGATTTGTCTGAAAATGGCAAAGTGCCTTCTAAAATAAAAAAAGGAGCCGCCCAGTGTCACATAATATTTTAATGGGTGACAGAGGATAGTCTTTACCAAGAGATACAAAACCTGTCATAACAAATGGCTCATAGCAATTCTCCACAACCCCTGAAACAGGAGAAGAAATCCATCCAGCTAATGCCACATTTTTAGGTTTCACACATGACCCAGAAGACATTGACCGCTCCTCTTTTCTCCTTAACACTTGACATTGGGCAATAAGATGACCAGGCTTATGACAATAAAAGCACTCTCGACTTGCAGGAGGAGGAAAGCCCAGAGCACTAGAACACAGGCACAAAAACAGACCCCTGTCGTGTTAAGGCTCCCTCAGTTAAACTTTTTAAAGACAGCAGCTTCCGCTAAATGTGTGACTTTATGTTAATTTAAATAAAGTACAACTCTATCAGGCAAGCAATTTTTAATTTTTTATATATATATATATATATATGTAATTATTACATAAAGAAACATAATTATAAATCCAAGCCTCCTGAGGTATATCTAAGTTTACAATGCCACCAAAGTTACATGCAGTATAGCAGGACAATAATAATAATAATAATAATAATAATAATAAATTTTATTTCTAATGCACTTTTCATCTACAGACAGAGTAATAAAAAAAGTCTTTTTAAAAAGGTGTGTTTTCAGGCCACGTTTAAAAGTGTCAATGGTCTATGGTGCCCTCAAATATATATATATAAAATTATATAGAAACATCATAAATAGATATATCTAAGTTTACAATACCACCAAAATCACATATACCAGGACAAAGAGCAATCTCAGCCCAAACAAAGCAAAGCCTAAGAAGGGCCACAGCATGGAACTGAACACCACCATCTTGCCACACCAGTATATTGTTATACAGATCCAGCCACTTGAATTTTCCCCTCCAAGCCGGCTGCCTGCCGGTTGCCTGCCGGCTGCCTGCTGGTTGCCTGCCAAAAGCCAGCCAAAGGGAGTAACCCCCCTCCTTCTAGGGGTGTGCCTAAATTTTTGTCTAAACCCGTCCATTTATTCACTTGCAGGGTGATACCATGAGATGGCGCTTTCTTTACAAAAACACATTTTAGTTGTGGTCACAAGTTTACATACACAAGTACAACAGGTATCAACCAGAATTTTTTGGTTGCCATTAGCAAGCTTCTGGTATAGTTCTTGCTGAATATTCGATCACTCTTTGCAGAATTTCTAGTAGGGTTCCTGGCACGGACCCAGCTTTTAAGCATAACCCACATATTTTCTATAGGGTTGAGATCGGGGGTACTTCACAAAGCAGGATTTCTTGCTTAGCCGAATAACTTGTTGGAGTTAAGGTAAACTGAAGACACAGACGAAGTTTTTACAACACCAGAGACAGGGCTAGGTACTTTGCTAGCAAGCATACCAGTACATACTAATCCATAATTTGTTTATATTACGTGGTTTTTACAATCTGTTATAGGTCTTGATAGTAATTTAGCAAATTGATGTATTTCAGTTTTGACTGTCTTATTAGTAGTTTTAGGGTCAGTATGTAGGTCAGTACCAGGCCAAGTACCACCCCCAGTCCACTTCTAGCTGGATAAGGACAGTGTGAGTCTTCATTATTTTGTGATCACGAGGACAACACAAGGCACACCTGAAAAACAAACACATATGCCCTCTACAAGCACGTAACAGTTCCACTTTACAATAAAGCTCCCTTTTGCCACTTATAAATGGTAGTAACTCATTCATAAAAAGAAAACTGTGTTAGAATTTGTTTAAAATTGTATATTAATAATTTGCAGAGTGTTACAACCTAATTAATGACCAGATTACAAACCTTATTGTAAAGTGGCACCCATTTTTTTATCTAATAGGGTGAAAGTGACAAGTAGCTTATATTGGCAAAGTTGTTGGCAATATAACACTTCAATATAGGTTTTTCAATTGCAGTTTTGGGTTTGTCTTTTCCTAGGTGGTACGGAGGCTTGGTGATCAGCACTGTAATTTTATACCCCCAAAGAGGGAGAATTGATCCCCACTCCAGACTTTGAGTGTATTGATCTTGTGTGTTTTCCCCATGGAATGTCACTGTATGCCCTTGATGGACAGAGTTCCCATCTTCTTGGGATTTGGTTTTAGGCTCCTTGTTATCCTGTGATGGGTAAGCGATGTGAAAAACAAATGGATGCTACTTTTCCCCTTTGTGTATGAATCATTAAAAAAATGCACATTTCTATCATTTTAGTCATGACCAATTACAATTATTTACTTCATATGAACAGGCATAGTTGGTTCGTAACTACTTACATGTAACACCATTAGGTAATGAATTAATAAAATGAATATAAAATGAATAATAAACGACTGAGCTGCCCCATAATAAATAATAAAATGAATATAACTGTAACTGTATAAATGTGATGCATGTGACAATCCATTGTGGCAACAGTGTAAATGCGTACTTATGTGCATTTGCGCTGACATGAAAACAAAATATAATGCATTTTAATTCTTATATGCTAACTCTACTTCATTTGTGGTATGTAGGTTAAAATGCAAGGTATTTTCTTGTCATAGCAGCGCAAATGCACATAACATAAGTACAAATTTGCACTTTTACAAACAATTGATTATTGAACATATCATTTTTAAAGGTGAATGCATACTTGCACACCAGTGATGTCCGTCCCTGCTTATATTCATGTAATAAATATACAAATGTCAATTAGGTGGTAATCTGCCTGAGACAAAAAGAAAAAGGAAAAAAATGGTAATAATGATCATCCGCTTATAGTGATCAATGTCATACAGACAGATATGATCACTATAGCCAGATTCAACTGTATTTCCAATTTTAGCGATATGTGTGCCCAGATAGCAATCGTTATTGATTCAACGTTGAATTATGGTCAGAAAGGTTGTTTTGTGGTTGAAGTTACTTCAACTTTAAATCAACATTTTTACAGCAACAACAATTTTTATGTTGAAAAAGAGCCATTGAATCAATGTTGACTAAGGGTCGTGTTTTCAACATTGAAACTTTGGAATACGTTACCTATAGCAGAGAAGCAGAATCACTTCCTTGTTTTAAAAAGCTTTTAAAAATCACATTTCACTTTATTGTAAAGTACTTTGAGTTGCATTTCATGTATGAAAGATGCTATACAAATAAAGCATCTTCTTCTTCTCTTTAAACAAAGCAGTTTTTTTCCACTGCAATGCATGCAACATATTTGGATAATTAAGCAACTAAAATGATGTGGAGAACCTTTAAAAGTCGCTCTTACAGGGAATACACCGACAATAAATTACCAACGGAAAGTGAATGCTTGAGCCTTAATTCCTGTTTTTATATAGCGAACTGGGTCACGCCATTTTCTGGTGCGGGGGGCATATTATACACATAGCTGTGGATAAATCACAGTTTTTTTTAAATACATGAAAAGAGTCTTATGTTACATGGGTAATGTGTAATAGAAAAACATCTAAAGGTCATCTCTGGACAGAGACTGAACGGAAGAAGGAGCGCGCGGCACCCTGTTCGGAATGTTCCATACTTTAAACCTTACCCACCAGCGCCATCGCGCAATCCCGCCATCATGGTCTTTGAGGCTGCGAAGAGAGGGTGAGTTAAATTTGAAACTTACTCTTATACTGGCCGGTTCTGTGAATAAAAGAAAACTGCTGTTATTGGGGCCGAGATGCTCCTCGAGACTAGCCCGGTTGACGCGCACTTTACAGCCAGCCGGTGTCG
>JAODKF010006826.1:0-11509 GCA_026779585.1 Mormyrus proboscirostris
TCCCATCTCTTTCCATTGACGAGGTCTGATAAAATGGTTATAGGAGAGGATTGCTGAGAATATAATTTTCCATCAGGCCACGTAACTATGACAAATCTGGGAGATTTTAAATGAGAGACATATGGACAATATAATGGAAAAGATAACATGAATTTGATTTAACGAGTAATGACACTTTACAGCAATGCCCTTTTTCTCTACAGCTGATCGGAGTAATGTGATGTGGATTCTAGCCCAAGTCTGTTTTCGGTCTTGGTCTTGGTCTTGACCATCCTTGGTGTAGGAGCCTAAAACTGTATTTTTGGGTATTAATAATGGATCTTATGTTGTTGAAGGAGATTAATTAGATTATTATTTTCAATAATATCAGTTTGCTAAATTAAGGTTTGTACCTTTAAGAACGTCACGTGAGAATAGAGGTCATCACGGAATTAGTTAGGGAAGGACGGAGCCGCACGGTTTTTGGACCTCTGTCTCTTTTAATTTTAGAAGGAATTCTGCTTATCTTTTTGGATTTTCGAAGTATTTCTTTTGCTATACGGAAAACTTTATGTACTGTAGTGTTATTTGATTTAGTAAATAGTTTTTATTTAACCGAATGGATTTGCGTATTTCTTTTGTCGCCGTTTCTTTTCTTTTGCCTTACGTTTTTGGATGGGAGAGAGCAAAGCGTCAACCTTCGGCTCCACTTTTGGATTTGGACACTACATTCTTAGTCAAAAAACTTGGCTTTTGTGGAACACGGAAGGAAGTTTCAGCTGGCAGAGCCCGACGACTGCAAACTGTGAGTCGTATTTTTTCCTTGCTAGCTTAGAGTAGCATACGTGCTGGAGTTAGCCTGCAATAGCAGCGCCTGCTGTAATTGGATTTAAAAATCAAAGCTCAACGGACTATATTCAGTGAATATAGAGGTGGAAAGCATTGTCTGCGTCAAGTTTTTTTCTTTTTTCTTTTTCAACGGTGCTTTGTGATACTTTGCTTTAAGTAGGTGGGGACTGTGATACCTTGCTTTAAGTAGCTTGGGACATTTTTGCTTGTATGGATAGGCCAGACAGCGAAAAACGGATGGTAAAAATGACGGAAAAGGCCCGGGAGGAAAACGTGTCTAGACATGTGCATGCCAGAAGAGCTAAGCTAGGGCGGGACTAGCATTGTAAAACACCTCGAGCGATTAATGGAGGATGATGTAAACGTGGATGTTGTTAAGGAAAAATGACGGAATGCCTTTGTTAATTTACAAAGGGAATTCTGTGAAATAAATTTCGATATGAAAGGGCTTATGACCGAAGAGGAATATTCGGATGATCAAAACAATTGGTTCGTTCCGAAGGTAAATGCGATGGATGATTTTTTTTCTGGAGATGTGACGGATGGATGAATAATGTTTTTAAACCATCTAAACAAGCTGAAGAGTGCGATGCACAAGTAACCTCTGCGGATAGTGTGTCTACGACATTAGGGTTAACCGCTAAGCGCTCTAGCAGGCAAGGTTCCCATTGTGGAAGCATGACGTCCGCTGCTTCATCAGCTAAGATGAAAGCAGCCGTGGAGAAGGCTGCATTAAAAGTAAAGGCTGCAGCTTTAGAGAAAAAATTAGCTATTGAAAGGAAAGAAACAGAATGACTTGCCGAACAAATGAGGAGAGAAGCATGCATAAAGGCTAGAAAACAGATGCAAGAGCTTCAGAATGCGATTGCTGAGGCAGATGCAAAAATGGAAGTTTTGCAAAAATATGAAATTAGGCAAACCGAGAGGAGTGTGGCAGAATTTAGCAATATTATGACCTCTCCGCCGGTATCACAGCATAACCTCGAAGTAGAAGATGTTCTCCAATCGCAATTACATAATAGGGCCTCACCCACTCCTAGTGTAGAATTCAATGTTGGGCCAGCACTTGATAGTTTATGTAAAGCAATTTCCCAGCAAGCTAACGTAACAGAATATTTGGTGAAGAACCACAAGGCATCCTTGTTACCAGATATAAACATACCCACATTTAACGGTGACCCACGAGTATAAGCCGTTTATTAGAGCCTTTGAGCACGCTGTAGAAGACCGTACGGATAATGATCGAGATCGCCTCTACTTCTTGCAGCAGTATACGAGTGGTCAGCCGCACAAACTACTGGGAAGCTGTATTCATATGGAGCCCTCAGCAGGTTATGCGAGGGCTAAACAAATGTCAAAAGAATATTATGGTGATGACTATAGAATAGCAGAAGCTTATATCAACAAGGCTCTTAGTTGGGAAAGATTACAGCCAGAAGATGGTGCAGCACTGCAGTCTTTTTTACTGTTTTTGACGGGCTGTAATACAATGTCTGATATAAGCTACATGGAAGACTTGAACAATGCAGTAAATTTAAGGGCACTGGCAAACAAATTGCCATACAAGCTTAAAGAAAGGTGGCGAAAGGTAGCATGTGATATTCAAGAATCCACAAACAGAAGTGCAACGTTCAAAGACTGTGGACTTTGTGGCTAAGCAAGTTAAGTACATTCTGCATCCACTGTATGGCGATTTAAAGGAGGGCCAGAAAGGACAGCATAAGCTAAAAGCAAGGCCACAATTTAAGGAGAAAGGTGCAACAAAGAAGGCCTTCGCTACAACTGCAGTTCCAATCGAAAAGGAAATCAGTGGAAGAAAAATAAGGAAGAAGTGGAGGATCAAGCACCACCTAAAATGCAAACTTTCTTTGTTGTTGCCAGCAGCAAACCTTGCGCTTATTGCAATGGAGGGCAACACTGTCTTGCAGCGTGTAGAAGACTCCAGAGCAAGTCTCATAAAGAAAAGATTGATTTCTTGAGAATTAAAGGTTTATGTTTTGAATGTTTAAAACATGGACACAAGCAGCAACTGCAAAGACAGAGCGCAATGTCAAGAATGTTTTCGGTCACATCCCACGCTACTCCACATAAAACTCAAGGGCAGTTCAACACAAGATACGGACAAAACAATGACAAAGGAAAGTTGTGAAGTGCAATCAGTCTCAAGTGCTCTCGCACAAACGTCAAGTTTTGGTGTCACTGGGGCCGGTAAGGAAGGTGTGCTTTCGATTGTTCCAGTATGCATCAAGGCACAGGAGGGAACAAAGACAGTAGTTACATATGCGTTTTTGGATTCCGGAAGCACCGCTACTTGTTGTACAGAGTCACTGATCAATAAACTGAATTTGAGTGGACGGAGCACAACCGTTCTGTTAAGAACAATGGGAAGGGAATCAGTGGTCCACACCCAGGTAGTTATTGGGCTGGAAATCAGTAGTCTGAATGGCAGTCAGTTTATTGAGCTTCCAGAGGTGTACTCACAGAAAGAAATTCCAGTTACTGAAGATAATATTCCACGTCAAAGGGATATTAATGACTGGCCTCACCTGAAGGAAGTGCGTCTTCCCTCCGTTGAGTGTAAGATTGAATTGCTCATAGGAGCAAATGTACCCAAGGCTATGGAACTGCTTCGAGTTGTCAGCAGCATAGGTAACGGGCCATATGCTGTTAAAGCATTTTTCGGCTGTACAGTGAACGGTCCACTCCGAGGTGGATGTAGCACAGCAACAAAGATGCGAACTGAAGTAGCAGCAAATTGAATTTCTGTAGCAAAGCTAGAAGACCTCTGGCAGCTGCAGTTTAAGCAAGATTTCCCTGATTCAGAACAAGTCGAAGAATTCGAAATGTCTAAAGATGACCACTTGTTCATGGCGATGGTGTCTCAGTCATTAAGACTTTCCGATGGTCATTACACTATTGGCCTTCCAGTAAAACACAAATCACTGAGTCTGCCAAATAACAGATCTGTTGCTGAACAACGTACACTGAATTTGCAGAAGAGGTTCATGAAAGATGTCAAGTTTTGGACGGAGTACACTGCATTCATGGATGACATTCTACGAAAGAGTTATGCAGTGAAGCTTGACAAGAGCCAGCTCGCACCACCGAAAGGAAGGACATGGTACCTGCCTCACCACGGGGTCCGACATCCTGTCAAGCAGAAACTACATGTGGCTTTTGATTGCGCGGCAAGCTACCAAGGAACATAATTAAATCAACAACTCTTGCAAGGTCCTGACTTAACAAGTTCGTTGGTGGGAGTCCTCATGAGGTTCCGACAAGAGGCTGTGGCTGTGATGGCAGATGTGGAAGCTATGTTGCACCAGGTCAAGGTTCAGAACGAAGACACAGATCTCTTGAGGTTCCTATGGTGGCCTGGTGGGAACTACAAGGAAGAGCTTGCTGAATACAAAATGGTGGTCCACATTTTTGGCGCAACTTCATCGCCTAGTGTTGCAAGTTTTGCTCTGCAAAAATGCGCAACAGATTTCGAGATTGAATTTGGTCAAGAAGCTGCTAAAACAGTTAAGAGGAATTTTTATGTTGATGACTGCCTTAAGTCAGTTACAGATGAAGATACGGCTATTGCTCTTTGCTCCAATTTGAGGAGTATGTTGGCGAAGGGAGGTTTCTGGCTGACAAAGTGGTCAAGTAACAGTCAAAAACTGCTTACCTTATTTTCTGAGGAAGAAAGAGCACAAGGATTTCAAGATTTAGCTTTAGATCAAGACAGCTTACCAATGGAGAGAACATTGGGAATCCAATGGTATGCCGAATCAGATCAGTTCAAATTCAAGATTAGTCTTAAGGATCGGCCATTGACTAGGAGAGGCCTACTTTCTTTTGTCAGTTCTATCTTTTGATCCTTTGGGCTTCCTCGCTCCTGTTCTCTTACCAGCTAAGAGAATCCTTCAAGACCTTTGCCGAGAAAAATACACCTGGGATGAAGACTTGTCAAATGATGTTATACTGAGATGGAAAGAATGGGTCTCAAGCTTGTGACAGACAGATTTGGAGTCAACAGATGCATCAAGACGAGCAAATTTAGTCTGCCAACTTGTGCACAGCTGCATCATTTTGCGGATGCAAGTGAGGATGCGTACGGAACAGTCAGCTACTTGCTGTTAGGCAATGAAAGCGGCCAGGCTCAATCTACCATGATGATGGCAAAGGCTAGGGTGGCGCCACTAAAGGCACCAACAATTCCAAGAATGGAATTGACTGCGGCTACCGTAGCAGTCAAGATGGACAAGCTACTTTAGAAAGGAACTTGATCTGGAGCTTCGTGGCTCAATCTTTTGGACTGATAGCACAGCTGTACTTAAGTATCTAAGAAGTGAAAGCACCAGATTTAAGACTTTATGTTAATACGACTCAACCCTGCAGACTATGTCTCAAGAGGACAGACTGTCGAAGCCTTCTTAAAAAATAGCAGTTGGCTTTCTGGACCAAAATTCTTGCACTGCTCAGAAAACGAGTGGCCGCAGAATCCGGATCCTGGAATGTTAGACATTGATGACCCTGAGGTCAAACGAGTAGTCAAAGTGCATGCCGTACAAGTAAACGAGCCCCAAGATTCCATGTCCCGGATGATGAACTACTATTTGTCCTGGATGAAGCTGAAACGTGCCGTTGCTTGGTTTCTTAGATGGAAAGAGATGCTGTTGGAACTGAAAACAAAGAGAAAGGAATTAAGTATGATGGACAAAAAGGGTTCAGCTGAAACGGAACAAGGTATTCAAATCAAAATGAACGAGTTTAAAAAATCTTACAGAGGAAAGGGCATACTTGTGAAGATCTAGATAATGTGGAATTGGAGATTGTAAAATACTGCCAGAAACAAAAATTTGGAGATGACTTGGCAATGCTAAGAAGAAAACGCAAAGTAGGGAAAGGAAGCTGTCTTCGCAAATTAAATCCTGTGATGCAAGAAGGAGTCATGAGAGTTGGTTTGAGTAGAGCAGCGATGCCTGACAGTTGGAAGCAGCCAGCCATACTGCCAAAGGATTTGTATGTTACGAATATAATATTGAGACACATACACAAAACTATAGGGCATGCTGGAAGGAATCACATATTGGCTAAGCTCCGTCAGCGTTTTTGGGTTCCAGGGGCAAGCGGTGCCATCAGACAAATGCTTTCTAAGTGCACTACTTGTAGAGGACTGCACGGATCTGCAGGAAAGCAGCTTATGGCTGACCTACTAAGGAGCAGAGTCCTTCCAGATGATCCACCATTTACTTGGGTAGGTGTGGACTATTTTGGCCCATTCCTTGTGAAGCGAGGGAGAGCTCAAGTGAAGAGGTATGGCGTTATCTTTACGTGTCTCGCAATACGAGCTGTACATTTGGAAGTAGCATCCTCACTTGACACAGATGCGTGCATTAATGCAATTCGAAGATTTCTTGCACGAAGGGGACAAGTGAAGGAGATGTATTCTGATAATGGAACCAATTTCACATCAGCCGATGGTGAGTTGAAGAAATCGATCAGAGGATGGAACACCTACAAGATTGAAAAACACTGTCAACAAAAGGGTATCCTTTGGCACTTCAATCCACCTGCAGGATCTCATCATGGGGGAAGCTGGGAGCGGTTGATTCGCTCTGTAAGAAAAATTCTGAATACCACTGTAAAGGAGCAATCTTTGGATGAAGAAGGTTTACACACCTTATTATGTGAAGCGGAAGCCATAATAAATGGCAGGCCTATCACGAAGGCTTCTTCTGACCCAAATGATCTAGAGGCCTTAACACCCAATCACCTGTTGCTACTCAAGGTCAAGCCTAATTTACCACCGGGGGTGTTTGACAGGAATGATCAGTACACTAGTCGCTGATGGAAACAAGTACAGTACCTCTCAGATGCCTTTTGGAAACGCTGGTGTAAAGAATATCTTACGCAGCTTCAAGAACGTCAGAGATGGTACACTGCGAGAAGGAACTTCAGAGTCGGCGATGTGGTGCTGATCGTGGATGACACCTCTCCGAGAAATTCCTGGCCTCTTGGACGAATAATAGAGACTCTGTCTGACAAGAAAGGCCTTATTCGGCAAGTCTGGGTCAAAACCAAGACTAATGAACGACCGATCACAAAGCTCTGTTTGCTTCAAGAAGCAGAAGACGGATCTGAAGCGAGTCCTTGTTGAGGACAAAGTGAGGTTGGCGAAGACGACAAAGGGTAAAAGACATTATTTAGTTGACAGAGACATTCAGATATTTAAGTTAGTGCAACTGGTAGGCTCCTTCGATATATGTTTATGTTTTATAATTGTTTCAAGCATCTTGATAACAATTAGGGGCCGCTAATGTAGGAGCCTAAAACAGTATTTTTGGGTATTTGTAATGGATCTTATTTTGTTGATGGTGATTAATTAGATTATTATTTTCAATAATATCAGTTTGCTAAGTTAAGGTTTGTACCTTTAAGAACGTCACGTGAGAGTAGAGGTCATCACGGAATTAGTTAGGGAAGGACGGGGCCGTACAGTTTTTTGACCTCTGTCTCTCTTAATTTTAGAAGGAATTTATACCCGAGCTTGGCATTACACATATGTCAGTATTTATTTATATAACACCACGGGGCTTACAAAGTGCTTAACATTTAAATGCCTCAATGGTCTTGTCCCAGAGCTGGTGAGCAGAATGATCATAAAAGCCAACAGCACAGGAACCCCAACAAGAGGAGCAGCTACTGGAGACTGTAAACCAGCAAAATGCAAAACATTATTTGGTCAATCCTCATTCTCATTTAGAGGACCTCAGATTTGGAATAATCTACCATCAGCAATAAAACTGTTAACAAATTTTAGGGTTTTTAACTCCAAGGTGAAAAAATGGCTGAAAAAAAACAAACCTGTGAACATTCATATTTTATATTACTTATATTAATTAATTTGCATTAATTTCTTGTGTCTGTGTGAATCAATAATTGCTGTTATTGTCTGTATCTAAAAGTCCAATCAAGGACTAGGTTTGCAAATTAGTCTCTGGCTAGAAAACCTCTGTACAAAACAACGGTTACATTGTTCTTACATGTAACATTGTCTTTGTGCTGTCTTTGCTCAATAAATCCAATAAATAAATAAAAAACAGACACTTGAACTGAAGGAAAATGACAGGGAATTAAAATGAACAACAAAGGAGCTTCAAAATTTGCAAAAAATAATTTATTAAAACAACTGATTACCTTAGACTATTTTATGCAATCTTGAAAGTACTTATGAACAACAAACAAGTCATAGTTAAGCAATCACCTTATATCACTTATATTTACAGCAACTAGTTTCAAAGTAATTAATTATAGGATGTAAACATAAAAATAAAGAAATACTCATTTTTCTATATTTACAAAACTCATACAATATAAAACCCAATAAGGTCTAAAACACCAGCACCAGTTTCTCCAGCCAAAAAGATAAGTGCATTTTACATAGACTGAAGAAACCTGAAGATGCCAAAGGACCAAGGATGGCTCTTGGTCTGGAGGTCCATGTCCTTCTCCTCCCAAGTCCGGGTCATACACAAGTAGCCCCTGTCCTCCTCCACCCTTCTCCATGTCCTCTACAGGTGGCCCTTGTTCCTGTTCGCCCATCTCTGGGTCTTCCGCAGTAGGCCCCTGTCCTCCTCCACCAATCTCCATGTCCTCTACAGGTGGCCCTTGTTCCTGTTCGCCCATCTCTGGGTCTTCCGCAGGAGGCCCCTGTCCTCCTTCACCCTTCTCCATGTCCTCTACAGGTGGCCCTTGTTCCTGTTCGCCCATCTCTGGGTCTTCCGCAGTTATTTTATAAATATTTAAATGCTGTCCCTAGGAACAAGCAATCATAAAAACGTTTTTGAAGGATTTTTTTTCATAGTAAAAGAAGCTGTGATATGCGGCCGTCCAGGGGACATCCTCCGTTTATCCCTTGTTTGCTGGGCTTCTTTGTGCCTTTTTCCAAGCCCATCCCCCATGAACCATACGAGGTGACCGTACATGTACGCTGCTGCGAGTAACATTTGTGGGCGTTACGGGGTGTGGCAGCGACACAGAGCCGAGTCTGCATAGTAACATATTGCAGCGAAATAAAACTTCTACTTTTTAAATCACAGACATTTCTTTTTTTTTAAAAAACTTATAGATTTTTTTTTCTGAGAAATACTCTTATAAATTAGATTTTATATATTCAGTGACTTTGAAGACTAAAGGAATTACATGTCTATTCTATGCTCCGTAAGAGAGAAAATGGTAAACGAGTGTATTTTTTAAATGAGAATGAAATGTACATGTTGGCCTGTACTATATGAGGGAATATCCCAGCTAACATGCCCTTGTGGGGCCAACATGGGTTTAAAGTGGGCTGGTCCGGTTCTATATGGGCATGGGCTCTAAGTGGGCTAGTAAACGGGCTGATACTGGGGCCCTGTTGGGCTGCCTAGGAAAGTTTATAGTGGGATGTATGTGGGAAGCCCAGCAAACCTGTACACATGGGGCTCACATAGGCATTTGTTTTGTGGACATGTTAGTGGACATACCAGAAAGCATTAAACATTCATTATCAGTGTTAATGAGCACGTTCAACCTATTGAGAATGTGAATAGTCTGAGAACTAACTAACTGTAATCTTTTTTACAGCAGTGTGTCTGGTTGTAGGTCACACCAAATTGTCTTCATTGTGACTTTCAAACCTTAACCAGCAAATTTGTGAAATGTTTGTGTGCTGTATGCTCTCTCCTGGATATAAAAGATTTTAGACCTGACATATTGTCATGTAATTGTACAGTCCTACTAATTGCTTACTGCTTTTTAGGTTTCAAAAATGTATTCATACATTCACAAATTACAATGTTCTGTTGGAAATTTAATGTCAGATAATAAACCTCATTACTTAAACTACATTCTGAATTTTTTCACATTTTTTCAATATTAAATGTCTTGACGAAGTTGAAAATAACATTTGTGAAACCTTAATGCCATTATATGCCTCATTTACCTGTTATTAACATAAGCCAAGTACTTGCATTTTAAAATTACATAAGAATTACAGAAGTAGTAAATTGTGTAAATTTGTGTAAAATAGTACATGGTGTAAATTTAAATTTTAGCCAAACCAATTTTACATTTAGTATATAGCTTTAATATTTGAAAAATTACCTTCGTGTAGCCCATTGCCTAAAAGGTTTATCTTGTTAAAACCCCATCATTTACCCAAATGGGCATTCAGTAGTGGGGCCATACATTAGCCCAGTGAGTTTGCCCAAATGGGCCCCAAATTTAGCCCATATTAACCCCAGGTGGGCTGCCTCAGGTGAGGCCACCATGTAACCTGAGGACAAATTAGGGCTGCCCAAATGGAGCTCATGATTCAACCCGTCCACATGGGACCCACATGGGCATGTTAGCTAGGATTACAATGAACTGGATTGCTATAAACAAATGCCGGGCTTGGATAGGTTAGTAATTCTTTTCTTATGTTTAATGAGAAAACCAGAAGGATGAGCTATGCTTTGGTTGTGACTCATACTGGTGGGTGGATCGATCCAAGTGTGGATAATATCGATAATAATGTTGGTATTGATATTGATACTTCAGTTTCCATTTCTCTCCTGAATGCACTGCGACTTGCTCACGCTGCTGTTCTCGATTGCCGCTCCCGGGTGTCACGTGACTCAGCGGCGCCTTGCAAGTCCAGGGTCAATCTTTAATCCCAGTCCAGTCCTGGAAGGAGGCAAAACCCACCACGAAGGTAGTAAATGGAATATGACTTGGTAGTAAAGTTTTCATCATCCACCTCAATATATTATGAGTTTCCCATTTGTCTACGTGTTTTAACTTAATCTTATTAAAAAATATATAACATACGTGCTGAGTCGGAATTAACAGCCTATCAGAGTGACGCTGACGCCATTTCTTCGCTTGATATTAACGGAACCTCTGAAATTGGCTAATAGCCAATTGGCGGTGAAATGGGGAAATGTACGTTTTCGAAGAGTTGGCTTGATAACCCGTCATTTAAAGATTGGCTTAAGCTGGTCATGGGGAATGACCGCAAAGCATTCAGCAGTAAATATGCAAAAAATGAAAACCAAGAAAAACACTAATTCTAGCCTTGAACGGCGTTACCGCGATCAAATTTCACCGAGAATCCGCCAGTCATCAGCAGCGGATTCGCGTGCGGGGGGAGCAGCTCCCTGTTCTGTTGTTTGGTGATGCTTCACGGACCGGGGCAAACGCAAACATAAGGTCAGCTACGAACACAAACATTGCCATCACACCACCCCAGCAGCAAACTAGTGCGACTAGCACCACAGCGGCTGCAGCAGACAGACAGCAGACCTTACTGTCACCAACGTCGGCTCTCAGAGCTGAAGTTCTCTGGTGCCTGAACACCTCAGCCAACCATCATTCGTACAATTCGAATGAGGGTATTTGGGAACTATTCGGAAGAATGTTCACAGACTCCGATATAGCTAAAAGTTTCACATGTGGCAAGAATAAGACTGCATACATGATTCGGTTCGGCATTGCGCCACATTTTAAGAAATTACTTATAAACAATACAGGTATTGTACACTGAAAGAAATATAACACTGGCTCAACTTTAAAAAAATGAAGTAATCTGTCTAATTTTAGCATTGCCGTAATGTAAATAAACCATTTACTGTAACCTTTACATTTTTAAGTTCATGTAAACTAATTTCTG
>JAODKF010006827.1:0-11494 GCA_026779585.1 Mormyrus proboscirostris
ATGTATTGGTGTCAATATCATTAATGTAAATTAGGAACAATAGTGGTCCTAAAATTGAACCCTGCGGTACCCTACTACGAACGCAGGCCCACTACATGCTAGCTTGTCATAGAAAAAAACCTTAGCTAGCTTTGAGATTTTAATTATTATTCATTTTATAGACTATCTAATACATGTTTAAAAATCAGGTTAAAGTTTACCTCTGCATTAGTGCTGCAAGCGTTCTCCAAAACAATCATAATGATTTTCATCCTTGGTGTTTCAATCACTCCTAGATGGGTTTGTGAGAAATGTATTACGTTCTTTTTGCTTTATAAATACCCACAATATTTTTACAACAAAATCACATCTCTATATTTACAACAAAATGACATTGCTAGGACATCACTGTCACGGGCCGCTGGGAAGGACGAGGCGGGAATTCCAGAATCCACAAAGACTTGGGTTTTTTATCCAGACAAGGCAGACTGCGACGCACATAACATCAATGACAGAACTGACGGGACTGAACTCAGACGCGGACTAAATACACAAAACAAGCTAGCAGTAACAAGGAACAGGTGAAAGCGATCAGGTAGGAACACGAGGTAACGAGGTGGGCGTGGCACACACGAGGATCAGACGGAGCTGGGTGTGACAATCACGCTATATATGCATATTGTCCAAGTATATTAATCAAAATTCTTTCTAAATTTCTTGTCATGCCATCCTAATCTGTTTTTGTATCTGTTCTTCCGACCAGATCACAATTAATTTCTTTTTACTTCGCTTATCGTTGTTGTCTGACTTCGTAAGTTTTTTAAAGATTGCAGTTGTATTGTGTTTCAGAGGCAGGTTATTTGCATAATCAATTGCAAGCGTTTCAGGTCCCACCCCAAAGTCCTGACGTACCAAAGAAGAGCCCCAGCTGATTTGGCACTTTAGATACTGCAACTTTTGGTCCTGGTACTTGACCGGTAGTCAATGGAAAAGGGAAAGTCCCAAAAGTACTGTACCAAAAGTACGATACTTGGTGTGGTGGAAAAGTACTCATTGACAAATGAGTTTGCTATATCCCTCAACTGGGCAGAACGATGGAACAATACAAGCCTGAAATGTACCAAGTTACAGGAGTGCAATTTTTATAAGTTATGAATGATATTTTCATTATAGTTAATAGTAGTTCATTTTAGTCAGTCAGTCTAATTAGACAAGGCTAATTATGCTTTCAGTTATTGTTCATTATTACACTCACATTCAGCATGTAATTACAACCAATTCACAGCCAATAATACTTAAACTGGATGACCTTCAGGAATGATGAGAAATATCTAAACTGCTCTATGTAATCCCTACATCGAGACGCTGTGTGAAAGACATTTCCTTCAAGGATCTGAGGCATTCTGAGTTTTCAGGTGACAAGCTGTGAGCAAGATCACCCTCAGAGAAATGCACTACATAGCCATAGTGCCCTAACTGATGCTCCCTCACAATGCATGTAATGTGCCTCATTCGGGACTCCTATCGCAACCACTTGTTTGACACAAAGTGAAACCAGCAGTACTCAAGGATTCTCCAAAGAAATCCAGTCTTCATCTCAGATCACTAGATAGTGTCCATGTCTCACAGCCATACAGCAAGACAGAGAGCACCAGGACTGGATCTTTGTCCTCATACAAAGACACACACCCCTTTCCAGCAATCCCCCCATGCTCTCCCAATCCGTCTACTGACTTTATGAACATCGCGGCCAAGGTAAGTAAATCTCTCGACAAAGTCGACATTCTCTCTACAGACAGACACACTACTGATGGATGTGCCTAAGAAGTCATAAAAGGCCTGGATCTTGGTCTTTATCCAGGACACCCGCAATCACAGACACTCAGACTCCTCGCTCAGTCTCTTGAGAGCCCTGATCAGAGCATCCATTGACACCACTAAGATAACAGCATCATCAACAAATTCAAGATCAGTAAATCAACTGGGAAGAACGCGGAGGTTCTCCCTCCACTCTGCACAGCACTCACACAACCATTTTACAGGCTGTAAATAATGTCTAGTAACTTCAGGGGGATCCCGTGAAGTCTCAGGATGTCCCTCAAGGCAACTCGACTGAGTCAAATTCTTTATAAAAACTGACAACATCTGCAATATTCACACTTGTGCTTGATGAGAACCCTGAGTGTAAGGATACAATCGATGGTAGGCTTCTTAGGTGCTATAGTCACTGACAGGCGAACAAGTGATCATGGATCCTGTTAAGGATGACTCTAGAGAGGACCTTACCTGGCACTGAGAGCATTGTTATCCTCCTGTAGTTAGGAGCAACCTGCAGCCCCTGACCTTTCAAAAAATTAAGGAGCATGGAGCCACTCTAATCCCGGTCTCCAGACCCATGGGGACTGACACAATCTTCATAGCCAGTCCTATCATTGCCAGCGGTTGCATTGTAGCCACCCATGACCAGAGGAGTGTCACCTCATGATCACCCATCAACCACTAAGCAAAGTTTTGAGTGGAATATCTCCTTCAATGAGACATCACTCATCATGGATTTAGCATGCACAGAGGGAACAGACAAGACACACAATGAGTCCCTTATTAGTGTCATAATATGCTTGTTGAAAGGAGTGACACCAACTTGCCGGAGAGACAATAGGTTTATGGTGGCTGGAGTGCCAATTCCGCTACTAATCTCCAAAAATTTTCCCTGCAAGTTGGAGGACCACTTGCAGGGCCGGATGCAGTTTAACGTCACACCTATGACATAATGTCCATCCATCCATCCATCCATCCATCCATTAACTTATCCAGGGTTCGGGTCACAGGGGTAGCAGCTTCAGGAGAGATACCCAGACCTCCCTCTCTCCACCTACCTCTACCAGCTCTTTGGAGGGGATGCCGAGGCGTTCCCAGGCTATCCGAGAGATATTATCCCTCCATCGTGTCCTGGGTCTGCCCTGGGGCCTCCTCCCTGTAGGACATGCATGGAAAACCTCTCCAGGTAGCTACCCAGGAGGCATCCGCATTAATTGTACAAACCACCTCAACTGACTCCTTTCGTCGTGGAGAAGCAGCGGTTCTATTCTGAGACTCTCCTGGATATCCGAACTTCTCACTCTATCTCTAAGGGAGCGCCCAGACACCCTACGGAGAAACCTTATTTCGGCCGCCTGTATCCATCATTACCCATAGCTCATGAGACAAAGATAGCCTCATAGATTGAGAGCTTTACTTTCCGGTTCAGTTGTTTCTTAGCCACAACAAACCGATTAAGCACCTGCAAACCTGCAGATGCCGCTGTGATCCATCTGTCCAGCTCTCAATCTCACCTACTGTACCCTCATTCGTGAACGAGACCCCGAGGTACTTGAACTACTCCACTTGAAGCAGTACCTCCTCCCTGACCTGAAGAGGGCAATCCACCTGTTTCCAGCTGAGAACCATGCTCTCTCGGATTTGGAGGTGCTAATCCTCATCCCTGCCACTTTGCATTCGGCTGCAAACTGCTCCAAAGTGCACTGGAGGTCCCCAGCAGATGAAGCCAACTGGACGACATCATCCGCAAAAACCAGCAACCCAATCCTGATTCCACCAAACTGGACACCCTCAACACCCTGGGTGCACCTAGAAATCCTGTCCATAAATATTATAAACAGGACTGATGACAAAGGGCAGCCTGGCGGAGCCCAACCCACACTGGAAACATGTCCGACTTATTACCGGCAATGCAGGCCAAGCTTCAGTACAGTAGTGGGCCTTGATCCCCACACTCCTGAAGCACCCCTCACAGAGCACCTCTGGGAACGAAGTTGTATGCCTTTTCTAAGTCCACAAAACACATGTAGACTGGATGGGCAAACTCCGGTCCACTTTCTTAAATAAGGGGACCACCACTCTGGTCTGGCAATCCAGCGGCACTGTCCGTCACCTCCACGCGCTGTTGAGAAGGCATGTCAGCCATGACAGCCCCACAACATCCAGAGCCTTTAGGTATCCTGGGCTAATTTCATCCACCTCTGGGGCCCGGCCACCAAGTAGCTCTTTAATCACCCTGACCACCTCACCTCCACTGATGGGCAAGTCCACTCCAGCCCCCTTGGGCTCTGTGCACTCAGATGTCTCAAAGATGCATGTAGATATATCTAAGGCAGGATTGAGGAGGTCCTCAAAGTATTCCTTCCATCTCCGGGTGATGTCCCCAGGTAGGTCAACAGCACCTCCTCCCCACTATAAACAGTAGAAACCAGGAGCTGCTTCCCCCTCCTGATATTCTAGATGGTTTGCCAGGACCTTTTTGAGGCCGACCGAAAGTCACTTTCCATGGCCTCACTAAACTCCTCCCATGCCCGGGTTTTGCTTCCACAACCGCCGAGCTGCGTTCCTCGCCTGGCTCTCAAGGTACCCGTCAGCTGCCAGACATTCCCAGCAGATCCTCACTATGTGCTTGAGCCTACCAGGTCTGACCGGTTTCCTCCCCTGCTACTTGAGCCAACTCACCACCAGGTGGTGATCAGTTGATAGCTCTGCCCCTCTCTTCACCCGAGTGTCCAAGACAGAAGACCGCAGATCAGATGATACGTTTATGAAATCAATCACCAACCTGTAGTCCCGGGCATGTTTGTACCATGTCCACTTATAGACATGCTTATGCTCGAACATGATGTTCGTTATGGACAAACCATGCATTGCACAGAAGTCCAATAACAGAACACCACTCTGGATCAGATCAGGGAGTCCATTCCTCCAAATCACCCCTCTCCAGGCTACACTGTTGTTGCCCATGTGAGCTTTGAAGTCCCCAGCAAAATGATGGAAGAAGGCTGGGCACTCTGGGTACCCATTTTTGTATTCATATTTTTGTATGGGCCGTTCATTCATTTCAATTGGCATAACTCCTACCCAGCCCTAACCTTATCTGTGAGTAAGAAGACTAAAAAACAGATTTTCTGCATTTTTAGTTTCTTGATTGCAGTCATAGAATTTTATAAAAATTATAGGTACCCTTGTAAGGACCAAAAAACAACCCACAAGGTAAAAAGTGCAGGTCTTCTGTTCTGTGGAAATCTGGTCCCCACAATGTATAATAATTACAAACACACAGCAAAAAAGTTGCACTGGAAAGTAAATAAGCCTGTCTAATAGACTAATACAGCACTAAAATGGGTAGATCAAGATTATAAAGCTAGTTTTATCTGTGACAGAATGTGTTGTGACCAATTATACAGTTAAGTTCAGTACGGCAGTCAATAAAGCAAAATTCCATTATCAACAATTCATGATTTATTGGCTGAGTACAAGTGCTTTGGGATTATTACTCAGTCATACCTGATATATAAATAGTAGTTTGCAAATAATGGAGAATATAGACTATAGAGACTAGTGCAGTGAAATATCACTTAAAGCTGGAAGTGAATGAACATCCTGGGGCTAACACATTAGAGAAGAGAAATGCAGATTTATGGGAGACTAGAAAAAAGGGACAGAACACAAAGGTTTTACTAGAAAGAAAAACATAGTATTTAAGTGCTAAAATCCAGTAGTGGGCCAACAGTCTGTCATAATTCAGACTCAGCACTCATGTTAAAATGTTAATTTGCCTTCATAACAGCAGGTCTGTGACAGAACAACACACGCCAGGCTGCCTATCAAACATGCCAGGTCTTCTCCCCCGAGACCAAAGAGCTCCAACACTGTTAAAAATTGGGAACCAGGATGATTTGGGCTGCTGACTGGATGGCCATCCCCCAGTATGAGGTGATGCAGAAGGTTGACTCAGCGGCAGAGGACTGTAGAATCCCAACCAGGAACCAAAAGAGGCAAAAACACAAAACCAAATAAATCTCCCCCAAAGACAGGATACTAGCAGCGCAACAAAACAGCTAGGATCATGTGACCCCAACACAAACCGGGTAACCAGAAGCCCAAGGCCAAATGCCAGTCAAGGATCATAAACCCCAAGCTACCCCAACCCACCAAGCCAGTACCTGCTTGCTACTGACAGGCACAGAAAACAGACCTACTGAGGCTACCTCCTGAAGCTCCAACCCACTACTCCAAGAGAAATGCTAATGACATTAGTCACTGCTCTGCTTAAATAAGGTTGAGTTCTAACTGAACCCATGAAAAATCTGTCAAGAGCATGCCAAACCACCAGGGCGGTGCTATAACCCTAACTGTAAAGTCCTGTTGGCCAATCAGAAGCCTTATTACCAGGCCTTCTAGGCTAAAAATAGCTAATAACAGCAAATGCCACACACTCAGGGACAGATTACGGACCGGGCCAGCGGGGCCGCTGCCCAGGGGCTCTTGGGGTGCAGGGGGCCCGTGGGGCCTCTAGCCCAAAACAATTTGCAACGCTTATCAACAATGTATTTTCGTTTGTCTATTTTAGAGGGCCTACATTCACAGGGCTGCCAAGGGCCCTTGAATTGTGGTGGTTGTGGTGGTGGTGCTGGTGGTGGGGGGCCCTCACGAACGTTTTGCCCAGGGGCCCACATAACCCATAATCCGTCCCTGCACACACTCTGATGTCAGACAAAGTAGATCACCATTCACACTCTGACGATACAAGCCAAAAACACTGTTTTCCCTCTCTTCGCGTTGACAGTTTCTGAAACTTCAGAGTTTCTGAAACTACTCACCCTGGATGAAATGCTTGTAAAATGCCGCTTGTCTGTGGACAAAAGGCTGAAAAGCATAGAAAAAGCTACATTTTAAAAATTACCCACATATGTGTGAACAAGGTCTAACTTTAGATTACTCAGTTTTGAACTGCATAACCATACGAAGTATCACTTTTGGGGTACAAAATAAATCCTGGATATTTACTGCTTCATTATTCAGCTGTTAAGTGCTGTTGTAAGACTGAATTCCATGCATTTAAAGTTCTATTAATGCTACTGGTCCTGAGAGTGATGTGTAACTTATTAGTGCAATAATGAATAATCTTGAAACTTTGAATTAATTATGCTACTGTAAATTGACAATACAGGCGTAGATTAAAATATAAATGTGCATATATCGCAAAACCCAGAAAACTAAATTAAATTGCATTTTAATGTGATGTTTTGAGTCTTTAATTAAGCAATGATAAACATGTTTAATTTAACATGAAAGGAACACGGCTACACGTTGTTCAGTGACCAAGGAACAGAACATATTTGCATAAATCGTTCTTCTATAAATCTTGTACGAAAATTCTTTGTACTGTCAGGACATGTCCATTTCTCTTTCTAACGTTTTTATAACGACTCTCCTGAAAACATTTCTTAGAAATCGTGGCGCTAATTAAGTTTATGGTGCGGTCATTAAATGAATGATGGATCACTTGATTAATTCGGGTTCATTTAATCTTTTGCATGTCCTGGATCGCCTTCATGACATATATTCAAGGGCACGTAGTTTCCTTTGAATTACAAACCTTCTATATTACACTTAATAAATGATTGATTCATAAAATGAGTCTTACAGTAATTGTACCATTCTACCAGGAGCTTTATTTAAAACACGCATCTTTGCATATATTGTGGGATTATTTGCTATAAGAGGACATCCTAACTTCAAAAGAAAACTTATTTTGTAAGAATAATAAATATTAATTCAATTTCCCAACATTTTAAGTAAAAAAAAATGCTAGCTTTAGGACCCGGTGCTGCTTGGCGTGTTTCCTTTAATGCTTCTGCTTCAGGCTGTCGTGCTGCCTAGTGTAGATTAGGGAGCTGAATGTGAGAAGAAAGTAACTGAAATGAGAAAATGCTGAATGAAAGACAATTGAAATACCCTGTAAGATTCACGGTAAGCGTGATTACACATAAAGGGATTTCTCGCTTTTTGTCATT
Organism: Mormyrus proboscirostris; assembly: GCA_026779585.1. Classification (NCBI taxonomy): domain Eukaryota; kingdom Metazoa; phylum Chordata; class Actinopteri; order Osteoglossiformes; family Mormyridae; genus Mormyrus; species Mormyrus proboscirostris. The sequence continues at coordinate 7,821 of JAODKF010006827.1, forward strand.
CATGCGGGCTCGTCCACGGTAACCTCGCGCGCTCCCTGCAGCCTTGCTTAGCCCTCACTGAACCCTAGTTTTCGTGTACTCGCTGTTTCTTCGGCTCAACTTTCCTGTATTTTTTCATCCTCGAGAGCAGTACACGGTGGCAAGTCCCCCATTTCAGGTAAGCTTCATATGAAACGTCATCATTTTGCTTATCTTGATAAATAAATTAGGGCCGCAGTCTATTAACACATTAAGTTTTATTTTTTTCCCCACATGCAACAGATGCGAGGTTACTACAGCCACTTGGAATCAGTATTAATACCTTTTTTTCTGAAAGGCATCGGTTATGGAAAACAAGATCCGCTAAAGTTATTGTAATCCGCCACGTCATCGTTAACGGAACAAATATTGGCTGCTGTGTATAGACAAGCAGACAAATAATACAATTAAAGTTGTATTTCTGAACAACTTAATCAATCAATTTAAAGTATTTTTCCCCTCATTTTTTGGTGTGACTCTCAGCCATGAGGGAGCTGGTGAACAATGCTCATGGGTTACTCATCTGGTTTAGTTTGACGGTGCTTTGGCAGATGGGGTAAGTGCTATTACCTTCTTATTTTAATGTATTAGAAGTAGCCCAGACAGTGAGCGGCATTGGCGACACCGATGAAAGACATCAGATCCAGTGCACTTCATCAGCCTCCACGACAAGTCTGTGCCGCGTTATTGCCTACACATTTAAGAAAAACGTGAACGCAAAGTCTGGACAACGGCTTTTCTCAGCCCAGTGGACTCTAGGTGGAGATATGGAGCGAAGAACTGCATTACATGGTCATATTTCAATCAATTCACTCTTAATCCAATTAAAACATTTATATGTGGTCACATAAACAACTGCCTCTAGTTAGATTGTCAGCACTTTTAATTTTAAAGCGTTTTGAATTACTAATTGAAACTAGTAATGTGTCAACAGCATCCTTTAATAGAAATATTTATGAATGGGAAGTTCTATTTTGAATAATTATTGTTAAATGCTAATTATTTGTGTTGTTGATAACTGTATAGGATTAATCATGAGTCAACCCTCACAATATAATTTAGCACCTAATACTTACAGTGTTTTAACTTGTGTGTGATTTTCATATTGCAGAAGTCCCAAGGGGAGGGGGGGTGGGGGGTTGTTGTTCCATAAAGCAAGATTTGTCAGCTGGGTTAACCGAAGCTGGAAGTCATGATTGTCGAATACTCTTTACTTAAACACTTATTGGACAGTTCTGACTACTAGCTTAGGTTAACCCGGCTAACTCAGATTGCTATTTAATAGATGATCTGTGTTTCTCTCACCGTTCATGGAAAATTCAGGAAGGAGGCTGTTTCTGAGATTTGGTAATGTTTGGTACCAACAATCATAACATTTTTTTTATGATTTTTAAAAATGTCTCGTGATAAAAGGATAATTGTTTGCACATAATTGTGTTTGTGTGTGATTGTTGAAAATATAATGCACTACTCACTTTGAGACAGAAGGTTGCATTTTAACAGGAAAGTAGACCCCAAATGCAGGTCACATGGTTCGTATCAAGTCGGGCGATGTACCACGTGCCTGTGGTGGGAACCAGGTCGCGTGGTTCATACTAAGCTGAACGATGTACCATGTGCCTAAGGTGGAACCTAGGTTGCGTGGTTCATACCAAGCTGAACGATGTACCACGTGCCTGTGGCGGGAACTGGGTCGCGTGGTTCGTACCAAGCTGAGTGATGTACCACGTGCCTGTGGCAGAACCCGGGTCGCGTGGTTCATATTAAGCCAGGCAATGTACCACGTGCCTATGGTGGGAACAGAGTCATGTGATACATAATCAGCCGTGATGTGTCCTTTGTTTTCTTCTGATGCTTATGTCAGGATGTCATGGTATCTAGTGGAGGGTAAGATTCTTTTCCCCAGAGATACGCACATTTACATTCTTTCAATTCTGTTATGTGCGCGTGCAGCTCCGAAGCAGATGACAGCACGGCTGACGCATTTAAAAACAACATCACCCTCTTCACGAAAATCCTCGACAGCCTTCTGGATGGTTACGATAATCGGCTTAGGCCTGGACTGGGAGGTGAGACCGTTATACTGCCGATTATTGCACAATAGGTAATATGACAGTGTTTTGGTGAGATTTATAGTGTCAGCATTTAGGACACTGAGTGTAAGCCTGATGAATGCTAGTCTTTGAAGAAAGTTGTAGCAAAGTGAAATCCACTAGAAATGATAACCAATGAAAATCTCTCTGAAATGACACATGATCACGATGTTAGTGGTTTGCTCGATATAGACATTTCTGTAGGCTTAGATCAAGGCATAGGCATATTAGGCAGCTGCCTAGTGTCAAGCCAACACCAGGCAGAGTCAGGCGGGGGTGCACTCTGTGTGTGTGTATATACACACAGTAATGGGCAGAATACTTCAAAAATGACTGCACCAATATTGGCACTAATTGTTATAATCAGCAAAAGAATGTTACAAATATCCTGCACTGAGTGATTAAATAAGTAACTGGAGTGACAGTTCAATAAAGGTCTGCAATCTCTAAAAATTGAAAGTGGTGTGTGGGTGTGTGTGTATCTTACAGTATATGGTATTTTTACTGTGTGTGTGTATGATTTGTATATATTTATGTATATGTTTCTGTGATATTTTATTGATTTATATAGTATATCTAAAAAGCAGTATCATCTGTTTCCGAATAAAACTTGCCCAGTGGGGATGGGGGTTAGCATAATATAGGCTGAGTCTACCCTGCACCACCTCCCCCAGTACCCCCACCCATCCTGGGTATGTTTTGCTAAAGGACAGTTCAAATCAAATCAAATCAAATCACTTTTATTGTCACATCACAATACTGGTACAATACATGTGAGTGAAATTCTTGTGTGCAAGCTTCACAAGCAGTAGTGGTGTACAAATATAACAAATAGGGAAATATATACAGAATAAAGTATAAGTAAAGGAAATGTATAATTTAGGGAATATATAATAAGGGAAATAAATAAAAAAATACACTCTAAGAATAAGAAATAATAAATGTCCAATGAATGGTATATGTACAAAATAAGAGTGAATGAACATTAAATATGTGAATACCCATATATATATATATATATATATGGGTATTCACATATTTAATGTTCTTTTATACATTTAATGTTCTTTTATACATTTTTAGCATATACTAGGTAATGTTGAAAAAGAACCATCATTAAAATAGCAAAACTTGCTAAGCTTTGTTTCCTCTGACTGAGTAAAAATATTTTAGCGCAAGCAATTGGTTTGAACCCAGCAGACGCTTGTGGTCATTGCAATGTGACAATCGCATGGGCGTGGAATGTCTTGTCGATATTAATAGTGCACATCGTGCAAGTCTGGTGGCGCAGTAATGTAGTAGGTATTGCTGTCGCCACACAGAGACACTTTTTGCGTGTGAAGTTTGCATGTTCACCCTCTGTGTGAGTGGCTTTTTGGTGGATTCTACAGTTCCCTTCCACTGTCTAAAAACATGAAAGTAAATTGGAGTGCCTAAATTTCCAGCATGTGTAACTGAGTGTAAACCAATTGCAATGCATATAATATATATATATATATTAGGGATGTAAGCAATTAATCGATTATCAATTAATTGTCGATAAGAAATTACTCGATTAAAATT
>JAODKF010006828.1:0-11469 GCA_026779585.1 Mormyrus proboscirostris
CAAGGGAACCTTGTACACAGAGAGGAACCCTTGGCTAAGACATTTACTCTTTTGTTTTATCTTTTCAGCTAGTGTTGTGGTTCCTGAAAATGTTGAAATAGAGATTGTCAGACTTTCTTTGCTTTGACCAGATTCACCACAATTGCATGTAATTCTAACATCATATGTTGTGTCTGGCTGTAGCCCAGTAATATTACAGACTTCGTCTTTACTGGTCTTTTTCATCCAGTTTGCCTCATTTTCATTTTCTCCACATGATGCAATTCTGTATTCAACCACATAGTTTTCAATGCTGATCCCATGTCCAACCATATCAGGTTTTTTCCATGTAACTGTAATCTTCTCTGAGTCTACATCTATTTGTTCTGGCTTCCCAGGAGGACTTGTGGGTAGAGTTTTAATGCTGTCAGCTTCACTGGTTAGACTGACACCTGCTGGACACTCTGCCTTGTATCTGAACTTGTAGTCTGTGTGGACAAGCAGTCCAGATACAGTACATTCTAGGGTAGATTTGGGCACTTTAACTAATTGCCATCTATCTGATTGATGATCACAGAACTCAATCAGGTAGTCTGTGATTTCGCTGGATCCATACTGGGGATGATTCAACTTAATTGTCACACTATCATGAGTGATGTCAGTTGCTGTTGGTTTTACAGGTCTCGAAGGAGGTTCAAAGTGATCATTTGTTTGGACTCCTGCTATGTAAAGGTAAATGCTTGCCCCTTTGTGTTTGTCATTAGGTATCGATGTTGCTATAAAGTGTGTTTTCTCATTCTCCTTGTTTGCCTTAGCAAAATCTGTGAAGCGGATTGCTTGTTCTTTCATTTTTTCTGATACTGTTGTTTCTGTTAGCATTGAAGTTGAAAGAGGCTTTAAGTGGCAGGACAAGTATGGTTCCTCCTCTTCATGCAGTGATGTGAATGCAAAACACACTATATTCTTTTCTCTATTATTGACGATTTCACTTTCTAGCTCACTGTTTGATGCCAGAATTTTTGTGTTTTCCATCATATCAATGTATGTTTGTAGCATGTTGATTTCTACCTCTTTGCAGTTCAGCCATTCACTAAGTTTATTTCTATTGAAAGGAGACTGTTCTTTCTTTGATAGGGTATTTGCAAGCACACTTTCCTCTTTTATACCTCCACGAATTAATGGTAAATTATTCCCCAAAGAAATCTGAAAAATTGATTTGTACTCCAGGCACATGTCCTTGAAGGATTTCACCCTGCGGCCAATCTCAGGAAAATATCTAATAATGTTTCTGTTCATAATATCATTGCATTGCATTTCTATTTCATTGAAGTCATCTATCACACTCTGTGTTTGATTTACAAATCTGAGACTGATTGGTTGCACTCTTCTGGCAGCAGAAGAATCTAAGATTTCCAGGGGGAGTAACCACACCCTGACTGGCACAGAGTTTTTCCCCTTTTCACCCAGCAGATCTGGAAGTGTTGTGTATACTTTTACAGCATCTTGGAAGGACACAGGGTTCTGTTTCAGAGCAAAGTCCCCATAGAATTTACAAGACAACTTTTCAACAGTAGCTTCTTCAGTGTCTGTCAGCTTTAAGGAACTCTCTCCCTCGATTGACAAGTGTCCTATTTTCCTTATCATCATTTTAAGGTTCCCTTCAATCTTTTGCTGGTCCTCAGTTTCTGACACTTCTCGATCAAAAACAAAAAATGCCTGAGCACCGTACAGCACTGCTGTTACTATGTGTGTAGCTATTCCCCAGTCAAACACATATGAGTTTTTAATATTTCCTCGTCCAAGGTGTTTCATAGACAACTGCTTGAACTTTGTTGTTGTTTTATATTTCAGGGTAACACGTGTGTGTTTTCTTGAAGCTTTTGTGTCTTTGAAATAGTTGCCAGATCCCTGTACCTCAACCAGTCCCCCTAAAAAACTCGCTTTCAGTGAAGCATCAACATCCAGAGCCCATGCCTTATCCTCTACAGAATCTGATGCAATGACATCAAATTCCGTGTTGTGCTGAATTCTTTCATCTGTGTCTTTTTGAAGGTCTCCATGATCCCACAATGTAATTCCTGTATAGGGCAATAATGTTCTTTGAAGTGAAATTTTTCTCAATAATTCTTTTTGTGTGTCAAGTGCATCTTTCCCAAAACTTCTAAAAACTCAGAAAATCAGAATCAGAAAAACTGGAATCAGAAAATTCCAGTTTAATTTCTTAAGCTGACCTGTGATATATTGAAACCAAGATGACGAAAGTCAGGTTGCAGAAGGGTCGACTGTTTAAATATACACAATTTACAGTTATCCTGCTTAAATCTCTTCTTTTAAAAAGTAGGCATATTTACTTTAAAAAAAAAAAAAAGTTTTATTTTCCTTAAGGGAATTATGATAACATAACAGATATTGTTCTTAGAAAACTTCTTGCTTTGTTGTGTGGGTCACATGTACGTTAAGTGGACACTCTGTCTTCAACTCTTTGATTTACTCTATGTCAGAGAAAACTTGAGCTGCATGATTCTTTCTTTGCAGAATTTGACAATGAACCATAAACAGCTGTTTGATTTAGCAGCTTACCTGGAATGAGACAGTCGTTACGACCATCATACAGCATCCCCAGCTGGAAGGGTCTTCCCAGAGCTGCCACTTCCAGGGACTTACTCGAAGTGGCTCCCATAATTTCACTTCTAAATTCTAAAAATATAGGTTTATATGTTATGATTATTTAACATGTTTTAAGTATGTTACTTACATAAAATTTTTAATTATATCTTTTAAAATTATTACTTCTCCATTGAGCTTTGAGAACATTTGATCTCACTATGAGAAAACAGTGACTTAAAAATTGCATTCATTGAATTCTTTGACACCATTATAATGTGTTTAGAAATAATCATTTTCCTGTCAAGATTACTATTTACACATTGTATTATTGTACGTTTAAAAAACAATTTCTGAGAGATGTCATTGGATTAGCCCAATGTCCTTCAAGAAAATCAACCAATGGGTCTCCACGGTCGATAAAAATTATTTATAATATCCTTTTCTGGGTAAATTATGACAGCCTCGGTCCGACCCAAAAATGTGCATCGGCCCACCGGGCATTGCCCGGTACGCCAGATGGCCAGTCCAGCCCTGTTGGGAGTCGATTTACTCCTGCATGTATATCTTCAATTGCACTCATACTGGCCTGGGCACTGTACGCATGCCCCACAGTCTTCACCCCGGGCTTTGACCCGGAATTAACAGAAGACGCCAGTACACAGAAGACGTAAGGAGCATAGCAGAGGATGTACAGCACATAAAAAATGCACAGCGTACTATCAATTTTTGGAAAAGCCAATTCACCGCTCAACTAAAGGGCGCTTTTCATCACACCAGGTACCGTACTTTTGGTACTTCAAGAAGGTACTAAAAGTTCAGTACTTCAAGTCGTTGTTTTCCATTGGCATAAAAACTGGTACTGGTGCTGATTGACATTACAACACAAAGTGGGGTATTTTGTACTGAATTTGAAAAATGACTGTAGTATATTATAGGGTTGGACGATATCTGATATTAATATCAACATTGCATGTTATGCACACCCAATTCTTACATTGCTAGTTAGTTAGATTAAGATCAGGTTTTTTCTTACCTTTAATTTGATACAAATTTTAAAGCACAGGGAGTTTAAGTCTTACTAAAACATTTTTACACATATCATTTTTAAAAAAAACCAAGTAAGTTTTGCAAGTTTAATGATTATAAATTTTCAAGAATATCTAGTATATGTTTAAAAATCAGTATAAAGTTTACCTCCACTGCTTTTGCATGAGTGCTGCATGTGTTCTCCGAAGGCAATTGTAATTTTCATCCTTAATTTATACAAAATACTTTATTTCTTATTATGCTATCCTGATATCCTGATCTTCCAACCAGCTCGTAATTACAGCTTGTGTCACTTGTGTCCACGCATCCATTATTATTACCTTTCTTTTTTTTACGTCTGTAGTGTAACGTGTCAATCAGAAAAAGCCCAATACCAACAAGCTGAAAGGAGCCATATGGCCACCTACTGTAGTGGAGTTGAACATACTTCGGTGAATAAATCGATTCCCCTCCCGTGCATGTATACTGGGACAAGGAGAGTAGTCTGATTAAATGGCACAGTTGACTTAGCTGTGCATGTAAACGTATTGAGGTAGCAGCTGTCAGCCCCACGGTGGTGAGAGTTTTGAGTGGTCTGTGTGTCACAATCCAGAAACATTATCTTCAGAATTTTGTCAGTGAATCTGTGTCATAAAACTGCCCTTTTGCCCACTTTGATATGTCCTTATAAAGAAATATTATAATATTAATGTTATAGTACTGATATTAAACTTGTAAACTATTCTGTTGCCATAGCCATATAAATGTGCAACTAACTGAATGTATATTTGTTGTATTTAACTTAATAGAACATCATAGATAGAAGTTTTATCTATTACTCACCTGTCTTTCACCTGTCGTTGAGTGAGGACAATTTTATCCAGGCTACCAACACGGTATAAAGAAGCCACAGTCTGCAACCCAATAATAAGAGGTATCAAAAGTCGTTCCTGTACATTTTAACTAACCAGATATATACTCAGGGCCGCTTTTAACACAGGTGCAATGGGTGCAATGCACCGCGGGCCCCTGCAGCGAGTCGCGAGTTGATAGTTGTTTAGCTAAAGATTCAGACAATTCAAAATGGTCAGCCGGGCGCCTATGACAAATTCTTGCACTGACACCTACAAAACTTTAAAAGCAGCCCTGTATATACTCCAATAAACACCATTCAGCCATAACATTAAAACCACTGATAGGTGAAGTGAATAACATTGATTATCTACCTATCAAGAATACCATTATTTATTAGACAAGAGAACAGTCAGTCCATGAATGATGTGTTCATGTGTTGGAAGCAGGAAAAATGGGTAAGTGTAAGGATTTGAGTGACTTGGACACAATGGCTAGCTCAATAGTCAAGATTATTTGTATAGCACATTTTCATACACAAAGGTCATTCAAAGTGCTTTATGAAAAATTAAATAAGAAAAGTAAAAATAGACATAAGTAAAAGCACAAAAATAAGTTTGAAAATAAAAGAACATAAAGCATTTAAGAACAAATATTAAAAGTGAGAAAGTGCCAGTCACATGAATAATGTGAAAGCTGTTTTTAGCAAGGAGATAAAAATAATAACATTTGGGGTATTTTTTACAGTAAGTTCACTAGAAGGAGACCCCAATGTCTGGCAGTGTAATGACCAAATGCCATTTCACTCCGATTTGTTTCAGCTCTGGATACCACTAGCTGACAAGTCCCTACTGGTCTAAGGGATCTGCCAGGCTTATGTTATTCAAACATATCAGCAATATAATTTGGGATTAAATCATTCAGTGATTTGTAGACCATAATTAGGACCTTGAAATCGATTCTATAGGAGACAGGGGGGCCAGTGTAAGGATCTGAGAACTGGAGTAATATGTTCTCTGACCATGTTGATGTCTCACCAACTATCTATCTATCACTCAAATCCTGTTTGATGGTTTTGGGGGGAAGACCAGTCAGGAGACCATTACAAAAATCCAATGAACTGGAGATAAGTTTATACATATGTCACAACCAGTCCCGTCCACCCCTCTGTATGACCAGCAGGGGTCGCTGCTGGATCCCTACTGATTCTACTCTGGTGTGTCTTTCTCGTTATCCCCAACCCTACTGTGTGAACCCTCCTCACCTGCATCGCGTCAGCCCCTCATTAGTCCCGTATATATCTGCTTCCCTGTCCTGCATTCCCAATTCCGGTGATCGAAGTCAATCCTCTTCTTGCCTGTGCTTTCCCCATCTTAGCCTTTTTGTTTTGACCCCTTGTGCTCCTGTTTATTTCCTTTGCTCCTGTTTTTGGCCCCAATAAAACCCCCTTTGTTTCTCCTAAAGCCTGCCCTCGAGTCCATCCGTTTTAAATCATGACAGCATGTAATGCTATTTCTAACCAAAGCATGATTTATGTGGGGATACTTCAGCAAAAGAAACTTTTTCCAAAAAACTTTTTTTTTCTAAAAATAATTAATGGCACAATTACATTTTAGTGCATTTTTACATTAATACCACTAGCTTAACAAATTATCAAGGACAGGATGTTTGTGCTTCTCTTTACTTTTTTCAAAATTGCTTACAAGACTCAATAAACAGTTGCAATGTACTCCTCTGACTTATCTGTCTTGCTAGGCAGAACAGAAATGCTGTTTCCTGTATAACAAGCTGCTGTTCTGAAACTACTGAACTGATTTGAGTCTGTTTATTTCACTTGAACTCCTTTCTTAGTCTGGTAAGTAACATCTTAAGTTATATTCTGATAAAAACAATGTTACTAAAAAAAATGTACCTGAAAGCATCAGTTTCAGGCTAAGGAAGAAAGAGTGAAAAGGAATGTTTCACTCTTCAGTTCTATTTTTACATTAATAACCGTTACATACCACTGCATAGAAGCAAAGTACACAACTGCATTACTTGACTCATATAACTGCATATAGCCTTAAAATGATGTTGAATAACGACATATGAACATTTCAAGATACGAACGGTTGTTTGGAACGTAACTCGTTTGTAAGTAGAAGAGCGTATAAAAGATGCATGCAGTTATAAAATATAGTGTTCTTGGACATGGTATGCCAAAGTTGGTGTTTTCTTACAAAGAAATAAATAAAATTTGGAAAGTAATTCATTTATTTTTTTATTTTATTTAGGTGGAGTGTCCCTTTAAACTTATTTAAGCAGAAGGTCTCAGACAATTGGTATCGATGTCAATTGTAAAATAATCGGCTATCGGTATCACCTAGAAATTTCCTTATCATTGCCTCACTAATAACTTTATATTTAATTTAGACAGACAAAGGTTAAGAAGTATGTGCTTAATTGAACTGCAATTCCCGTATTTTTGTGATTGTTATTTACCTTAGTTCAGGCTGAGAGAGAGAGAACGCATCTGAAAACTACTGCGCATCACCTAATGTTGTGTTAACTACTCAACATAATATAATTATAGCCTGCAGTAGGTTTCTGTTGTGACTATAAAGTACACATGTAGCATACATTTGCATCATTAATAATATGCAACCGCCAAGATGGTAAAAATAACTATTCTTTTTTTCCATTTCATTTCCACTACTGTGATATGTAGCCTAGACATTTAAAATATAGTAAAAGGTGTCACATATGTAATGTTACTGTTATTATGTCAGTATGACTATCAAAAGATCTATTTTTGCTGAGGACCACTTACCGCACGTGTTAGAAACAGGTGTCACGCCGACCCTGTACAGTAGATGAGGCACCGCGGCCACGAGGCGTGAGACGGCGGGAAGCCTGAGAGCAATGGTTGCGTTGTATGGTGCTCTGCGTGGTCCACAGCTATGTTCTTACCACACACAATCGCGTCAACACACGTGATGCCTGCATCTGTCTTGAGGAGACGTCTGCCTCTGCATTTATTTGATGTCTGCTTTATAACAGGGGCGTGTTGCTAGAATCTTTAAGATGTTCACATTTGAAATGTCTTGAGCTACGTTGGTACATGGTCCACTCTGGCTCTATTTTTTCTAAATAAATAATGGCACGGTGGAATCTGTTGTGCGCTAACAGGTTATATTTAAATCAGGGTGGAATCTGTTGTGTTACATACCAAGCATCTCTGTGTTTTCTCTCTTTTCCAAATCTCCTGTCCCTGCCTTGTCCGCCAGACCCGCTCACCTGGTTCTCGCCTGCCTTCCCCGTCTGCCTGGATTCCAGCCCTGACTCCACGTCTCCGGAGATTCAGCCACATTCCTGCTCCACCTGTCGTGTGCCAGTCTCACCTCTGAACCCAAGACAGCCCTGACCTGCCTTGGATCCCTTTCTGCTCCTTATCTCGTGCACTGCTTCTGTTAAATAAAGCCCAGTTCCGGGAACCTTTCCTTATTCAGTCTTTGCAAGTTTTCTGTTCTCCGACACATAATTCTGATATATCTCTAATTCCTGGGACACACTGGATGTGTGGCATGTGCCTCGCGGCTGCGGAAAGTACTGATGTTCATTTCATTGCCCATGTTAATAGATTACAAACAACCACACATTTATGCACACCGTGCTCTGATGCACATTAGCCTGAGCCAGATGCTTGGCATCTTTTCTTGAATACAAGTTCATCAGTGTTTGGGGTCATATTAATGACATGCATACTTTGACGCACATAAATTAGTAATCTGTATAAATTTGGTGTATCTTGATGTGCATTAAATTTGGTTAGCGGAGCATGCCATATACTACTGTTTTGGTATATCATGGAAATGATGAGCATTGAATTGGCAGCGAAGAAAAGGACAGCTCAACAGCCGTAACATCATTTGAAAGGGGAGATACCACAGGTAAACAAGGTAAAAAATACGCCGGTGGTTTTGTGGTACTTTTTACAGTTTACACTCCTATTGTTTATTAAACATGAGGATATGCTGAATTTATACAGAATACTAATATTTTAGGCGCACTACTAATCTGCTTACCAAATTGTGGACTTAAGTAAACCTGTTGTCTGGCTAAATGTTTGTTGTGTAATCCGGGATTTGTAGTGCCATTGATGTGCATGCTGTATACTCGTAGGCCAGTTCTGGCATACACAAGAGATTATCATGCAGACCAAATACAACTGTACCGGGGGCCGGATGTGGCCCTCAGACCTCGAGTTTGACACCCCCGATCTAGAGAGTAGTGGCGTCTATTTGTCACGCATGTGGTAAGCGGTTCTCAGTAAAAAGAGACAGTCAAAAGATCTGTTGATAGCCATACTGACATCAGAGCATCAAAGTTACATAACGGACCTCTCACTATAGTTCCCATGTGTAGGGTACATATCAAAGACATAAAAATATAAATATTAATTATTTTACTAATTTGTCCAACTGCATGTTATTAAACAAGAATGTTTGTGAATCGATTGTGAATTATTTTCACCTGCTTTGGTGCAAATGAAAGCAACAACAGGTGGACAGGAAGGTCAACAGCAAGACAACCCCCAAAAGGAATAATTTTGCAGGTGGCGACTACAGACCATTTATCCCCCCTTATCCTTTCTGACCAACTTCCACTCGTGCGCATATTCCTGACCAAACTATTAGTAACAGGCTCCATTGGAGTGGCACGAGGGCCCGACGTTCTCTAGTGGGCCCTGTGCTCACAGCCCAGCACCATGCAGCACGATTGGCATTTGCCAAAGAACACCAGTATTGGCAGGTTCACCACTGGCACCCTGTTCTCTTCACAGGTGAGAGCAGGTTCACACTGAGCACATGTGTCAGATGTGAAAGGGTCTAGAGTCGTCATGGCAAATGTTATGTTGCCTGCAACATCATCCAGCATGACCGGTTTGGTAAAAAGTCACTTCTCTGAATAAGCAGCATGGATTCTCTATGGACTGAACATTCTTACATTCATACTTCCTAAATGATTTGCAACATCCCTCACATTTTCCTTTTCTGGAAATTGTTAATGTGTGAGAATCAGAAGTTCTTGTAGTGCATTGTTGCAGTGTGCACTTCTGATTTATGTCTGTGCAACTATCTGTATTGTAAGCATGAAAGGAAAATGCTGTTTCCTGTGTATCTCGCAATGATGCAACCACATAACTGGCATTAGAATGGGGGGTCCACAATCTGGCTTTCAGATCGTGAGAATTCATTAAACACAAAGTGCCAAACACTCAAAACAAAAGACACCATGAGGGGACTAAACAATGGCAGACAGATAACTCAAAAATAACAGGTACTGGTAACACACATGAGGGAACACAGAGGACGCATGGATTCTGAACAGGATTAGCAGAGGGACCACCAAACAGGAAACACATACAATAGCTGACTAGGGAAAGAGAAAAGGCAGGGACTTAAATACACAAGTAACAAGGTCTCAATCAATCCATCAATCAATCAATAATTTATTTATCCCTGAGGGGCAATCTGAGGCACGTAAAGAAGTGTTGCATAGACACTCTATAAGCCAACCGGTCAACCGCACGAGCAGCGACCCGGATATAGGAAAAAAACAGGGAAAAACCAATTTACATGAGGAGAGAGGAAGAGAATAAAAAAAGACTGCACTCCAGTAGGGAGTACATTTTAGGAACCAAAAAAAAACATCTCAGCAACATAAACACATAGTCACTACACCTTACAACATACTAAGTCAGTCACTACACTTTACAACATACTAAGTCACAACAGGGGAGGGAAACGGGGGGTGGAGGTAGTCCAGCATAGACAAGCAGCCATTCGGTCCTGCAGCCATGAGGCGCTGGTATCAGACCCGCTTGAGCGTTGGTCACAGACTCGCCTGTCCACGCTGAGGGTATGAAGCGGCGAAGGCGTGGGGTGGGGGGAGAGGAATGCAGAGAGTCTCACTGCCTTGTCCTTCCGGGGGAGTTGTTGATTCAGCAGCGGCCTTGGCCAAGGACCAATGCTGATTAGGGGGGAGCCAGAAGCAGATTGTTTGGGTTTCGGTCGAGAAGCTGTAATTTCACAGCACCTCTAGTGTCTCTGGTCTCCGCCACCCAAAATCCTGTGCACAGCTGTGAGCTTCTCCGTGATGTTATCCAATTTGCGATCCATAGTCGCAGTGATGCGATCTAAAGTCACAGTCTGAGTGCCAACAGCTCTCAACATCAGTCAATCTGGCCAGCCTATTGGAGTTTTGAGCGGCTGTCACCGTTTCCTTCAATTTTCGATAAACCAGGGCGATGCCTAATCCAATCAGCATAATACCTATCATCATGGTTCCGAATAGGTAGATATCTTCGATGTCCTCCACAGAAAGAGCTGCCAGACACATGACCCTCCACTTCTCCCAACCGTCCATCGTGTAGCTAGCCGTGTACGTTCCAACAGGACAATCAGGTTCCCCCGAACCTGGGCTTTTCGTCGAGAAGAAGGTGTCATTTGCATGGAGAGACCAGCTGATCAAATCCATAATTTTCTTAGTTTGGAGAGCAGGGCTGAGAGAGTCTCTGAAGACAGTAGACGAGACGAGATGAGAGAAGCAAGGCAGGGAAGATAAGGGGAGGGAGAGGGAGAGAAGTGCGTCCACCTCTGCTAAGAGCCAAAGGTCTAGACCACAGACTGATGTGGGTCATTAGCAATTAATCAAACTCTAGGGACCAGCAGCTACAAGAAACAGGTGAGGTCATTATTAACTACTAAGGACTCGAGCACCAGGAGATACTAAGAACTCTGGAGATACAAGGAGTTCAGGATAAACCTACAAGACTGGACACAGGCAGAGAATCCAGAAACACACTAACAGCAGGGACTAATAATTAGAGATGTATGCTTTGACGATATTAGATCTTGAATGAATGACATATCTTCACAATTTACGGAGAGATTATAATATTAATACATTATTTGGTACAGTATTTGCACAAGTACAGGCACATCAGAATTCTGCCTGCCACAT
>JAODKF010006829.1:0-11468 GCA_026779585.1 Mormyrus proboscirostris
TCCCTCATGTTTGTTTAAATGATTGCTATTTTTTGAGAGGACAGGGAGGAGTTGGGGTCCCGGGGCCCCGAGGCCTGTGGCTGCGACGCCCCTGGGCATTCTACTCCGAGCGGGGTCCCGGCTAACAGTGTGCGCTCCACGTATCGACCCAGTATTGCAGTGCTTCTGGGAACAGTGCATCTCTACTGCCCCCTGTTGTTGAAAGGCAGAGCTGACTCAGTAGCCAGGTTTCCATCCAAGGAGTTTTTGCGAAAAAATATTTAGCGCTTTAAATTTTTTACCGATATAGCTGATGGAAATGCTAATTATCGATAAAATTTTGTAAATGTCGACATAATATTTTTCCATTTAACTTTAGCGCATAAATTCTATATCGATACTTCAGATGTCGCAAAAACTACTTTGGAAACACATTTTGTCGAAAAAAAAAGGGCTTTAACGCAAATAAATGTCACATGATACATTTTCATCACGTGCAATCAAAACGAGAAATATGGCGGAGCGGTTCGCATGGTCTGATGAAGAGACTCGTTATTTCCTCAGTTTAATTGAGGAAAACGACATTACCACTATTTTTGACGGAAAACGACAAAGGAATGCTCCAACATTTAAGGATCTGGAAAGAAAAATGGCTACACGAAGCCATGGCATATTCTTCGCAGCAAATGGAAGGTGCTGAAACAGCGTTACCTGGCAGAGAAGCCTGACCTTTCACGTAGTGGTTCTCGGGGGAAAATGAAGACGAAGTTTAAATTTTTTAGTGAAATGGACCGCATACTGGGTCAGAGACCCATGGTGGCTTCGTTTTCTACAAATATCAACAGCTCTGGTAAGTTCTGTAATTCGTTTCACGTAGATTCGCGGAGAGTTCTATTTAATGTTATTGTATTTGATGTGACTGATATGTACATTTTTTGAGCTCTAAAACGTTTGAGATTGAGATTTTATATATATATAAATACACTTTGAGATGTGTACGAGCACTAACAATAAAAAAAGTTTACTTAAAGACTCACAAATCAACTAGGCTACTTTTCATTGTGTTAAACAGAGTCCTGTGATCTCTTTGAAGGGCAGGAAAATGAAGATGACTCCAGTGTGTCCACAGGTAAGTACTAATTAGCAAATTTTTCCTTTTTCCAGTCATTTTTATCTATTTGAGTGATGGTAATCTTTGGGGAAAAAAACGCATTGATTATTCAATTTGATATGTTGTATTTACATTGTGCTGAATGTGAATTACATGTTTTATGGAGCTATGGATGTTTAAGTAAAAAAATAAATAAATAAAGTAAAATAAATTAGGTGTTTATAGTGTTTTTAAATTGTGAAAACTAACTGAAGTTTCTGGATTTTATAGATCATCCACCAAATGATTCACTCATCCTCTCTGATGGTGGACCAACAAATGATTACAGAAGTACAGAGTCACCCTCCCTGGACCAGCCTGAGGAAACAGCAGAAGATTCTGACCTACCACCCAATGTCTCAAGAATGTGGAGGCGAAGTCAACAACATGCTCCAAAAAAAAAGCAGTTAGCTGAGGTGAAAGCTATTTTTCAGGATTTCCTTAATCTGCAGCGGCAGCAAGCAGACCGAGATCAGCAAGTCATTCAGTCAATTACCACTGTCATCTCTCAAGCTGTACATTGTTTTGAGCGTTGTGCAAATGCTGCAGAAAGGCATGCTCATGCATCTGAGGTGATGGCTGGTTTGAGGCAACCAGAGAGTTTGCACAATCAACCCAGGTGCTCCAATCATCAAGCGTCTCATCTGCCTTACAGTCAAGCAGGCACTTCAACACATTCTTCTTTGAATACACATCCTAATATGTCATTCACCACATACCTAAACTTGGAGTAGGATATTCGTGTTTTTTTTTTGGTTCATATTTAAAAAAAACACAATATTGTAGGTGAAGGTTATGGCTTGTTCATTTAAGTAAAGCCTGCAGAGAATGTTTTTAGTTTGTGCTCCTCTGCAGGTACCAGTATCTTCAGTGTGTATATTTATGCTGCTTTTTTCTTGTATTCAGTAAAAGTAAAATGTTATTAATGACACATGTGACATTGCAACTGTATTTTATGTTGTTTAATATCCCAAAAACAAATGTTTTCTATTTTCAAATTAATCTTTTCTTTTTTACTTTAAAACAAAGGTTTACAACAAGTCTGGTACATTCTACAAGATGTAAATGAAGCTTCAATGTGTTAAATCTTTATAAAGCAGATGTACAAATTTTGTTACAAATAAAATCAGTAACAGCATGTTGTAGTTTGTGATTTGAAATAATACTAGCAAAATTTGGTTTTATGGTTCAAATGCCTTTTAAACTTTTCCCATGACAGCCTACTGCCTTTCCAAGTTTGATACATATTGCATTAGAGCGTCCCTGATAATCACAGCTTGTGCAGAAGGTCGTTCATCTCATTGCAAGCGACTCGGTTGTCTCTCGCCTTCATTACGTGAGTCTTCACTAGGTGGTACAAATCGTTGCTTCTCCATCTCACAGATGTTGTGGAGTACACAACACGCTGCCACAACAGTAGGCATGAAAGAGTGGTGTACGTCAGATCGTTTGGCTAGGATGCGCCGACGTCCGAAAGTGTGCTCCACCTTAACTCTGGATCCATTCAAGTGAGAGTTGAATGCTTCTTGTTCTTGAGTCTCTCAGGATGTCTAAGTAATACAAAAACAGCAAAGGTCATTTACTGTGCCAGTCAAAATATTTAATAAACCGTGTGTTTCATTATTTAAACATTTTTATTCTTATTATTAAATGGCAGATGTTTGAGCATATATGAGAAATTCTCTCTCATTAATATTAACTTTAGTTTTTTTTTTTTTGATTAAACGTCTTTATTTTGTATTAATTCAAATTTCAGTTTTAATTAAAAACCTTAAGGCAAGCAGGTTACAGTACTAATTCAGTTGTTATCGCACTGGGAAGGGATGTTGAATGGTAGGCTCACCTGTACAGATCCGAGGCTGCAAACACAGCTGCATCATGGGCACTTCCAGGAGTGCCAACGCAAATGTCTCGTATCATGCACCTGTCGTCAACAAGGGCCTGGAGAACAATAGATGGGCACCCTTTGCGATTAATGTAATCGCGGTAGCCTTCCGTCGGGGGAAGAATAGGCACATGCGTGCCATCCAGCGCACCGTAAATCTGTGGCACAAGATGCACCAAGGAATTGCGGTATGCAATTTCATTGGCCTCCGCTACAGTTGGAAGTCTGATATAACGCCGCATTAATTTTTTTTTAATAGCGGTGCACACAGCATATACACATCGATGGACGGTAGTTTCCGAAAGTTTCTCCAACTACTCTATACTCGGCGCAGGTTGCCAGCTTGTAAAGGGCGATGGCAATCCGCTTTTGGGTTGGAACCGGTGGTCGGTGGCAACCTGTGATGGGCGCAACATCAGGACTGATGAATCCACACAACATCTCAAACGTCGGCCGTGTCATTCTAAAATGTTGCAGCCAGAGATTTTCTGTGAAGTGTCTCTCCACCACCTCCTCCCAGAAGGTCTTATTCCGTGGTCTCTCCCATACCTGTGGGTTTCGTCGCACTGGGGTACTTTCTTCGAGCTCTAGGGCTATCAGACAAGCAACTGCTTCATTCTGCTGTCGTCTTCGGATATTTTGTACAATTCCAATTATTTGTGAAACTGAAATAACAGTAAGCTGGCAAATTTCAAAAAACTGTCTGAATAATCTCTCCATCATTTTTTTCTTTGTTTCACGTAGGGGGGTGTCACGTGGAAAACAAAAGGTAGATAATTTGCGACATACACAAAATTATGTATGGAAACGGCTCAAGGGCAGATTTTTTTTTGCGATACACCAAAACTTATGCGACAGTTCGTTTTGGGGGGGATAACGTCATCACGCACACCATTTTATCGATAAAAAGCCAGTTGGATGGAAACAGGCTGGAGACAGCAAATTACGCACATTTTTTTTAACGCATATTCTGTTTGTCGATAACAGAACGTCGCAAAAAACTGGATGGAAACTTGGCTAATGAAGCATTATAGATTGAACACAGATAATACAACATAGTGAAATTGTATAGCAGCATAGTAAAAAAAAAAAAACATATATCCTTATTACTTATAAGAGGACTCCCATTTTTTAAATTAAGTTGTCAATATAATGATATAAAGACTGGGCTTTAATATTGTTGCAATGTTGTAGAACTTTATTTCATTTAAAAAAACCTGGAAAATTGGGGTGATTTTTAGAAACCGGGACTTATGAATAAAGAATTTTGCCAGAAGAATTAAGTTATTATTACAGTAATCTGATTCTTCATCTCCTGTCAGACCAACCTTTATCATCTCAAAACTTAAGGGTGGAATTGATGTCTTATTTAAGATCCATTTTTGAAAATTATTCCAAAAAACATGTATAACATTGCAAAGGAAAAAGAGATGTTCTGGTGTCTCAATATCAGAATTGCAAAAAACACAGGAATTGTCATTTATGGCAAATTTCTTTTGCAGAAAGTCATTACAAGGGTAAATGTCATACATAATTTTGAAATGGATTTCTTTAACTTTTTGTGGGATTGGAAAAGAAAGATATTTGGTTCTGATTTTCTTTAAAGTGATATCATCATAATCTGTAAATAAATGTTTCCTTCTTAAAGTTGCTGAGAAAAGTGTAGAAGTCAGGTTGTTTCTTATAAATTTGTTGTTACATGTTCTGTCTATAAAGTCATATCCATTTATACTTAAAGATGGTTCTTTTGGAATAATTACTGAATATGTTATCATGCTTTTAATTAATAGAGTCAAAGCAGGTGGAATTGCCTTTAACACTCTGTTAAATTTGGTTATAGTACATGTTAGTTTGTATTTTCCCATAAAAGTATCATATGATAAAAAAAAAAAACTACCGTCATCTTTCATAAGGTGTAAAATGGACCAAATACCTTTTTCAAACCAATCTTTGTAAAAGAACGATTTTTGTTTTATCAAGATGTATCTATTGTTCCAAATTGGAGCTGAGTGCGGTGAAAAGTTGTGTTTGAAAATGAGCTTCCAATATTGCAAAACTTGCTTATGAAAGTCTGAAAGTTTTGTTGGTAGTTTAGAGGTGTCAAAGTCACATCTCATTAAGAATGTGATCCCACCAAAATCTTTGAAAATCTTATGAGGAAAACTAAACCAAAGATTTTCATAATTATTTATGAAACTCTGTAACCATTTGAGTTTGATGCAGCCATTCATTGGATCAAAATCAATCATGTTTAAACCTCCTTCTTCTAAAGATTTAACTACATCAGCTCTCCTAATGTAATGACATTTATTTCTCCAAATGAAATTAAAATTATCTTGATTAATTTTTTTGGTTATTTTATCGGATATATACAATGAATAAGCTGGATAAATTAGTCGAGACAAGCTTTCCATTTTAGTGAGTAGAATACGTCCAAAAAGTTAGCTGGTTAGTACTTTTCCTTCTGGAAAGCTAAAGATAAGTGAAGGCCGCTTACGTCTCTGTCTGCTCCCTCTATCTGTCTCACTTCGGTCACCCTGCCCTGCCGGCGCCAGTCAGTTCTTGTTTTAATTAATTATGGCCTTATGGAATCATTCTCTCTATTTCAGCCTTATAGATTTATTCCCACAGCAACCAGAAGTGCACTCCATGTCATGAACAGTTCGCGTGGTGTTAAGTGCCGTAAGTTCCAGGAGGAGCCCTGAAGAACCTCCCGCCTTCGTTGTCATTCGACGGCTGCATCTTGGCTCCGCCCTGCTGACCAGGCCCCGCCCACGACGACGGCGATGCGCCACGCGTCACGTCCTGTTCCGGGAGCTGAAAAGCCGAACATCCAGAGACCTCAGGAGCTTTGCTCATTATTGAAATTATTGGTTTGCTTTCTTTGGTTTTGACGATTGTGTATGACTGTTTTGGTTTTCGATTTACGATTATTTTCTTGACTGCCGGAGTGACTGCCGTTTTGGTTTTTGCGAACGTGGTTTATTGTGTGTTTTGGCTAGGGAGTCAGGTGTAGTCTTTGTCATTTTGTTTATCGGTTTTCACTTAGGGAATAGATTAGTTTGGGACGTGTTCGTTAGCTGTTTTGGTTGTTGTTTTGGCCTGGGTCACTCCCGAAGTTTGTTGCACCTCGCGTTTATATCTGTGTCTGTGAATAAATATAAAAACATACAAAAAAGGATCCCTTATTTCCTGTGTTCCCCTTTCCTGTTCCCTGCTTGTCCCGTCTTCCCCTCTCCCTCTCCTCTACCTTTCTGGCGATCTCCAACCCTAGACTGGGGATCGTAACAGTGGCAAATCGCTACATTGTAACATTTAATCAGCCAAGGGCAAGGCTCTGCAGCATACATGGAGAAATCTGCCTAGCGACCGCTTTCTATTGGTTCTAAGGCTACGCGATGTCTTTCTTCTTGGGCTTCCTGAAAGTAACGCGCAGTATCTAGAGGGTTGAGTCACGTGTTTCCTGTGGATCTCCACTCTACAGGCGTCTGCAGCTGGACCCTTCTCCGCAGTATTCTAATGTGGATTACAAGGCGGACAGCAGCCATCTTGTAAGTACTTTTAAACTTTTTAAAACTTATCTAAAGTCTAACAGTAAGTCTTCCACAGTGCTTGTTGTTGTTGTTTAATCCGATGCTAAAGCAGACTTTAATTAGCAAAGGCGTTGCTGTTCGATGTTAAAGCAGTTTAATTTGCAATCGCGATGTTGTTTAATCCGATGTTAAAACAGACTTGAATTAGCAAACCTAGATGGCACGCCGCCAATCAGGTAACATGCAACTGTGGCGTAGTTTTAATGTTATGTCCTAGCATATGCAATGTAATTTTTTTCACAATGCGTGTTATTTATTCCAATGTTAAAGCAAACCTGTATTAGCAAACCTAGATGGCACACCGCCATCTTTATTAACATGTAACTGTGGCGTGAGTGTAATGCCATTTTACAGTTTAGCATTAAGGTAATTGTGAGTTTTTTTTCCATATCTTAGATATCATAACTTTACTTTCCTGCTTTTCTTTCCTTTTAGAATCTGTTTTGGATCATTATAAAGCTGCTGTTTTTAAAGTTGGAGCATCAGAGAAATCATCTGAGAATCAAAAACAGGAGTTGATGCATGTAGATAAGTTTGTCAGTTATATGTGGAATAGTGACCGGCCAGCCCCAGCACACCTTAACACTAGAATTCCTGGAAAAATGAGGCTCTCCTCACGAGGAGCCCCCCCCTTACTCCCCACACAAGCTGCCCGCCCCCTCTCCAGCACCATTAACACCTTTTGTTTTGCAAATGAATCACAGTCACTCAGTCAAAGTCACCCCCCAGCCTGAAGTCACTTCTTCAGCTCAGGTCCGCACTGAAGAGTTTAGCTAGCGGTGTGTTGTAAGGAATCGTATAGATGCTTTGATACAGCATAATTTGAAATATAGTGGAACCCCCAAATCTACTACGGTAGCCCTGGTGTCAATTACACAAATATGTGATATAGCAAATACATATACTTGATGTGTGTTCTTTACAAAACTATACGTGTAAATTTATGATGAAATAAATGTTAGGTTTTGCAGTTAATAAAGGTTAACTTTTACAACTGAATAAGGTTACACAGATTGTTGCAGACATTAACCGTATCTATTTATTATATCAAATATAACCGCTTGAATGTGATACGGAAACATACATTCGCGGAAGTCTTCTTTATTGTGCCGTAATATATTTGGACCGCAATCTGTTTCTGAGTAATTATAGCCCTTTTGTTTGCTCCAAACATGTAACGTGTGAACTGTTTCTGTGGAAGGTGCACTGTGGCATTGTTTATTTATTTATTTATTTTGTAACAAAAGGTTGAACTTTACACATTACATCGTATAACATTTTTGGCACCCCTCAAGTAACCAATATTTTGTGTTTACTGCGTGACACATTTATAATGCGCTAATGTCATGCCAGGGTCCTTTTACCGATATACGTAAATCAATTTATCTTTTAGCTCTAACTTTTATTGTGGAAGTAAAATTGGACATTAGTAGGCCCGGGGGGGGGAGGCATATTGGGCCTGTTATGTTTTAGGCCCTAGGCAAGAAGAGATTTGTTTTGAATACTGTGACCTCGCTTTGTGATAGCTGCCTGCAGTTAGTTCCGCAGAAGCTCGGACCTTGGAGAGGCAGACAGTGGAACACCTGCAGGAAGAGACTCGAAGCCGCCCCAACTGGTGCACAAAGAGTTATAGCTTAATAAAGTAGTTGTTACTTATCATGTGTTAACCATGTATGTTCAATGATTCAGGGACAATACGTCAATGTGTTAATCATTAATCAATGGAACTCCAAAAACGTTAATAGTGATTCAATGTCATATAATTTATATCTCAAGTTGAGTCTAGAAGCCGAGGCTGTCTCCAGTAAGTTGCGTATAATGGGTGGACTTTACCTTGCTACCAAGGTGAACCAATGGAGCAGGAGAATTGTGTTTGTTATACGTTTCAGCTTAGTTTGTTGATGTTTCTTGACCAATCAGGACTTGGTAGTCCTGGGAGTTATGGTTTATCTTCTGGTTGCTTTGTGTGCCAGGGGTGACTTGGGACCAAGTGCCAGAGTGTGATGGGAGCGCTTTGCTGAACTTGCTTAGAATAAAAGATTTTTCTTTACTCACCAAACTAAGAGGTCCAGACTTTTTATCTAAGTACTCGATTTATAATTTTTCTACCACTGAATAAGGTTACACAGTTTCTAACTGAATAAGGTTACACAGATTGTTGCAGACATCAACTGTATCTATTTATTATATCAAGTATAACCGCTTGAATGTGATACGGAAACATACATACGCGAAAGTCTTCTTTATTGTGCCGTAATATATTTGGACCGCAGTCTGTTTCTGAGTAATTAGCCCTTTTGTTTGCTCCAAACATGCAACGTGTGAACTGTTTCCGTGTGAAGTTCACTGTGGCATCTCATAATCCCATACATGATTGCACATATATGTCCGGAGTAATTTATAGTCTTTTGTGTGCGCAATCTTTTTCGCACGTAGCGATGTCAGTGTTTACATGCAAAGTGCATTGTGCCATATCATAACAGTAATCAGTAGTCTTTTGTGTGCTCATAACTACGCAATGTTTCACATGTAACGTCCAGTTTCCCTGCAAGGTGCACTGTGCCATTTTTTAACAGGCTGAATGTATACCTTTATTGTATTTTGTAAGATACTTGGACTTCATACGGTCTTTACACATTCTAAGTTGCAAGTTCCGTTCTTTTCTTCATTACTTATAAGAATGCTTTGTCTGTCGGCACATTTATAATGCATATATGCATTATAAATGCATAATGCCATTCCAGGGTAATTTTAATGACATACATTAATTAATTTGTCTTTTAGCCCTGATCGAACTTTAAAACTGGAAGATTAACACCGATTGTTACAGACAGTAAGCAAATACTTTCGGGAAACTGAAATCGCAATGGCTGAATGGCTGAGAAATGGGGATTCAATTGTATTTCAAATTACGATTATAATATACATGTATTTTACGATTCCTCAGACCACACTGTTACTGTAGAAAGACGTTTCTGAACAGATCCGAGGTTGAAACCGTGAAACTCGCTTTCATTTACAAAACAATAGGTGTTGATTGGCGCTGATGAGGGGGCGGGCAGTTTGTGTGGGGAGTGAGGGGGGGGCTCCACCAGAGGCCCGTCCGAGATTTTTCGGAGGCTTTAGGGATTCTAGTGTTAAGTACATAACACATTTGCCTCGGCTCAACGGGTGGCTGGCTGATTTGCAGTTACGCTTCAAAGTCACTACCATTAAACATTATATTCAGTCACTACTGAAATTTTTTCAGTATTTGTCAGACACGAAGTTGCCATGTGTCAGGATTAAGCTTCGCGAGCTTCAGATGCTGTCACGTCACTTAAAAAGTCAGATGGCTGTATTTTCTAGAAAAATACTGGCCCACAGGCAGCATGTCAGACGACAAAAAGCAAAAAGAATTCCCAGCGGGAGCCAACTCTCAGAGCTCTCAACAGAGCTGATAAACACAATCCCTGAGACCCTAGGTAAGTGAAAACTCATTCATTTTACAGATGGTAGTTTCGCATCAACGTCAGTCACGTTTTGTGTTTCACTTACAGAGCTTCTATCGGCGGACCCCGCCAGCTTTAAGTTCCGCAACAAGTTTATAGGCGCGCTGGCAACGTACGTATTCGTCAACAGCGGCCACCGTAGCAGCGTGCTTGTGAACTTGTTGGCGTCTGAGGTCAGGGAGGCCGAGATTGATCAAGACAGGGTTGTGATCCACGTGAGTGCCGAATGACTTGCTCATATCACATCCGAGTGTCACAAGACATTGACGCAGCCTGCAGGACTCGGTCACGCCTGACATGTCATCTTGTCTTCACAGGTCAAGGAGCACAAAACATGTGGCAGCTTTGGACATGCCACCATTGTGTTGACAGACAGGGAGTTTTCCTGGTTCAGGGGCTTCTCTGAAATCAGGCCCAAACTCCCTGGGTTCACGGCCTATACCAGAAACTTTTTTTTCTCGTCCTCGGGACACCCATTGAAGAGGCTCAATTTTATGGTGATGGAGACGTGCCAGGAATCTGGCATGCCTCGCGCGTACTCCATAACAGGCATCAGGAGCGCTGTCTCGACGTGTGTAAGTGAAAGTCAGAAACAATCCACGAAGTCTTCTCTTTTTCAGAGATCGTCTCGACTGTTATCGATTTTTCCTTTCTTTTTCACAGATCGAGAGGAACTTGCCGGAGGAGCAGCGGCGCATGGTGGCACGCATGATGTGCCACAGCGTGGCAACAGCCGACCGGTTTTACGTGGCGGACCCCCAGCTGGATGAACTGCACGCTG
The DNA here is from genome assembly GCA_026779585.1 of Mormyrus proboscirostris. Lineage (NCBI taxonomy): Eukaryota > Metazoa > Chordata > Actinopteri > Osteoglossiformes > Mormyridae > Mormyrus > Mormyrus proboscirostris. Next base: position 10,880 of record JAODKF010006829.1, read on the forward strand.
GCCGGGAACATCTAGGGTGAGGTGTTGTTGCTGGTGCTAGGGCGAGGTTGTTTCTGGTGCTAGGGCGAGGTTGCTGCTGGTGCTAGGGCGAGGTTGTTTCTGGTGCTAGGGCGAGGTTGTTGCTGGTGCTAGGGCGAGGTTGTTGGGGAAATGCCCTAATGATCCTGTGCCCTGGAGACCCAGGACACAGTTGTGCACTGTCCTATCCGAGTCTATCCTTGCATCCACCCGCTTGCACATCACTCGTCCTCCCCATCGTTGGGGCTTTTAAGTTTTTAATTTGTCCTTCCTTTTTTTTGTTCGGAGATGATGAAGACTAGGTGACGAAGAGGAGGAGTTCCAGCCACCAAGCAGCCAACCCGGAGGATCATCAAGAGGAGCACCGACGACGACAGGTAGGTATTTGCCTTCATATGACCTTTATTTAGGTTCAGACCCCCTTAATTTGACTTATTTGTCATTAATTTTCCAGAAATGGCGCCCCCCTGTGCGCCATCGGCCTCACTCCCGATGTCCTCTGAGGCACCTCCCGATGTCCAAGTCCCCCCCCAAGGTCAATCCGCCTCCATTCTGGTTGTTGCTGGTGCTA